>JAAGEH010000076.1:23785140-23846949 GCA_011751065.1 Lasiurus cinereus | reverse complement strand
AGAGAGAGAGAGAGAGAGAGAGAGAGAGAGAGAGAGAGAGAGAGAGACATTGATGTGAACTCTTTCATTGATTGGTTTCTTCCCACACATGCCCTGAGCAGTGGCAGATATTGAAACTGCAACCATGGTATATGCCCTTGATGGGGAGTTGAACACTTTTCTTTTTTTATGTTTAGTACTTTTAAAAAATATATATATATATTTTATTGATTTTTTTACAGAGAGGAAGAGAAAGGGATATAGAGTTAGAAACATCGATGAGAAAGAGACATAGATCAGCTGCCTCCTGCACACCCCCTATTGGGGATGTGCCCGCAACGAAGGTACATGCCCTTGACCAGAATCGAACCTGGAACCTTTCAGTCCGCAGGCCAATGCTCTATCCACTGAGCCAAACCAGTTTTGGCATGTTTAGTACTTTTTCAGTTGTATACTGGATTGTGTAGATGATACAACTTAGGGGTTCTGAATGTGTTATCTCTCCGTGAAGCATTGTTTTTTATTTATTTATTGCTATTTAAAAAATATTTTTATTGATTTCAGAGAGGAAGGAAGAGAGGGCAAGAGAGATAGAAATATTAATGATGAGAAGAATCATTGACTGGCTGCCTCCTAGAAGCCCCACATTGGGGATGGAGCCTGTAACCTGGGCATGTGTCCTGACCAGAAACTGAACCGTGACCTGGTTCAAAGGTTGATGCTCAACCACTGGCCAGGCTTTGAGGTTTTTTCTTTTTAAAATTCTTATATGTAATTCATTTACTGGCTGATAACCTTGAATTTTGTAGGCTTGGCTTTAATTTTGGCTAGGATGGATTTGTTCAGAGCTCAATGTGTTTCCTTACTTTAGTGCAACTCAACCTCTGAAACTTGGAAAACTCTTTGAGGTTTGATTTTAGGCATGTTTGGGTGAGTCTAGAACAGTGGTTCTCAACCTTTCTAATGCCTCTACCCTTTAATACAGTTCCTCATGTTTTGGTGACCCCCAACCATAAAATTATTTTCATTGCTACTTCATAACTGTAATTTTGCTACTGTTATGAATCGTAATGTAAATATCTGTTTTCTGATGGTCTTAGGTGATGCTGCTAGCAGTTCTCAACCTGTGGGCCACTGCTGTAGAGCCTAAGACCATTGGGAAACACAGATATTTACATTACGATTCATAACAGTAGCAAAATTACAGTTATAAAGTAGCAAAGAAAATAATTGGTTGGGGGTCACCACAACATGAGGAACTGTATTAAAGGGTAGAGGCATTAGAAAGGTTGAGAACCACTGGTCCAGAATAAACCTTTTATTCTAGGATGCAGTTCTTACTCTTAGTTGAGGCCATTTTGTCATTTCCACTGGATGTCTGAGGTGTTAGTTAATAAGGTGTTCATGTGGTTTCTCTACTATGCATTGGTGGGAAATCCAAGTTGTACCCAGCACTTCTTAACTACCCTTTATTCCTTTCTCAGTCACTCTCTTTTAAGCCTTGGCAGGCAGCCCCTTCCTTGGCCAAGGACTTATGGGGGTTCCCTATACAGACTTCTGGACTTTCTGCCTTGCAAATGTCAAGCTTATCCACTGCACTGAATTATGCCTGTTCAGCTTAGCACAACCACTATGCTCTTAAACACTTGCTTGCTGGGCCATCATCATGGAAATTTTTTCCAGGTGAAAAACAAAAGCGATTGTAGGGCTTACTTTGTGAGTTTCTCATCTCTGAGGGATTATAGTTTTTGTGTTGCCTATTGTCTAAATCCTGTAAACAGTTCTCTCGTACATTTTTTTATGGTTGCTCATGGTGGGTAGCCAGTATGGCATCATTTACTGTATTATTTTTGTTAGGAAAAGCTGGTCTTACTGTTGTTGAGGCATTTACTTCCTTTGGTCTCAATTTTATGTGTATATACATGTTTATTTTCTTTACCTTGTGTTCATTTAGCATTTCTTTTTCTGATTTTTTTTTACTAGCTCAGCTTCTTCCCTAATACTGTTCTAAGTATTCTTTTTTTATTTTTTATTTTTTAAAAATATTTTTATTGATTTCAGAGAGGAAGGAAGGAGAGGGAGAGAGAAATGTTGATGATGAGAAATAATCATTGATTGGCTGGCACCTGTACTCCCACACTGGGATGGAGCCCGCAACCCAGGCATATGCCCTGACCAGGAATTGAACCATGACCTCCTGGTTCATAGGTTGATGCTTAACCACTGAGCCATGTCGGCTGGGCCCTAAGTACTCTTTTTTTTAATGGAGTGTTTTGATGTTGATTAAAATAAAATGTTGCAGAATAGTTGCTAGAAAATTAATATCTCATATCTTCTGAATGTTAATTATACTGAGATCTCAAGATTATTCTCTTTGAAGGAAGTGATTTTTGCTTTCACTGTATATATGAATGGTCTCCCATGTGTTTTAATAATTCAATTTTATAGAATAGTAGAAAGAACACAAATCATGAATTAGAAAATCTAGGTTCTAGTTTTGCAGTAGACTGGCCAATTCTGGCCAGCCACTTAACTTTGATCTGTTCATTTGTTTAGAATAGATAATTGTAGCCCCCTTCAATCTCTTAAAATTTGGGTAATGTAGTTAATAGTTATTAAGAAAATCATTATAGTCAATAGTTTTAGTCTTTTTTTTTGTTCATATATCATTAATAAAATTCATAAACATTAAAATTTTTTGGCCCTAACTGTTGGGCTCAGTGGATACAGCGTCAGTCTGCAGACTGAAAGGTCCCAGGTTCGATTCCGGTCAAGGGCATGCACCTTGGTTGCGGGCACATCTCCAGTAGGAGCTGTGCAGGAGGCAGCTGATCGATGTTTCTCTCTCATCAATGTTTCTAGCTCTCTATCCCTCCCTTCCTCTCTGTAAAGGATCAAAATATATTAATTTTTTTTGTTATTTTTATTAGCTGTATTTCTCCCCTCCCCCAATATAGCAGAGAGTGCTGATCATCCTATTTACAGAATTTGAGCACTTCACTATGAATTGGTTATTTATGGCTGTAATATATATTTTATGGTTTGACCAAAAATGACTCTTAGTGCACTTTAGTCTTTAAGATCTAATATGTGCTAATACAATAATTTCTGTTTATTATCTTATAGAGTGTAAGTTAGTATTATAGTTCTTAAAACTGTGATTACTGCTCAGCTGGCATAGTTTAGTGGTTGAGCATTGACCTATGAACTAGAAGGTCATGGTTCGATTCTGGGTCAGGGCACATGCCCAGGTTGCAGGCTCGATTCCCAAAGAGGGGCATGCAGGGATGCAGCTGATCAATGATTCTCTCTCATCATTGATGTTTCTATCTCTCCCTGTCCTTCCTCTCTGAAATCAATGAAAATATATTAAAAGAAAACTGATTACTAAATATTTAGTACTTATGTTATTCATAATGTTTCTTTTTGTATGTGTATATGGAGCCCTATCCCCATTTGGCTGTTTTCTAATATTTTTTTCTATACTGGAAATTCTTTTTTAAGATTCATTTTATTTGCTGGCTAGTTTTCTCTTTCCATATGTATTTATATATTTGCATTTATATATTTTTCTGTCTTAGAGAAAATATTATATGTATATATGTATTTTTCTGTCTTAGAGGAAACCTTTTGTAAGGTTTTGCCTTTGCAAGTATTAGAAAGTTCCATAAGAATTCTGGCTTCCTGGATGGACACTCTTTAGGATCTCTTTCCCTGGAAGTTATATTATCAAATTTATATTCTATGATTCAAACAGGTAATATGAAGCTGTCTAGTACACGTTCAAATTTATTTGTTAAAATGCAAATTAATTTATTCTGCAAGAACCTGAAAAATAGCACTTTCCTTTAGGAATCTATAATAATAAAAGCATAATATGTTAGACTGGATAGCCAAATGATCTTCCCAATGAAGCTGAGGCTGTGAGGGCCGAGGCAAATCACCGCGGCTGCAAGGGCCGAGTCCCTTGCATGAATTTCATGCTTTGCGGCTTTAGTATAAGTATTAACAGAGAAAGAATTAATTTATTTTCTCATTGCCTTTTTTCTGCTGTAGGATTAAAATGTTATGTATAACAGACATGTAATGATAGTTTGCCTGAGTTTGAACCATAGGTTTGCAACTTTTAGCTCTGTGGTTTAGGGAAAACTAATCATTTTTTCAAGCCTTTGTACTAGCTTAAAATAAAAAAAAAAACTTTAAATATAATGGTTTTTCTATCAATCCTGTATTTTGCCATATCTTTTTATTTGATAATATATAAACAATGTCATAGTATTTTGTTCTTGAGGTCTAGTCATATACAAAGTAGGAAGCCTAACTATGGAGTATTGATTATGTAATAAAATGATTTGGAGGATAACTTTTTCTTTTTAGTTAAATTAGAAGCAAAATTTATTTCCCTTTTTTTGGAGAGCAAAAGATCTCACAATATCTCTGAAAAATCTATAATTTAGACTTTACTTTGTGTTATAAACAAATGTCTAGGAAGATTATATCAACAGCCTCATAAGGATAAGCTAGTTATTTTGTAGTTTTATTTTGCATATTTCAGTTTTTGATATTGTATATCAAGACATATATACTATATATATTTATAGATAAACATATATAGTCTCTAAAAAAGACAAGAAAATATAACATTTAATGAACTTCATTAGAAATGTTTTGGATGATTAAGTTTCCTTTAGTTACTAAGTTAAAAATATGTAAAAAACCACGTTTTGAAATGAAGAGAAATGGTTGTATACATCACTCGATTTTTTTAGAACACAAATATGATAGTGACTGTATCATTGAAAATTAATGAGGGCTCCATCAATATGGTGCAGTGCCTCTGCATCACTGATTTATATATATTTAATGAGCCTGCTATTCTAATTTCAGGTAGCTGAAGCAAACTGTATCTTGCATTAACTCTGATTTACTTTGAAACAGTTCATTTTATTAAAATATAAATATCTTGAAATTAACCAATGTTAGTATAATTTCTTCATAAATATTTTTATAATGTTTATTTTCTAGATATAATTAACTTATTCCCAAAACAAGTTGTTTTATTTGGTCTTATTTTTTGGTACTGATCTGTGGAGTTAGAGTGGAAAATAGAAAGAAAATAACTAAAAAAGTAATAGGATTGTGAAGTGTGATGTTATCTTTTTGAGTTCTATTGGAGTATATATGAGAACCTTTTGAAGGGTGTATTTCTATATTCTTTGGTATTAGAAATGTAATTTTAATATTTTTTATTTTTAGTTTTATTTTAAAATACTTTAAGGTATATATTGTTTTATTGAAAATATATTAAAATATTTTTGACAACAGAAAAGATTATGCATAATATTTTTACTGAACATTTATTTTAATTTTTGTCTTCTGATTTTTGTGTTGCCCATACACGCAAATGAAGAATTATGTAGAAATCAATATTATATAATGTGCAGTTTTATGGAACAGGGATTTGCTGAGCTACATATTACTTTATTTTCTAAAAATGCTAATATTGCCAGTCAAATGAATACATAATTGATATCTTAAAATTTAATAAAATATGTTGTTAGTAGATTAAAATTCCTTATCCATATTTGCTTTAATCCCAATCAATTGATAGCAAAGGGAGTGAGTTTTTTTGGGAAGTTGAGGTTTATAAGCAAAAATTTAAAGACAAAAACTTACTTTTCAGGTAGTTTTTATATTTTAAGATGTAAAGTATAATATGTTACAATGGATGTTTCTGCATTCAGATTATGAATGTCTTATTTCTCATAATTGTAACTGGCACATTTATTAATATTTAATTTTTTGTGGAGGTTAATTGCAAAAAGCAATCTATGTAATGTGCTGCAACTAAATGCAAAAACATACAATTTATAGTAGGAATGGTGTCAATAATAATAAATTGCCACTGCTAGTGTAAGTTTAGTGCTCATAATTCCCCCTTGGGAAATATATTATTTGTGTCTCCTATTGGCTTTATATATTTTGGGTTTATATAATTTGGAATTAGAATAGAAACTAACATTTATATATTATATGTAGAAGTTAGAATGTAACAAATTAAGAAATTATTGAAAACATATGGCCAAAGAAGATTGATTAATAAAATACCTAACAGAGGACAACTATATACATATGTAAATACCAAGGTTTTTTCCTACAAAATATAAAACAGAAATTAAAACTGTGTTTTTGATTATATTCTTTTTACTAACACTATGTTCCCAATTGCTGAACTCATTTATGGGATGTTGGTTTCTAGATTATGCTTACCGAGAGACATTTTGGTGCAGTGGTTAAAAGCATCAGCTCTGGAATAAAAGAAACGAGTTAAATTCTTGTACTACCACTTACTAGTTGTGTGATCTTTAGAAGAGTTTTTGAAACCCCCCATTCCCAGATTCCTACATCTCTAAAATGGTGATAAAAAGAATATTACTGCCCTGTCTGGTTTGGCTCAGTGGATAGAACATCGGCCTGTGGACTGAAAGGTCCCAGGTTTGATTCTGGTCAGGGCACATGCTTGGGTTTCGGGCTCCGTCCCCAGTGGAGGGCGTGCAGGAGGTAGCTAATCAGTGATTCTCTCTTGTCAATGATGTTTCTATCTCCCTCTTCCTCTTCCTTCCTCTCTGAAATCAATAAAAATATATTAAAAAAAATATTACTTACTTTACAGGTTTGTTGTGAAGATTAAATGAATGGCAAGTTGTACAAAGTGCTTGGGATGATGTTATGCCTGGCATGTAGCAGCTAATATTTATTGGGCACTTTATTATTATTATTAAGGGTGGTGGTGTCAATCTTAAGTATTATGTAGTGTTTCTTCATGAAAAATTATAAAATATTAGCACTAATAGAGACTTTTAAGTATGCTAAGGGTGCTGTTCAACTATATGTAACCACAACTAGCAATTTCTATGCATATGCATTTCTTTTTTTGTAAAAATTAAACACAATAAATGTGTTACATGACTTTCTCTGCAGTTTAGTTCATTCATTTATTAATATACTAGAGGCTCAATGCATGAAATTTGTGCACTGTTGGGGGGTGTGTTTCTCAGCCTGGCTTGCACCCTCTCACAGTCTGGGACCCTTTGGGGGATGTCCATCTGCCGGCTTAGGCCTGATCAGCCAGCAGTCAGACATCCTTCTCCCAGTCCAGGGATCTCATCTGGGACCCTTAGCTCCTTACCGCCCGCCTGCAGCGGAGGTGGGAGAGGCTCCCGCTACTGCCACTGTGCTCGCTAGCTGTGAGCGTGGCTTCTGATTGAGAGGTGCTCCCCCTGTGGGAGTGCACTGATCACCAGGGGGCAGCTCCTGCATTGAGCATCTTACCCCTGGTGGTCAGTGCATGTCATAGTGACCGGTCATTCCACTGTCCAGTCGATTTGCATAGTAGGATATTTTTATATAGGATTGTGGATAACTTCTCATGTTTGAGCATACACATGTATGTCATTATTTTTTTTGCTCCTAAGTTGTTTTTTTTAAATTTTCAATTACATCTTACTTTCAATATTATTTTGTATTGGTTTCAAGTGTATAGTATAGTGGTTAATCATATACTTTACATAGTAGCCACCCACCCCAGATATTTCCATTACCCAAGTGATACCATACATAGTTATCACAATATTATTGACTACATTCCTATGCTGTACTTGCAGAGCATTCCAGCTTTTGAAAATGTATTACTGTTGACCCTCGAACAATATGGCGGGTGAGGGGTGCTGACCTCCAAGCAGTTAAAAATTCTCATATAACTTAACTGCTAATATCCCACTGTTGATCAGAAACCTTACTGATAACATAAATAGTTAATTAATTCACATTTTGTATGTTATCTGTATTATATACTGCATTCTTACTAAAGCAAGTTAAAGGAAAATTATAAGGAAGAGAAAAATACATTTACAGTGTTTATTGAAAAAAAATCTGTGTATAAATGGACCCACACAATTCAAATCTGAGTTGTTCAAGGGTCAAGTGTAATTTATGTAACCTGTCATATATTAATGGAAGTTTTGATTGTTTTCAGATGTTTAACATCAAAAGTTTTTAGTGCACATTCTTATCTGTGTGTATATGTGAGTATATAAGATAAATTTCTAGTGGCAGAGTATTTAAATTTTGATAGGTATTACCAATATGTTTTATTTTTATTTGTTTTGCTTTTTCACCTTTTTTGAAGTAGAATTAATATTCACCAAAGTATACATATCTAAAGCATGTACTTTAATAAGTTTTGACTTATTTATTCACTTGTGAAGCTGTCACCACATTTAAGATAATGCATATTTTTGTCACTCCTTTCCCAAAGTTTCTAATGTCTTTTTGTAATTCATTTTCCCTCTACTTTCATCTCTAGGCCATAACTGATTTGCTTTATCTTATCATACAGTAGTTTGCTTTTATTTTACATAGAATTATATAGGCTTTATTCTTTTTGCCTGTCTTTTTTCACTCAACTTATTTATTTTAAGAATCATACATGTTTTTGTGTGTATCAGTGGTTCATCTTTTTCAATATGTGGCTTTTATTGCATCTTTAAAATATCGAAAATAAGTCTGAGGAATCATTCAGCATTTTGCTATTTCTATAGCGGAACAATTTAGATCTTATTCATCAGCCTGCTGAACTATTCCTTTTTCAGAAACATAGAGACCATCTGCAGTTAGTGCTAACTATGGCCAGTTTCTTTCTATTTCCTCATTTGTCAACCTGGAGCCTCATCTTTTTCTTTCCAAGGAGACTGAGTTTTATGTTAATGTGATTGAAGAGCCTCTGCAGGTGCCTCTGGGGCCCTTCTCAATATGTAACTGTGAGTCCCTTCAGAGTGATGTCCATATTTTCTGGGATGTCAACAGTCTGATTGCTAGGAATTATCTTCATCCTCACAGTAGATGTGGCTAAGTGTAGTGGTTCATTCTTTATTGCTGAGTAGTATCCTGTTGTATAGATATATACTGGTTTGTTTATCCATTTACCAGTTGATGGGCAGTTGACTTGTTTCCAGTTGTTAGTATTATAAAAGAGCTGCTATAAACTTTCATGTAAAAGATTTTGTGTAAACATAAGTTTTTGTTTCTCTTGGATCAATAGGAGTGTCATGGTTGGGCTGCATGATTATTTAATACTTTAAGTTTCACAGTTTTAGATTTTACGTTTAGATCTGTGATTCATTTTGAGTTAATTTTCATGTGTGGTGTGAATTTATTATTTTTTTTCCTCTCCAAGGATATGTAGTTGATAAGCACCATTTGTTGAATTGTCTTTCTTTTTTCCCTTGGGTTGCTTAGTGTTTTTGTTAAAAATCAATCAACTAGCCTGGCTGGTGTGGTTCAGTGATTAGTGTCGACCTATGAACCAGGAGGTCATGGTTCAATCCTTAGTCAGGCATATTCCCAGGTTGGTGGCTCGTTCTCCAGTATAGGGCAAGCAGGAGGCAGCTGATCAATGATTTGTTCTCATCATTGACGTTTCTTTCTCTCTCTCTCCCTTCCTTTCTAGAATCAGTTTAAAAAAAAATTAAAAAAAAATCAATTGACTAAAATGGTTTGAGTCTGTTTCTGAACTCTGTTCTCTTCTATTGATTTATATATATCTTTACCCATACAACTGAACTGTTTTAATTTTGTAGCTTTATGGTAAATCTTGAAATTAGGTAGTGCAAGTTCTTTAACCTTGTTTTACATTTTAAAAATTGCTTTGTTCATTCTAGATCCTTTTATGTATCTATATCAATTTTAGAATGAGTTTGTCAACTTTTGTAAGAAATGCCTACTAGAATATTGATTGGGATTACCTTAAATTTGGGGAGAATTGCCATCTTGACAATATTGATCATTCCAATCAATGAAGTTGACATATCTTTTGATTTATTTAAGTCTTTAATATCACTCAGACAAGTTTTATAGTTTTCAATATAGAGGTCTTGGTCAACTTTTATTATATTTGTTTTTAGGTGATTTGTATTTTTTGGTTCTATATACAGTATTAAAATTTCACTTTCCAATTGTTGCTAGTACTATAGAAGAATACAATTGAATTTTAAAAAATTAAATCTTTATTGTTCAGATTATTACATTTGTTTCTCTTTTTTTTCCCTCCATAGCTCCCCTCCACCCGGCTCCTACTCCTCCCTCTACCCTTACCTCCCCCCGCATTGACCTCATCCATAGGTGTATGATTTTTGTCCCGACTCTCCCTGCATCCCCCTTACCCCTTTCCCCCTGAGAATGATCAGTCCACTCCCTTTTTATGCTCCTGATTCTATATTCACCAGTTTATTCTGTTCATCAAATTTTTAATTCACTTAATTTTTTAGATTCACTTGTTATGTATTTGTTGTTCTTAATTTTTATCTTTACCTTTTTCTTCTTCCTCTTCTTAAAGAGTACCTTTCAGCATTTCATATAATACTGGTTTGGTGTTGATGAACTCCTTAGCTTTTTCTTATCCGTGAAGCTTTTTATTTGCCCTTCAATTCTGAATGATAGCTTTGTAGGATAGAGTATTCTTGGTTCTAGGTTCTTGCTATTCACTACTTTGAATATTTCTTGCGACTCCTGCCTGGCCTGCATAGTTTCTGTTGAGAAATCAGCTGATAATCGTATAGGTGCTCTCTTGTAGGTAATTAACTGTTTTTCTCTTGCTGCTTTTAATATCCTCTCTTTGTCTTTTGCTCTTGGTATTTTAATTATGATGTGTCTTGGTGTGGTCCTCTTTGAATTCCTTTTATTTGGGGTTCTGTGTGCTTCCTGGACTTGTAAGTTTATTTCTTTCACCAGATGTGGGAAGTTTTCAGTTATTATTTCTTCAAATAGGTTTTCAGTATCTTGCCCTTTCTCTTCTTCTGGCACCCCCACAATTCTGATGTTGCTATGCTTGAAGTTGTCCCAGAGGTTCCTTACATTATCTTCCCATTTTTGAATTCTTTTTTCTTCTTGATTTTCCAGTTGAGTGTTTTCTGCTTCTTTATATTTCAAATTTTTGACTTGATTCTTGCCTTCCTCTAGTCTACTATTAGGACTCTGTATAATATTTTTTATTTCAGTCAGTGTATGTTTAATTTCTAGTTGGTCCTTTTTCATCTCTAGTTGGTCCTTTTTCATCTCCTCTTGGGTTTCGCTGAATTTATCCATCTTTTCTAGGAAATTCTTGAAAAACATTATAACCGTGGTTTTGAACTCTATATCCATTTATTTGTTTTCCTTCATTTCTTTTGTTTGTGATCTGTTCCTTTGCTCTGCATTTTCACTATATTGGGAGAACTTCTGTGTTGGAATCTGCCTTATGATACAAGACTTGCAAAACTGCAAAAGCCTCTTTGTTGAGATTGGGAGGGGTGGAGTCTCAGGGCTTAGCGGACTGCCTTGCCTTCCAGTCAGCCCTGCTCTACGTGGCCCCTGGGTCTCACGTGTCTCTCGGTAATCACTGGAGCGGTCCCTGTGTGCACGTGCAAGGTACCTCTAGACCACTGCCTTTCCGGCTCCCCTGCTCTTCGGGACCCGTATGAGTCTGGGTCCCAGGGTCTTGCCTAAAACTGGGGTTCAGTGGAGTTAGAAGTGGCACAGTTGGGAGGCTCTGTCTCCTGCCCACTAGAGAAAGCCAGCGGCACAATCAGCAGTCCGTCTTCTGTGTTCAGTGGTGTGCGCGCCACCAGACTTCTGCCCTTTTGTGGCTCCCTAAATATCCGTGCACTTCTCCCTTTTCACAGTCCAAACTCGCCCCCCCCCCCACCCCATGAGTCTCGCCCAGAACTGGGGTTTAGTGCCGTAGAATAAGGGGGTTAGTGGAGTTGGGAGTCCTCGTCTCCCTCCTGCCAGAGGAAGCCAGCAGGCACTCTGGTGCCCATTCTCTCCATGGACGCGTCTCCGTACCTCAGCTTTTTGCAGCTCCTCTGAGTTTCCATGTACTCCTCTTTCCTTCTAGTTGTAGAATTTCCACTCAGCCCACTTTCCTGTGGTTCTGGATGATGTCCGTTCTGTCTTTTACTTGTAGTTTTGAAATTGTTGTGTGAGGCAGCAATGTAGGTGTTCACCTATGCTGCCTTCTTGGTTTCTCTCCTACAATTGATTTTTGTATATGAACTATATATCCTTCAATTCTGCTAAGTTCATTTATTCTTGTAGATGGTTTGTAGATTCTCTGGGGTTTTCTATGAAAACTAGAGGCCTGGTGCACAAAATTCATGCATGGGGAACTGGGGGGAGGAGGTCCCTCAACATGGCCTGTGTCTCTCACAATCTGGGACCCTTCAGGTGATGTCGGGCCTAAACTGGCAGTTGAACATCCCTCTCGAAATCTGGGAAGCTGCATTCACCAGTGACCATACTTTTCCTACAGGTGAAAGGCATCTTGCTGTTTTATGGACAGCTACATTTTTTTTGCCTGTTTATAAAAAGTAGTACATAACATGTTCCTTCTGAGGCAGTATACCATTTTTCCCATCTTATGGGTGGAAAAACTGAAGCAGAGAGAAATTAAATAATTGGCTTTGTCACACAATTATAAGAGTTAGAATCAGGGCTGACCACAAAATGTGCAAGCCAGACTCCATACATGTAATTTCTGCATCATCTTGTTTTTTCAGTGTTAGAGCAGCCTTGCCAGGTTTTAATTTTTAAATCTAAGAGACTGTTCCCAATATTATAGGGTAGGGTCCTTAGGCCTGGCTGATAATTGGGGCCATTTGTGGGCCAGGTGATTGGGGGCAAAGGGGCGCTGGCATCTGCCTTGGGTGGCAATTTGGTGCCACCCATTGCTGGCTCGCCTCCCCCCGCCCCCCATCGCTGCACCAGTCCTCTCCCTCTCAGGGAGGGTGGGGCAGATGCTCCTGCATTGAGCATCTTCCCCTGGTGGTCAGTGCAAGTCATAGTGACTGGACATTCTGCTGTTCAGTTGATTTTGCATATTATGGTTTTATTATATAGGATAATCATATCTATAAATAGGGCTGTTTTATTTCTTTCATTCCAGTCTTTATTTATTTAGCCTTAATACAGTGAAATGGGTATTCTTGTCTTTTTCACAAAGGTGGTGAAATGGGTATTCTTGTCTTGTCTTTGGTTTTGGGGTAATGAAATTCAGTCTTAAGAAATTGGTCCTTTACCATTAGATATGATAGTGATTATAGGTTATTTTCAAAAATGCCCTTTATCAATTTGAGGAAATTCCTTAACATTCCTAGTTTGTTGAGTTTTTTTTTTTCTTTTTAAATCACAAATTGTTTTGAGTTCTGTCAATGCCTTTTCTGACACTATTGAAATGATTGTATGTTTTTTCTTCTTTATCTTGATTGGTTGATCTTTGAATGTTAAAACAGTATTGTGTTCCATCATAATCCTAATATATTATGATGTATCATTATTTTTATACTAGTTACTTGGTGCATGGATTAGTGCACATTGAAAGGAAATTAATTGGAAGGTAGCCAGCGGGGTAGGACTGGGTGAGACTGGCTGGACACGCCCTGGATCCAACCTCCTGTAGTCCCTACCCAGCTGGCCACACCTGGGTCAGTGCTGAAGCTTGAAGGGTGTTTGCAGATTGAGGAAGATCCTCTGGCAGGTGGGGTCCCTTGACTTGGCCTGCAGGGATCCGGCCAAAACCAGCTCTCTGACATCCCTCGAGGAGTCCCAGAGTGGGAGGAATTGGGCTCCCTCCTTTCTGGTTCTGGGGTGCATCACCTTGGCAGCTCTTGCGTTGAGCGTTTACTCCCTAGTGGTCAGTGTGCATCATACCTACTGGTCAGTCTCAGCATTTTACACACACACACACACACACACATACACACACATATATATATACTGTTAAATTTTGTTTACTAATGTTTTGTTAAGGATGTTTGCTTAGATATTCTGTAATTATTTTTGGTAATGATTTTGTTCTGTTTTAGTATTAGAATTACTCCAGCCTCATAAAACCAGTTGTGCTGTGTATTAGATATCTATTTCTTTGTAACAAATTATTTAAAAATTTAAAGAGCAAAAACATTATCTCACAGTTTCTGTGAGTTAGGAATTTAATAGTGGCTTAACTAAGGAGGTTCTGGCTCAAGGTCTCTTACAAAGCTGCAATTAAGGTATGGACTGGTGCTGTAGTGATCTCCAGACTCTTTTGGGGAAAGATTAGCTTCCAAACTTAGTCATCTGAAGGCTCAACTGGGACTGGAGGATACACTTCTAAGCTGGCTCATGGGGCTTTTGTGAGGAATTCTTTACTGTTGGTGGTTAGAGCCCTCAAATTTTTTGGTACATATGCTTCTCCTAAGGGTTTCTTCCATGTTGTTCCTAGAGTGATTCAAGAGAGAGAAAGGTAGAAGTTAAAATGTTTTATGAATTACTGTGGAAGCCTGATACTTCATTTCTGCCACATTCTATTTGCTAGAGTTGTAAGTAAAGCCTACATGCAAGAGGGGAAGGAATGCAAAGTAGGCTTTACCTTTTGATGAGAGAAGTATCAACGAATTTGTGGGCATGTGTAAAAGTATATCAGGAATAATACCTATCAGCTCATCACTGTTACAGCCTAGATCCAAGAAGACTCCCAGTAATACTTGCTTCCTGGTTTTCATGCCCTTGGTGTAATTTCTTCCCAAATTGTATCAAGAGTTGTTTGTGTGATTAATAGAATATGGCAGAAGTGATGGTTTGTCACTTCTAAGGCTAAGTCATAAAAAGACTGCGACTTTCTCATAGACCATTTGCTGTCAAGAATGACAGTTTTTGTGCTATAAGCAGCCATATGGAAAGGCACCTGTGGTGAGGAGCTGTGAGGCCTCCCGACAGCTGCCTTGTGAGTAAGCCATCTTAGGTTCTCCAGTCCCAGTCATGTCTTCACATAACAGTCCTGGCTGACATCTTGACAAATAAACTGCTACTGGATTCCTGACACTCAGAAACTATATGATAAGATAATAAATGCTTATTGTTTTAAGTGGCTAGATTTGGGGGTATTTTGTTATGCAATGATCGATAACTAGTATGATCATCTAAACAAAAAAAGAACCCTTGTGATTTGGCTCAGTGGATAGTGTCGGCCCCCTGACTGAAGGGTCCCAGGTTTGATTCCAGTCAAGGGTATATACCCCAGTTGCAGGCTTAATACCTGCCCTGGTAGGGTAGGTGTGGGAGGCAACCAATCCATGTGTCTCTCTTAGATCGATGTTTCTCTCTCTCTGTCTCTCTCCCTCCCTTCCACTCTCTAAAAATCAATGGAAAAATATTCTTGGGTAAGGATTAAGAACAACAAAGAAACACACATTACCAAAACAATGTATATAATTAGGGATTATATTTTTGTGATAATTGGGAGAGATTTCCAGGGGCCTATGTCAAATAAGCCTTTGTCATTATGTAGATAAATAGTTTTTGTCTAGAGATGTATAAACTACTTTAAGACATAATCTAGAAGAATCCAGTAATGTTGTTTTGCTATATCTGTAAATTGCAAAGGTAAATCTTATATCATGTAAGCTTTGATAATAATTTGGTGTTTTTTAGTGAGAAGATTGTAACTTTTCTCTTATTGACTAAGTTTATGATAATGCACTAAATAGAAGTTTGAGGAATTAATTCTTAATACAAACACTTTAGCTTATGTACAGATTTGTTTTTATAAGTTATAAGTATAATAGTATTGAATTTTATTTGGATTTTTTTTAAAGAATTTTTTTTAAATTTGGGATTTTTGATTCATAGCTTCTTTTTTTTTAATTTTAAAAATTTTTTAATATATATATATTTATTATTTTTTTACAGAGAGGAAGGGAGAGGGACAGAGAGTTAGAAACATCGATGAGAGAGAGACATCGACCAGCTGCCTCTTGCACGCCCCCCACTGGGGACGTGCCCGCAGCCAAGGTACATGCCCTTGGCTGGAATCAAACCCGGGACCCTCCAGTCTGCAGACTGACACTCTATCCACTGAGCCAAACCGGTTTTGGCTATTTGGATTTTTTGTGTGAAGTTGTGTACGGCAGAAGTCATACATAGTGAATGAATTACCCTTGATAAAATCAGAAGTTGTCAGTATAGAGTTGATGATGCAAAATTGAATGAGAGGTAATCTTTGCCCTGAGCCCTGAGGTCTTAACATAGAACAATAACTATTATGATAAATGTTGGAGCCATCTGAGGAACATAATTCAGATGGTGAAGGGTAGTGACAGCAACAGATATACAGTACTAGAAGATCCAAGTCAGAATTGTGGGAGTCATTTTTTGTTTATATATTCTTGGCTTATATCCAAGAATCACCACATCCTTCCCATACTGTCTCCTAAATAAATTTAAAATTTCAGAGTTTATAATCATTCTGTGACTTAAAAATGATTTTTATACTTATAAGAGCAATATTTAGATTTTTTTGGTTCTGTGGAAGTCTTTTAATTAGATTTTATTTAAATAATCCAGAAAATTGAAGCACGTTTGAATAAAGAAAAGATCCTATATAATAAAAGGGCAATATGCAAATAAACCAAACAGTGGAATGACCAGTCACTATGATGTGCACTGACTACCAGGTGGCAGACGCTCAACACAAGAGCTGCCCCTGGTGGTCAGTATGCTCCCATAGGGGAAGCATTGCTCATCCAGAAGCCAGGCTGATGGCTGGTGAGCACAGTGGTGGTAGCAGGAGCCTCTCCTGCTTCTGTGGTAGCACTAAGGATGTCCGACTGCTGGCTTAGCTCCGCTTCCCGCTGGGAGCGGGCCTAAACTGTCAGTCGGACATTCCCTGAGGGCTCCTGGACTGTGAAAGGGCACAGGCTGGGCTAAAGCCCCCCATCCCCCTAGTGTGCAAATGTTGTGTACCGGGCCTCTAGTCCTATCTAATAAAAGAGTAATATGCAAATTGACCATAACTCCGTAACACCCATAAGCCATGCCCACCAGCCACACCCACCAACCAATCAGTGAGTATGCAAATTAACCCAACCAAGATGGCTACAGCCACAGAGAGAGCAGGAAGGAGGCTTGGGTTGACCCTGGTGATGGAGGAAGCCAAGCTTTCTGCAAACCCTGGCTGGCTCAGGCCTCTACTTAAGGCAACAAAGCTTCAATGGCTGCCACCACAAGCGAGGCTTGGGTTGCCCCTGGCGATGGAGGAAGTAAAGCTTTCCGCACACACTGGCTGGCCCAGGCCTCCCCTTAAGGCAAACCAAGTTTCAAACCCTCTGGGTGAGCAGAGGGTTTGGCTCTGCTCCAGGCCACAAAGTTTCAATTGTAGAAGATAAATAAATTCCAGATACCAGGGCCTCTGCTTGGGTTGCCTGGAGCTGTGGCCGGCCTGCAAACCACTACAGACTCCTCACCCAGGCCACCCCATGCCCCAAGGGAACACCCACTCTGATTCAGGACACGCTTCAGGGCAAAGCAGCTGGCCCCCACCTGTGCAGCAGGCTTCTATCCTATCTCATAAAAGAATAATATGTAGATTGACCATCACTCCAACACACAAGATGACCGCCCCCATGTGGTCAAAGTTCCTGCCTCCATGTGGACACAAGATGGCCACCATAAGATGGCCAACAGGGGAGGGCAGTTGGCAGGGACCAGGCCTGAAGAGGAGGGCAGTTGAGGGTGATCAGACCAGCAGGGGAGGACAGTTGGGAGGGACCAGGCCTGCAAGGGAGGGCAGTTGGGGGTGATCAAGCCTGCAGGGGAGGGCAGTTAGGGGTGACCAGGCCAGCAGAGGAGGGAAGTTGGGGGGGACCCAGGCCTGCAGGGGAGGGCAGTTAGGGGTGACCAGGCCCACAAGGGAGGGCAGTTAGAGGCAAACAGGCTGGCAGGGGAGCAGTTAGGCACCAATCAGGCTGGCATGGGAGTGGTTAGGGGGTGATCAGGCTGGCAGGCAGAATCAATTAGGGGCAATCAGGAAGGCAGTCAGGTGAGCAGTTGGGAGCCAGCAGTCCTGGATTGTGAAAGGGATGTCCAACTGCCTGTTTAGGCCTGATCCTCTGGACATCCCTCAAGGGATCCTAGGTCGGAGAGGGAGTAGACTGGGCTGAAGAACCCCCTACCCCCCCCCCCCGCCTTGCAAGAATTCTGTGCTCCAGGCCTCTATTATACACACACACACACACACACACACACACACACACACACAGTGGTACCTCGAGATATGAGTTTAATTAGTTCCGTAACCTTGAGGCGTGGGAAACTATGAGACGCTCAAGTCGAGGTAAACTGGTGGGTCGTGTGCAGCCGGTCGATCCGCGAGATTACTCCTATCTCAAATGTTGCTCGTATTTCAAAGCAAAAATCGCTCACTCGACAGCTCGTATCTCAAAAATCTCGTATGTTAGGGCACTCGTATCTCAAGGCACCACTGTGTGTGTGTGTGTGTGTGTGTGTGTGTGTGTGTGTATGGGCCTCCCTTGTGGGCCTGGTCACCCTATATATATGAAAAACTAGCTCTGTGGGAACCCCTTTCACGTCCTGCATGGTTCAGGGTTCCCGTTCAGGGTTCGGGTTCTGGAGGAGGCTGCACGCAAATGAAAAGGGACTAGAAAAATATTAATTTGGGAATATTTGGAGACCAGGCAGGAGCCTTCCTCTAGTGGGAAGACTACACTCTGTTCTGGCCTTGCTATACCTTTTATTGAGACTTTGGAACACACCCTTACCTTTTAGGCAGGAATTTCCAATAACAAAAATACATAAAACAAACAGAGGTGGAGGCCGCTTCAGCTAACAATGTTTCAACTAAACAGTGAGTGGTTAGAGCCATTAAGGTTGTTGACTAGCCTTCCGGGCTTCCTGTCCACATCTTTCTATTAATGAAACAATGTTCAGTTTCCCACATAGCCCACATAGCCCTACCTGGTTTGGTTCAGTGGATAGAACATTGATCTGCAGATCAAAGGGCCCTAGTTTGATTCTGGTCAAGGGCATGTACCTTGGTTGCAGGCTTCTCCTTGGCCCCAGGCCTTAGATGAGGCTCATGCAGGAGGCAACCAATTGTGTTTCTCTCAACATCAATATTTCTCTCTTTCCCTTTTCCACTCTCTTTAAAAAATAATGGAAAAATAATCTCGGGTGAGAATTAAACACACACACACACACAGAAACTGAATGTGAAAGACTAAAGTTACATAACGTTTTTGTGCAATTAAAAAATATAATATATTTCAAGTGGATAATATATTATCCATTTATACCTTAATGAAATGGTATGGTCATATTAATTTGAAATTTGCACAAGTTGAGTCATAGGACACCCTTACCTTGCTTTTTCTCCCCCCCTTTTTTTATTGTTTAAAGTATTACAAATAGTAGTACATATGTCTCCGTTTTTTTCCCCCTATTTACCTTCCCCCAGCCTTCCCTACTCCCCAGTATATGCCCTCACCTGTCTTCCCCCAGTGTCTTATATCCATTGGTTATGCTTATAAATATGCATACAAGTCCTTTGGTTGATCTCTTACAGGCCGTCTTCCCTACCCCCATCTAACCTCCCCTGCCTTCCTGCTGTAGTATGACAGTCTCTTCATTGCTTCTTTGCCTCTGTATCTGTTTTCCCTCCCTCCCTTCCCCCGATTCTTTTCTTTAAAAACATCTTGCCTCTGTAGGCTAGAAATAAACTTATAAGAACAAAACATGTTTTAGTCCCAATTTCAGTGTACAATAGTTATGAGTCCCAGTTTCAATGTCAAACAGTTCCTTATGTGTACACGTCAGCCATGGTATTTGGATAGTGGACAAATGGTGGCAATGCAGGTCTGACCCTCTCTGGTTTGGTCTTACCTTGCTTTTTTCATTTAGTGAGAGATCTTGAGTATTAGCATATATCACTTTGCCTCCTTTATAGCACATATTTCTTTGTATGGATGTTTCTCCTTTTGATGAAAATTAAAAAATATGAAATGTTGAGTTTTCTAAATTACTGTTTAATAAAGTACAACAGTTATTTAACTGCAACAGTGTATAAAAGTGCCCGTTTTGCCGAAGCTGGTTAGACTCATTGGATAGAGCATCGGCCTGCAGACTGAAAGGTCCCAGGTTCGATTCCGGTCAAAGGCATGTATCCTGGTTGTGGGCACATCCCCAGTAGGGGCCGTGCAGAAGGCAGCTGATCGATGTCTCTCATTGATGTTTCTAACTCTCTATCCCTCTTCCTTCCTCTCTGTGAAAAATCGATAAAATATATATATTTTTAAAAAAGTGCCTGTTTCTTCACATACTTTTGCAGCACTGAGGGTTTCATTAAAGGCTATGTTGGTTTTAATCCATTGTGATCAGTTATACCTATTGTGTTTCATATTGGTATTTAACAGCAAGTCTCCAATATGATTGTAAGAATATAGACATAAGGCATTTTTTTCCCTTGATATTTGTGTTTTAAGCAAAATACAGGTTGAAGTCTCAGTTTAAAATCATTTAATTTTCTGAGTAATTAAAATCTGAAAGAACATTTAGAAATACAATTGTATGAAATAACTATTGTTTGTACGCATTTTATCCACCTTTTATTTCTGTTAAAGAGTCGTATTACAGTTAGTATGAGATCTATTCTTTGGGCAGCTGGAAAGCAGGACAAGGAAAAATAATTCTCCTCTTGTCCAGTAAAACGTACATAGTGCCCTCTAGTACCAGACTTGGGCTTTTTTTTTTCAAAGGATAATGGATTCCACACAAGTGAGTCAGTCTTTTGTGTTCTGACCAGGTGCATTATTGATTTTCATGATGGCAGTCTAGGTGCTATCATTTAACAGTAGTTTTAGCAAATTCCCTGAAGGTGCAAAGGAAATAACTAGAGGTTTTTGTATTTTGAGTGCAAGAAAATGAATTTCCTCAACATTTTGGCCATTGTACTTTTTCTTGCTAGATGCTTATGAATTGTGACTCCTTTGAAAATTGTATGTAATGTATGTTACTTTTTTTTTTGGCATGGACTATGTGTCATGATCTACTTATCTAATTTGGAATGTGAAGCAAAGTATATTGATTTATTGTTCTATTTTCCTGCGTATAAACTGGGTTCAGTTAGGGTGGGAAGGATTCCCAGTTACAGAAGGTTATTCATTCATGTCTCAGAGTCTAGGAACAGTCAAGTTCTGAAGCTCATCTAGGATTATCAATCATTGGCCCTTAAATCCCATTACTAAAATAAAATACATATTGGTTTTAATTAATCTTAATGTAAGAAATCTTTGAACAGATTTGTGAGTGAAAACTATATGTGAGAGCTCTTAGTAATTGGGGAAAAGAAAGTACCCCCTCTTTTAAAGTTAGAGATGATCTTTTTTCAGGTTTTTTTAAATTGTTAGCTCTGAGGTAGTAGTTTAAACTGTCATAGTACTGCTAGTTTATTTTATTGTCGACATTTAGTATTTCAAACAGTTGCAGTGAAACTTTATTTAGCTTATATTTCCTTTTTTGATATTTTTAGAGTTATATTTCCCTTTTAAAGTTTTCATCACTTCTTTAACAAATACTGAGTACTATGTGCCAAGCATATTCAGAGTTTATAGAATGGTATTAGCTTTTGCCCTGGATACTAGGTCTTTTTGGTTATCAAATATAATGCTAATTAAAGGTTTTATGGGTTGCTTTTCCTGTCTTAAATCAAGTTTTGTAAATAATAGTCTAACTTAAATATATTTATGCTTTGTGTTTGTGGGTTGATACTTTTTAGCATATATAAATGTCTGGCTAGTCATGGAATCAAATTATATAGATCTGTGTAATCCTTGTACTTTGTAGGTTTCAGCATTTGGTAGTGTGTTCTTTTTCAAGTCATATATTTATATTTTATTTCCCCCATATTTTATTAATTTTGTTTTCCCTCTATTTTCTATTATATAAATCATCTGCTCTCTTATTGCATGGAAAATTGCTGCTTCAATTTGAGTCAGTAGCTTGAAGTTTATAGCAACAACTTGGGAGATCATAATTTTATCTCTTGCTAGAAAACTCATGTGTAATTCTCAGAAAGAAAACCCTATAGAACTCTTGGATATAATTATTGTACTTTCTGGGCAAGTCTCATCTTCATGAGAAAATTTTTAGTTCTTTACTTCAGTATCTTATAATGCACTATAATTGGTTTCAAATGGATTTTTAAGAGAGTGAATGTTGGAAAATATTTTAAGATTTTCTATTGTAAAATAATTCTATGTTATGGAATTCTTTAAGTGAGTTTTATGTATGCTTCCCCAGAAATAATTTGTGACTACCACTTGGCTAGAAACTTTTTATGAAATGTGTTATTGTATATAAGCAAAATACATAAAGAAAATCAAACATGTTTCTTTTAGCTCAATTTGTAGTTCAGATTGTTTGTTTTGCTGTATAGAGACAGCTTATTCTCATGTATTGACTTTTTAAAGCCAAAAAGAACCTTCTAGAGCAGTGGTTCTCAACCTTCCTAATGCCGCGACCCTTTAAGAGAGCTCGTCATGTGGTGGTGACCCTCAACCATAAAATGATTTCCGTTGCTACTTCATAACTGTAATTTTGCTACTGTTATGAACGGTAATGTAAATATCTGATATGCAGGATGTATTTTCATTGTTACAAATTGAACGTAATTAAAGTATAGTGATTAATCACAAAAACAATATGTAATTATATATTGTGAAATATTTATTTTTAATTACAAATAAATGAAATTTTGTCTTGAATCGTGGTGTACATGGGTAACAGTCTTAATATGACAACAGTAAACTACATTGCTACATTTTGCTACACCGAGGAGCTAGTGTGTTGGTTCCTAAGACCATGGGAAATAGGTGTCTTCCAATAGTCTTAGGCAACCCCTGTGAAAGGTCACTCGACCCACAAAGGGGTCGCGACCCACAGATTGAGAACCGCTGTTCTAGAGCAAAGAATCAGCCTGTACAGTTTCTTGAGTTTAGTGGGTGACTATTTATTTATTTATATATTTTTAGAAAGCTGTTCTGGCATTGAAACTTTGAAAGATCAGTTTGGCCTCTTCCTCAGTTAAACTAAATGAATGAAGTTAAAAAACCAACATCACCCCAATTCCCATTAGTACTAATGAAAATTTCTTACTGAGGGTCAAATGAGCACAGTTATCTTTGTTTATCATTCATCTTTAATTGTTAATTTATAGATGAAATGGCCATTGCTGCATTGCTTTATTAGTACCTTATTTTTTTGCAACTTTATAGCAATGGCTATATACCTGTATAATTTTCAATGAACAATTAAAGAGGAATGGCTTATTATTTCTCCCTCACATACTTATAGTATATTAATTTCTTAGAATCATAGACTTTTTATGTTGGAAGAGATCTCAAAGCATCTATTACATGTCCTTATTTTTTAAATGAATAAATTAGGGTACAAAGTGGTTAAGTGATTTGTCTACTAATCTCCCATGACTGTAAAGCATTTTGTATGCTAGCCTCCATTGTGATTTAGTAAGGGTAGAGCCCTTACTCTTGTCTGACTTCAACTTTCACTTGGTTAAATTCCAGTTTATGAATGTGTTTTATTATCTGCTTTATTACTTAGTGTAAGTTATCAAGCAATGAAAATTCAGAATTTATGTGAATGGTAATTGAGCACAATCATTTCTCTAAACCTATCATTATCTGTAATTTAGAATTACAATGACCAGGAAGCAGTGTTAGTATAAGCATAGTTCAATACATCCATATTAATCTACCTGGCAGAATATAACATTTTAACATACCTTTTAGATCCACAGTGATGGAAAAATGATTAAATTACTTATTGTCAAAACAGAGAACTACTTTAAATATGGTCATTTAATAAGCTATTTTGCTTCATGTAAACTGGCTTTGCCTAAGCCCCAGAGATATAGTCACATGGATTTATCTTTCAGTGACAATTGTTTACTGTCTGGGTTTATGTTTAATGCAGGTGCTGGTGATTGAGATTCTTGACTTACTGCCCAGCATGGAAAATGATTGGTTTTGCTAGCTATACACAGTACCGTCTTCTAAGGTTCACTTTTTAATGTAGTTAAAGCTAACTTAATTATTCTGTCTTATAGTGTTTTTGAAAGAATTGTTAGGAGTATGATGTATCTGTTGGACTAGTATATATATGTAAACTACTGAATATATATAAAATGAACAGTTTATGTCTGCATGGCACTTATTGTAATATAAGGTTCAAAAATAGAAAATAAACATATTAGGTCTATACATTTATACATTTAACTTGTACAATATTTTTGTAGCTCTATTTTTCAGGAGTGTCTATGCTCAGTACATTTTTCCTTTTTCCTTATTTATGACTTTATATTTATTTCTGCTATAACAGTGACAGATTGCTAAGGAAGCCTTTCTGGTCTGTTTATCAGATAGTAAAGCCAATTTAATTATCTTTTGACTTTTGTATTGCTTACTAGCTGTCAAATAGTCTAATAAGCAAATAAAGCTTATCACAAATGGTTACAAGTTAATGGATTATTTGGTTTTAGAATCACTACTTTTAGCCTCCTTTATATTAATGTGTGAAAAGGACATTCACTAAGGCATTGAAGAAAGTAGGAAAAATTTGAGACAGAATTAGGTAGTAAATTGAAAAGATTTGGTGATTCTGTTAGATAAGAAGATAAGTAGGAATAGTCTAAAATAATTCTTATATTTGAGATTTTGATGATTAGTTGAATAGGATTTAAAAAAAATATATTTTATTGATTTTTTAGAGAGGAAGGGAGAGAGATAGAAAGTCAGAAACATCGATGAGAGAGAGACATCGATCAGCCGCCTCCTGCACACCCCACTGTGGAGATGTGCCCGCAAGCAAGGTACATGCCCCCAGCTGGAATCGAACCTGGGACCTTTCAGTCCGCAAGCCTACGCTCTATCCACTGAGCCAAACTGGTCTCGGCAGAATAGGATTTTGTTTATTGATTTATTTATTGGTTTACTTATTAAATATATTTTTATTTATTTCAGAGAGGAAGGGAGAGGGAGAAATATCAATGATGAGAGAGAATCATTGATCAGTGCGGCCTTCTTCATGCTCCCTACTGGGGATTGAGCCCGCCAATCCAGGATCCTTCAGTCCACAGGCTGATGCTCTATCCACTGAGCCAAACAAGCTAGGGCATTTGGAATTTTAAAGTTTCAGTGAAATTCTTTCTGAAGCAAGGTTGGAAATGTATCAGTAAATAAACAGGTAAATCAATTAGCAAGTTATAATAGCTGAAATGGAGAGTCCTAGAGTCTGAGTTGATTATGAAAGGAAGTGAAATGAGGAGTAAGCTGTATTTATGAGAAAAAGGAAATATCAAATATTTTGGAGGTCAAGATGAGATTAAGGAGGTAATGAGGGATTGAGAGCTGGTATTTCAGAAGGTTGTGGCCAGAGTTTGGAATATAACTAAACAGGCTGATGCTCTGTCCCGTGCTGGAGAAGCTAGTGGCAAGAAAAGTTTTAAAAAATAGAGCATTCATAAAATTAAGATTCATTGGAAAACAGAGGCATAACCAGAATAGTTTATTGCTAATTGCTTCTATTTACAGTTAAATAGAATATAAGAATCTTACCTTCTTGCTAACCTAAGACATATTGTGTTATGTTAAAAATTTAACTTTGTCATATAACTGTGATTTTAGCAGAGGTTGAATATAACTTTCTTTTAAGTGTAGAAGCCTTTTTGCCTCTATACAATTTAAAACTCATAATCTTAGAATATATAAATAAATATATATTTGTATAAAATGTTAAATCTTGATATACAAAGGTATACAGTACATATAACTTGAAAATGATTATTTTAAAATTAATCTATTAACTTTGCAATATTTGTTTTTGCTCATGTTCTAAGGTGGTGATTCAGTTAATGTAAAATGATTGCATTTGTTAAATATAAACTATTCCCTTTCCCCATTTTTGGGTACTGATTTTGATTTTCAAATTTTTTTGAGAAGCTTTCAGATAAAGGACAAATAATAAATTAATGAATAGTTAATACCATTCATTATATGACTGCTTCAATTTCATTTTTGGGAGGTTTATTAACTTAATTTGATAATTTATTTTTTAAAAACCAAATATATTGGTTGGTACTTATTAGAAACTCATAATATTACAGTTGAATTTGAAACAATAAAAAAATGAGAGAATAAATGATCTTTAAGAAATAGGAAATGTTAAAAAAGTTAGAAATAGGAAATGTTTTCAGATAACATGGAGAAAGTGTTGGGAATTACAGTTTAATAATGAAAACTAATGTTTGTACCTAAATCAAATTTGAGAGTTTCTGTTTTAATAAGTGGTTAAGGTTTGGGTGCAGAGATCTGTTTCTCTTATAGTAAACATTTTTAATATAGGAACAGATCAGGGAAATGGTTTCCATATGCTTCTTGAGGTGTTAACAATGCACTTTTGGATTGGGAATGCAATATAAACCTGAACTGCATTCTGAAAGGTGAGTGGAGGAGTATTTCAGTGTAATATGTACAAGAAACCCTTATGCTTGTGGATTTGTGACTTATGGTTTTGTGAGTTTCTGGTACATGCAAATTACTCCCTCACAAACCTGGAGTCTAACATACCTTGTTCTGTCTGGCCAGCTTACAGTCTTAGTCTGCCCAATATTTCTTTTTACTACAGTTCATCCCTCTGGGATCTTTCTTGGATACCCTTACTATTTACTATTGGGAGAACTGAGGCCAATTTTGGGGCCTCGTCTAAGGGACTTAAGATATATAAAACAAAGAGGATGGCTGGGGAAGAAAAAATAGTAATCCAAATGGTTGGTAGTTATGTCTGTCCGACCTTTCTTGGTTTTCTAATGATCTTGGAGGCAAGAATAATTCTGTCTTTTTTTTTTTCTTTGTTAATCCTCAACCAAGGATATTTTTTTCCATTCGTTTTTTGAGAGAGAGAGAGAGAGAGAAAGAGATCGACATCGATATCGACATCGACATCAATGTGAGAGAGACACATCAATTCGTTGCCTCCCACACATACCCCTACCAGGGCCGCCAACCTGCGACCCAAGTACGGTGTGCCCTTGACTAGCAATTGAAACCTGAGACCCTTTGGTTCCGAGGCCATGCTCTAAGCACTGAGCACACCAGCCAGGGCAAGAATGATTCAGTTTTTAATTATGGTTAATTTTATCTCTGCTTGAGATTGAATATGTATTATTATTATATTACTGACTTACTAAGAATTCCACAATATATCCATTTAAAAATAGAATGGTTGTCCTTACTAGTTTTTGTAATTTTGAAGAGTTGCATGTTTAATAACTTTACTCTTAGTTGACTTTTAAAAGTCTTGGTCGACCTTAAAGGTTTTTTTCCTCTTTGGTCTATGTAAATGTAATGGTCTACAGAAACACAAGGAAAAATTTGAAAGGATTTTAGAGTCATATCTCTGAACAGGAATTTTTTAACCTTTTAGGATGACAGAATATTTCAAATGAAGGTAGGACAAGAGGAGGGTTAGAATGACCTAGAAATGTTTTTAAAAAGTCCTATAACTGGCCAGTTTGGCTCAGTGATTAGAGTGTCGGCCTGTGGATCAAAGGGTCATGGGTTCAATTCCTGGTCAAGGGCATGTACCTCTGTTGCAGGTTACCCAGCCCTGGCAGTGGGGTAGTGGCGCATGTAGGAGGAACCAGTTGATGTGTCTCTTTCATGATGTTTCTCTCTCTTTTTCTCCCTCTCCCTCCTTTCCACTCTCTCTAGCAATCAATAGAAAAAATATCATTTGAGGATTAAAAAATAAAGTATTACTACTCTTATAGAAATGCTTACTGTGTCTTAGTCATAATATTGAATGCTCTTTATTCATTATCTCATTTAATCTTTATAGTACCTCTAATTGGTAGGTACTGTTAATATCCTCTTTTTATGGATGTAGGAATTGAGAGACTTTAAGTAACTTGCCTAAGGTAACAAAACTAGTAAATGGCTCAGCCTGGATTCACCTAGGTCTAATTGATGACAAATCTCTAATTCTAAATTACCATGTTAAAATTCACTTTCACAAACCCTTTTTGTCTTTCTCCTGTATTTCAGAATGGGTGTGATGCCAAGGCCATGTGCATTTTCAAAAGTTACCCTAGTTTCCAAGATTATAATGTTGAGTTTACATTTTAAAATTATTTTTGCATATGATATATGTATAATGTATATATGCAATATATGTAGCTTAATAAATAATGATAAATCAAACACCTGTGTACTTAAACACCTAGATTAAGAAATAGAATATTACCAATAACTTTGAAGCCTCTATCCTTTCTCTATTGTATTTCCTCCTCCCATAGAGATGACTACTACCCTGAATTTTGTGTTAATCATTTTTTTTTCTTTATAGATTTGCCACATATTGCTAGTTCTTTAAGGGATATATTATTTAGTTTTGAATTTTATGTAACTGTATGTATTATATGTGAGTTCTTCTTAAGTGTACAATTCAGTAGTGTTAAGTATATTCACATTGTTGTATAAGAGATCTGTAGAACTTTTTACCTTGCAAAACTGAAACTCCGTGCTCATTAACACCCATTCCCACTTCTCCTACACTTAGTCCTTAAAAACATCTATTTTCTGTTTCTTTGATTTTAACTACTTTTGATACTTCATATAAGTGGAATCATGCATTATTTGTTCTTTAGTGACTGGCTTGTTTCATTTAGCATAATGTCCTCAAGACTCACTCATTTTGTTGCATGGGGCAGAATTTCCTTCATTTTTTAAGGCTGAATTCCATTGCGTTTATATACCACATTTTGTTTATCCATTCAGCCATTGATGGCCATTTAGGTTATTTCCATATTTTGGCTATTGTGAACGTTACAATGAACATGGGAGTGCAGATAACTTTTCAAGATCTTGATAGAAGGCTCAGGATCTTGGATATATACCCTGAATGTGATTGCTGGCTCATTTTCAGAGGAACCTCCATACTACTTTCCATAATGGCTTCACTATTTGACATTCCCACAAGCAGTGTATAAAGCAGTGGTTCTCAATCTGTGGGTTGCGACCCCTTTGGGGGTCAAACGACACTTTCACAGGGGTTGCCTAAAACCATCGGAAAACAGATACTTACATTATGATCATAATAGTAGCAAAATTACAGTTATGAAATAGCAATAATTTTATGGTTGGGGGTCACCACAACATGAGGAACTGTATTAAAGGGTCACGGCATTAGGAAGGTTGAGAACCACTGGTATAAAGGATACCAATTTATATATGTGTCCTTTTTCAACTTGTTCATTCAACATTATGTTTTTGAGTTACAACTGAGATTCATGTTGATACATATAATTGTAATTCTTTTCTACTACTATATATTCTTTGTCAACATTTGGTATTGCCAGACTTAAAAAAAAATTCAGATGTCAAATGGTATTTTATTCTAGTTATGTATTTCCTTGAATGTTCTTCTTTTTTCATGCTTCTTGGTAGTTTCGGTTCCTCTTCTATTAATACCTCTATATGGTTATAATCTGACCACTTTTCACTCTATCTTCATTGCTTTCACCTTGGTTTGAGTACTTTCATTTGTGATAATAGCCAATGATTAGTTTACTAGTTTTGCTCATGCCCCTATATCTGTTTTCCACACAGCAGCCAGAACAACCTATTAAATAGTAATTTATATCATGTCACTCCTTGCCTCTAAACTCCGCAGTAACTTCCATTTCTTGTACAGTAAAAGCCAGACTTCTTACAGTGTCCCTTTCTGTTTTACACGATCTTTCTAGAGCATCTCTTATCGGCTGAATGCGGGCAAGAATCTTTGTTTTGCTTATGGAGGCATTCCAGTGCCTCCAAAAGTGTCTGTTACATGGTGGACACTTAATGTTTATTGAATAAATTTGAATTTGGTAACTAAATAAATGCCCATTTTTTATGGTGTATAGATTTTCCTCAAAATATTTTAGTACTCTGAATAAATACGAATTTTCTGTAAAACTAAATAATAATAGACAACACTTTTATACTTTCAGTTTTATTGGAAGGTTTAATTTTCCCTTATTGAACACTTGTTCAGATGAATTAAAGAGCACATGTTTAAGGGATCTAATTACTTTTGATTATGAGTTTCATAACAGAATAATCACTAGGCAATTTTAAGATCAAAACTAGAATTTAAATCAGAAACTCATATTGCATTGTTGGTTTCATCAGAGATAACTTTATCTCATGTTGATCACAAATGGACAATCTAATGCATTTAAAAGTGAAAAACTGACTTGAGATTTCTTGGTTGGAGTCTGTTGTAGGATGCAGAATGCCAGGGTGCTGGTTAGAAATGAAGAGTAATTCCAAGCCTCTGAGGTGGCTGAATAAGCAAAGGAGGAGGGGGAAGACAATAGTTGTTGTTTTTGATGAATTGAAATTGTGGTAGATGGTAGAGAAGCTTTGAGAGTTGGAATTGGGAAATTTGATGTAGTTACTGGAACTATACTAAGGTGTTATATTCATTTGACTAATATTTGTCCTGAAATACAGGACTTGGGATACTAATGAGCATAACAAATGTGATTCTTATGCTTGTTGAATAATCTAGTAGGAGAGACAGATATTAAATATAAAAATTAAAATAAAATTATTGATTTTGATAAGTGGGCAATGGAGAGCAGAGTGTATATCAGCTGGGATCTAGACAAGAAAAAAAAAAAAGCCACCCTAGGTTTCTTAAGCCATTAGGAATTTAATACAGGCAATTACTGACTTACAAATATAGAAAGACTGTAGCAGTAAGGGAAGGGAAACTGCCACATTCAGGAAGTCAGGAAAAGCAAAATTGTAGAAAAATTGCTACTGCTGATTTCAGTTATTTTTGATTCATAGGAGAACACCTAAAAGCTGTGGATGAAATCTCATATGGCTTATGCTTATGCCCACATGCCTGTCCATTGCTGCTGAAGAGGCAATAATGTTTCTACTGTCCTTTAGTCTTCCAAATCTTTTGCAGATGTTTATCAAGAGGTAGAAGTAAAACTGGAGCTTTGGTGCTAGATATTTTGGAAATTGTAGTTCCCAGATTACCCAGAGGCCCTGGGAAAACAATTACCATAGTTCACTATGAGAGAAGATAACAGGGTTATCAACTTTAGATTGGATGGTAAAGAAGCCATCTCTAAAGAGGAGACTTATGTTGGATAAGATCTTTTAAAAAGTGGAGAGATCAGTTTCTATTAAGAATTTTGGCTATTTTATGGCACAAGTGGAGGGCAACATTAGATAGTAAAATAGACAATTTTTCAGTAACAGCCTTTTCTCTTGGTTTGAGACTTGATTTAGGAGACAGCTGTAGGAAGATTGGGGAGAAGGGAGTTTCTGTCAGAAAAGATAAGTACAGTTGCATGAAACTTGAATGATTTTGGCATGTTAGAAGGACAGAAAAAAGACAGGAGTACATTGATTGATAGGACATGTAGATGGAGAGTTAGGTAGTGGTCAGATCATGTAGTATCTTCAAAAATCTGATAACACATTTGGATTGTATGCAGTTTAACATGAGATCCTATTGGATAATGAACAAGGAAGTAAAATGAGCTGATTTCCAATTGAAAGAGATTATTCTGGCTGTTCTGTAAAGAATAAATTTTGGGGAAGGAGGTGAGAGAGTTGGGGCAATCATGGAAACAAGGAGAATAGTTGAGAGGCTTTAGCAGTATGTCAGATAATAAGTGACAGTGACTTATAACAATAGAAATGGCCAAAAATGGATGCATTTTAGCAAGTATTTTAGATGTTATGTCAATTGGTCTTGCTGTAAGTTAGATATGAGGGATTAGGAAGAGAGAAATCAAGGAGCTTTTAGTTTTTGGATTGAGCAATTGGATGGATGGTGGCGACATTTACTGAAATAGGAATACTTGGGTGAGGAGCAGGTAGAGCAGGATGAAAGAATCAAGAATTCTGTTTGAACTTGTTATGTGTGAGATAACCCTAGACATCTGAGTGGAATTCTTGTTTAGGTAGTTGAGCTGGAATCTGGAGCTCAGGAATGAGATCAGGTCTGTCTAGTTAAAACCTTTTATACTAGATGTGATTATTTATGGAGGAAGAAGAATGCCCAGGAAATAATTGTAGACACTTCAACTTTTAGATGTCTAACAGAGGGGAAGGAGTCAGCAAAAGAAATGGGAAAAGCAGGCAGACAATAGGAAAACCAGATAATTGTGGGGTCACAAAAGTCTAGGGAATATAGTATTCTCAGATGGAGGAAGTGGTCAATTGTATTAATGCTGCTGAAAGTGGTATAAAATGAGGACAGAATTCTCTGATAACTACTGACTTTGGCAAGATTGAGGACATAAGTAAAATTCTCAATTGTTTCAATGGAAAGTCAGGAATAAAAGATGGATTGAAATGAGTTAAAGAGAGAATGGAAGGTGAGACAGTGAAGATATTTAAAGACAATTCTTGCTTTAGGAATTATGTTGTGAATGGGAGCAGAGAAATTGGATGGTAGCTGGAAAGGAGTGTAGAGTCAAACTTGTATGAGTGCACACACACACACACACATACGTGTGTGTGTGTGTGTGTGTATGTTTTAAGATGGTTATTGTTATTAAGGCTTGCCCATATTCTATAGAAAAGATCAGGAGAGGAAGAAATTGACAAAGCAGGAGAAAGTGGGGAAAACTGACGAACTAAAGTACTTGAGTAGAGATTAGTGAATGGGATGCAGAGCCTAAGTGGAGGGGAGAGGTTGGCCCTAAGTAATAGCAGGGATATGTATATGAATTTCACTTTAACCTAAAGGAATGTAGATTAATATGGTTATGGAAGCAATTAGATTGATGGTATTGGTGTTCAGAAAGGTGATTATTTTTGTCATATATTAAATGTGAGGCTAGGTTGCCAGCTATGATTGAGGTGAGCATAGGAAGTGTTGGAAGTCTGAGGAGAAAAGAGATAGTTCTCTCAGGAATTAGGAAAATAAATTTATTTAGGAAGTGTAGAAGGAATGCTTGACAGTGTTGACAGCTCATTTGAGATTTCTGGTGGTGATTTTAAAGTAAATTCAGTTCATAAGGTTGTGAGATGCTTTCTCTAGCAAGAACGAACAGTTCACATACAGGTATGGACTGGTGGATAGATGTATTCAATCACAGATGGTCATGAAGTATCATCGTGGAGAGACTGCAAGTGAGTTAAGTATATTTGCAAAGAATTGGTTATAATACTAGATGCTGAAATGTAAGCTTATTTAAGTTAGAACTTAAATAATGAGGCGTTTTCAATGGGGAAGAGTGATAGTGTCAGTGGATGGGATGTCCTTGTGGGGTCAGAGGATAGAGTGATGATACCCAGTGCAAGTCATCCGAAGGGAGAGGAATAGTATTTTAGAGATTAGGGTGCTAGAAATAGAGAATCCAGAGATCTATCTACTGATAATGACAAGGTTGAGGGTTGAAGATATGAGGGTGATTACAGTGAGATGAGGCAAGAGATTTTGGAGGTTAAGGAAGCCAGGAAGTAAGTGCCTAGGACTTATGAGGATGTTCAAGTTGCCAGAAATGAAGATAGGTATAGTGGTGAATAGGAAGACCATGAGCAAAATATAGAAAACTGTATTAGAGAGAAGTGGATACTGTTAGAGAAGTTCATATGGAGGGTAAAGATGATGGGATTCACAATTGGTATGGCATTAGTTGAAATGTTTGGACAATATGAATATACTATATTGGTAGTACTGTGGAACATATTTACCACTAGTGGGTATAGAAGATACTAGTAATGTGGATGATACAGGAATAGAATGAGTGTAATCATGATGGGGAAAAAAGGTGTAGTATATCTGAGATAGTTTAGGAGTTGTATAGTGTTTTAAGAAATTAATTTGAGTAGTTGGGATACCCATCAGGGCAAACCAGCTGGCCCCCACCTGTGCAGCAGGCCTCTATCCTATCTAATAAAAGAGTAATATGCAAATTAACCATTACTCCAACACACAAGATGGCTGCCCCTATGTGGACAAAAGATGGCCAGCAGGGGAGGGCAGTTGGGAGAGACCAGGGCTGCAAGGGTCTGGATCCCATAGTTAAATGTGACTAGGCTGCCAGAAAAGGGAAGTTGGGGGTAACTGGGCCTGCAGGGGAGGGCAGTTAGGGGGATTCAGGTCTGCAGGAGAGAGCAGTTGGAGGGGGACCAGGCTTGCAAGGGAGGGCAGTTAGGGATGACCAGGCCTGCAGGGGAAGCCAGTTAGGGGCAATCAGGAAGGCAGGCAGGTGAGCAGTTGGGAGCCAGCAGTCCTGGATTGTGATAGGGATATCCAACTGCCCGTTTGGGTCTGATCCTACCAGGATGGGGTCCAAACAGGCAGTTGGACATCCCTCGAGGGTTCCCATATTGAAGAGGGTTTCAGGCTGGGCTGAGGGGCACTCCCGCCCCCGCCCCCCCTGCATTAATTTCATGCACCGGGCCTCTAGTGTGCTTATATAGCTTTAGGGCATTAGCTGTCTTCATAAGGTATGTATTCGTTCTCTCTTTATATAACCCCACTTTGACACTTTATTACATACTAGAGGCTCAGTACATGAAATTTGTGCATGGGTGGGGCCCAGCAGGCTCGGTCCCAATTCGGGTGGATCAGGGTTGGGCCTATCAGAAGGTGGAGGTTAGGGGGAAGGGCCGAGGGCAATTGGTTGGTGGGCCCTGCCCCCAGTTGCAGTGGGGGAGATAGTTGGTGGTGGGGCTGGCCATGGGGAGAGGCTGTGGGAGGTTGGCCTGCCAGCCCCATACCCTGATTGGTGTAGGAGCTGGCTGGGGTGGTGGGGATTGATTGGGGGTGGGGCCAGCAATGGGGAGGGTCTGTGGGCAGTAGGCTTGTTAGTCCCGCCCCCAAATGGGATGGAGGGGGCGATCAGGGGTCAGTGGCCTGGGGGAGAGGCCATGGGTGGTTGGTTAGCTGGCCCTGCTCCTGATCGGAGTGGGGGTGGCTCATGGGAGGGTGGAGTTTTTTTTTGGGAGGGGCTGTGGGCCAATCGGGGTGGTAGGGGCTCATCAGAGGTGGGGCCAGCTGGGAAGAGGGACTGTAGGTGGTTGGCTGGCCAGCCCTGCCCCGATCAGTGTGGGAGGGCCGATGGGGGGGCAGATTGGGGGGAGGGGCTGCAGGAAGTTGGCTGGCCGGCCCCACTCCTGTTGGGGTGGGAAGGCAATCAGGGGCAGGGCCAGCCAAGGGGAGGGGCTGTAGGAGATTGGCCAGCTGCCCCTACCCCCTCGATTAAGCCAGTTCAATGGCAGCAGAGGTTGTCATAGCGACCAGTCATTCTGGTTTTTACGGCATTCGGTTGCTGGCTTTTTATATATATAGATAAGATTATGTTTTTAGGGGGATGTATACCAATTGCTTGGAGATAATTTTTGTCTATTTTTTATTTTGATGGACTACAAATCCAAATAAAAGTATTTGTTTTAATTTCATGTATTTTAAGACTTTATTTTTATGACTGTTATTCTTTATTTTTTATGAAGTAATTTTTTATTGCCAGTATGGTTTATAAAATATATGACCTTTGTGTCTGGCCTTTTTATGGTTTATCTGCATTGTAGCATGTATCAGTACTTCATTTTTTATGGTTGAATACTTCTGTTGTATGTATATAGCACAATTTGTTCTTCTATTCATATGTTGGTGGACATCTGGGTTCTTTCCTCCTTTTGATTATTATTATGCTACTGTTAACATGTTTGTACTTGTATTTGTTTGAATACTTGTTTTCAGACCTTTTGAGTATAACGAGGAGTGGAGTTACTGGGTCATATGGTAATTCTATTTTAACTTTTTGAGGAACCATCAAACTGTTTTCCACAGCAGTTGGTGATAACATCACTGGTGGGAACATTGTTTATTCCCACCAGCAATGTATGAAGGTTTTCACATCCTTGCTAATACTTGTTATCATCTATTTGTAAAATAGAGCCATTCTAGTGAGTATAAAGTGACACTGCATTGTCATTTTAATTTACATTTTCTTAATTACTGATGATGATGAGCATCTTGTCATATACTTGTTGGCTATTTGTATATCTTTTTTGGAGAAATTTGATTCATGGCTTTTGCCCATTTAAAAAATTCAGTTGTTTGTCTTTTTATTGTTGAGTTGCAAGAGTTCCTTATATATTCTAGATACTAAACACATTTTCAGATATATGCTTTGTAAGTATTTTTCCCATTCTGTGGGGTATCTTTTAACTTTTTTTGATAATGTTTTGATGCACTAAATTTTTATAATTTTATTTAATTATTATTTTTAAAAAATATTTTTATTGATTTCAGACAGGAAGGGAGATAGAAACATCAATGTGAGAGCAAATCCTGCACGTCCCCTACTGGGGATTGAGCCCGCAACCCCAGCATGTGCCCTTGACCATAACTGAACCTGGGACCCTTTAGTCCATAGGCCAACACTCTATCCACTGAGCCAAACCAGCTAGGGCTAAATTTTTATCTGCAAATAATGACAGTTTTACTTTTTTTTTTTTTTTTTTGGATGACTTTTTTTCTTGTCTGATTTTTGTCGCTAGGACTTCCACTACTTCCACTACTATGTTGAATAAGAGTAGTAAAAGTGAACATCCGTGTCTTGTTCCTGATCTTAAAGGGAACAATTGTAATTTTTGCCCATTGAATATGATGTTGGCTATGGATTTGTTGTATATGGCCTTTATTACATTGAGGTATGTAATAGGCTGAGAGTTTTTATCATAAACAGGTGTTGGATTTTATCAAATGCTTTTTCTGCATCTGTTGATATGATCATGTGATTTTTATTCTTCAACTAGAGGCCTGGTGCATGAAATTCGTGCATGGGTAGGGCCAATCTGTGGGGTGACCAGTGAGGTGATTGGGTGTACGGAGTGGTTATAGGGTTAAGCCTCGGATTGATCTGTTGCCAAAGTTACAAACAAGTCCCAGCTTAGAGGGTACAGCCCTCTTAGCATAATTAAGCTTGACCTTATGACACTCCCAGGATCCTTTCTGGGTAGCTTAATGGGCTGTGGGAGGTGCAGCAAGTGCTGCCAAAACAAGTGAAACTCACAAGAACATTGTAACTATGGTGACTACTACCTTGTTTACCTCTGGCTATAAAATAAAGGCTCAGCTTGCCATCTGGATCTGTTCTGTGGTCTCAGCCAAGCATAGAAGATCCACCTAGACCCAACTTATTCTCTTTGTCTGTCTTTTCTTCATCCTTCACTGGCCCTTCCTCAGGCTCGCTGAACCCTTGGCTGTGCTGGCGCAGCACAATAAGGGGGGCCACCGCTGGCACCTACCTTGTCCAGTCTGGGGCCTGCAGGCTGGGGGCAAGCTCCTGCATTGATTGTCTGCCTCCTGGTGGTCAGTGTGCATCATAGCGACTGGTCATTCCACTGGTTTTTCTGCCGTTCGATCAATTTGCATATTAGGCTTTTATTATATAGGATTTATGTGGTGTGTCACATTTATTGTTTTGTGGATATTGTATCAATCTTGCATCACCAAAATATATTCCATGTGACCATGTTGTATGATCTTTTGAATGTATCTTTGACCTTAGTTTGCTAATATTTTGTTGAGGATTTTAGCATCTGTGTTAATTAGGGATAGTGGCCTATAATTTTCTTTCTTTGTCATGTCTGTCTGTTTTGGTATCCTTTGTATTTCTTTAGTGTCACTTGTTACTTCTCTTTCATTATTGATTTTATTTACTTTGGTCCTCTCTCTTTTTTCTTAATGAGTCTGGTTAAAGGTTTGTCAGACTTGTTTATCTTGGTTTCATTGATCTTTTGTATTATTTTTGTAGACTCCATTTATTTCTGCTCTGATCTTTTTTATTTCCTTTCTTCTGCTCACTTTGGGCTTTGTTTTGTTGTTGTTTTTTCCGAGTTCCTTTAAGTGCCAAATTAGACTGACTGAGCTTTTTCTTGCTTCTTGAGATAGGCCTACAATGCTGTGTATTTCCCTCTTAGGACTGCTTTCCTGTGCCATACTGATTTGGGGTTGTTGTGTTCTTATTTTCATTTTTGCAAGTATCTTTTGATTTCTTCCTTGATCTCATTGTTAACCCATTCATTGATCAGTAACATGTTATTTAGCAGCCATGTGTGCAGCATCCAGCATGGGCAGGTTTGGTGAACCTGAGGAGGGGTGGTAAAGGATTAAAGAAGACAGACAGAATACAGCTAAGGCTCGGTAGAACACTGCTTCTCTGATGGAAAGACAGATCCACGGCCTGCAAGCCAAGTCTTTATTTTATAGTCAGAGCACACAAAGCAAAACAAGGGTAGTGGTCAGCATGTTTATAATGTTCTTGTGAGTTTCACCTTGTTTTGGCAGCACTTGCTGCACCTCCCACAGCTTATTAGCTACCTAAGAAGAAACTGGGGAGAATTATAAGGTCAAGCTTAAATTATGCTAAGAGGGCTCTGCCTTCCAAGCTGGGACTTGTTTGTGGCCCTGCCACAGGCCAGTCTGAGGCTTAACCCTAGGGCTGCTCCCTATACATGTGTTTGTTTATTTTTCAGTTTTCTTCTTGAGACTGGTTTCAAGTTTCATAGCATTATGTTCAGAGAAGATGCTTGATATTTCAATCTTCTTAAATTTATTGAGACTTGTTTTGTGTACTGACATGTTTTCTATCTTAGAAAGTGTTCCACGTGCACTTGAAAAGAATGGATATTCTACTGCCTTGGGGTGGAATGCTCTGAAGATATAATTGAAACCCATTTGATCTAGTGCAGCGGTTCTCAACCTGTGGGTTGCGACCCCTTTGGGGGTCGAACGACCCTTTGGTCACCTAAGACCATCGGAAAATGCAGATATTTATATCACGATGCATAACAGTAGCAAAATTTCATGGTTGGGGGTCACCACCACATGAGGAACTGTATGCAAGGGTCGAGGCCTTAGGAAGGTTGAGAACCACTGCTCTAGTGTGTGATTTAAGTCTGCCATCCCATTATTGATTATCTATCTGGAAAAATCTATCCATTGATGTCAATGGGGTGTTTTAAGTCCCCTACTATTACTGTATTTCTGTAAATCTCACCTTTATGTCCATCAATATTTACTTTACTTATACTTTATATATTTAGATGCTCCTATGTTGGGTGCATAAATGTTTACAAGGGTTATATCCTTTTTTTTTGGATTGCTCCCTTTATCATTATGTAGTGTTCTTCTTTTTTCTTAATATATCCTTGATTTTAAAGATTATTTTGTCAGATATACATATTGCCACCTCATCTTCTCTTCCCTTTCCAGTTGCTTGGAATATTGTTTTCTATCCCTTTACTTTTAATCTGAATGTATCTTTCATTCTGTGGTTAGTCTCTTGAAGACAGCATATACCTGGGTCCTGTTTTCTTATGCATTTGGCTACTTTATGTTTTTTATTGGAGCATTTAAGCCATTTATATTTGAAGTGATTATTGATAGGTTTATGTTTATTGCCATTTTATTTTTTTAAATCTATGTTCCTCTGGTGTTTCTTTTATTTCTTTTTCTCTTTCTTCTTCAACTTTTTATTTTTTTAAAATTTATTTTATTGATTTTTTACAGAGAGGAAGAGGGATAGAGAGTTAGAAACATGGATGAGAGAGAGAGACATCAATCAGCTGCCGCCTGCACACCCCCTACTGGAGATGTGCTCACAACCAAGGTACATGCCCTTCACCAGAATCAAACCTGGGACCCTTCAGTCTGCAGGTCGACACTCTATCCACTGAGCCAAACAGGTTTTGGCTCCTTCAGCTTCTTAAAGGAATCTCTTTAACATTTAATAAAAGAGTACTAAGCAAATTGACTGTTACTTCAACACACAAGATGGCTGTCCCCATGTGGTCAAAGATGGTCACCCCTATGTGGACACAAGTTGGCCGCCACAAGATGGCCAGCAGGGGAGGGCCGTTGGGGGTGGGGCAGGCCTACAGGGGATGGCAGTTGGGGGCAACCAGGCCTGTAGGGAAGGGCAATTTGGGGGGATCCAGGCATTCAGGGGAGTACAGTTGGGGATGGACCCAGGCCTGCAGGGGCGGGCAGTTGGGAGGGACCAGGCTGGCAGGGGAGGACAGTTGCAGGGGGGACCCAGGCTTGCAGGGGATGGCAGTTGGAAGAGATCAGATTTTCAGGGCAGTTGTGGGAGGGACCAGGCCTGCAGGAGGGCAGTTGGGGGGAACCAGGCCTGCAGGGGAGGGCAGTTGGGGGGAACCAGGCCTGCAGGAGAGCGCAGTTTTGGGTACCAGGCCTGCAGGGAAGGGCAGTTGGGTGCAGAGGGGGAGGGGACCAGGCCTGCAGTGCAGGGAAGTTAGGGGCAACCAGACTGGCAAGGAAGGGCAGTTAGGGGCAATCAGGCTTGCAGGGAAGCAGTTAGGTATCAATCAGGCTGGCAAGCAGAAGCGGTTAGGGCTAATCAAGCAGGCAAGCTGTTGGGAGCCAGCTTCCCTTCAGGGGTCCCAGATTAAAGTGGGTGCAGGCTGGGCTGAGGGAAATCCTCTCCCTCACATGAATTTTGTGCACCGGGCCTCTAGTTTCTTGTAATACTGGTTTGGTGGTAATAAACTCCTTTAGCTTTTCCTTGTCTGCAAAGCTCTTTATTTCTCTTTTAATTTTAAATGCTAGCCTTACTGGGTAAAGTAGCCTTGGATGTAGGTCCTTGTTTTTCATCACTTCAAATATTTTGTTCAAATCTCTACTGTCCTGAAATGTTCCTGTTAAGAAATAAGCTTATAGTCTTAAGGTATGGGAGCTCCCCTGAAGGTAACTGACTGCCTTTCTCTTGTAGCTTTTGAGATTCACTTTTTGTGTTTAACCTTTGGCATTTTAATTAATGGTGTGTCTTATTGTGGGCCTCTTAAGGTCCATCTTGTTTGGGACTCTTGGTGCTTCCTAAGCTTGATTGTCTTTTTCTTTCATCAGGTTAGGGAAGTTTTCAGATATTATTTCTTCAAATAGATTCTTGATCCCTTGCTATCTCTCTTCTTCTTCTGTTACCCCTTCACATGGATATCCCTTCATGTTGTCCCAAAGGTCCCTGAAATTATCCTCATTTTTTAAAAGTCTTTTTTTTTTGTGCTGCTCTGATTGAATATAGTGTTAGCACAGTATATTTTTCTTCATCCATATACTTTTAATCTTATTTGTCTTTATATTTAAAGTGTTTTCTTGTAGACAACATATACTTTGCACTTGTTTTTGATCCACTCTCACAATCTCTGTCTTTTAATTGATGTAGTCAGATTGTTGACATTCAAATTGATGACAGATACAGTTGGATTAAAATCTAATATTTGTTATGATTTTCTGTTCTTGTTTATTCTTATTTTTGTTTTCTGCTCCTTCTCTGTCTTTTGTGTTTTTAATTATTTTATGTGATTCTATTTTCTCTTTTTTCTTATGTTAAAATTTTCATAGTGGCTGCCCTGGAGTTTGCAATATATATTTACAACAAATCTAAATCCACTTTCAAATAACACAATGCCATTTCACAGGTAGTGTGAATACTTTGTAACAAAGTAATTCTAATTCCTTCCTCCTGTCTCTTGTATCATTGCTGTGATTGATTTGACTTTTGTATAACTATAAGTAAGCATATAATAGTGTGACTCAAAAATGAATACACAGTTATGTTTTAATCTTTTTCTTTTCCGATTGAATAAATCATTATTGTTCAGATTATTACATTTGTTTTTCTTTTTTTACCCCATAGCTCCTCTCCACCCGGCTCCCATCCCTCCCTCTGCCCTTACCTCCACCCACATTTTTCTCATCCATAGGTGTACAATTTTTGTCCAGTCTCTCCCTGCACCCCCCTTACCGCTTTTCCCCTGAGAATTGGCAGTCTATTTCCTTTCCATGCTTCTGATTCTATTATATTCACCAATTTATTCTGTTCATCAGATTTTTTATTCACTTGATTTTTAGATTCACTTGTTGATAGATATGTATTCGTTGTTCCTAATTTTTATCTTTACCTTTTTCTTCTTTCTCTTCTTAAATAGTACCTTTCAGCATTTCATATAATACTGGTTTGGTGCTGATGAACTCCTTTAGCTTTTTCTTATCTGTGAAGCTATTTATCTGCCCTTCCATTCTGAATGATAGCTTTGCTGGGTAGAGTAATCTTGCTTATATTCAAATATTCATCACTTGGAATATTTCTTGCCACTCCCTTCTGGCCTGTATAGTTTCTGTTGAGAAATCAGCTGATAATCATATGGGTTCTCCCTTGTAGGTAATTAATTGTTTTTCTTTTGCTGCTTTTAATATTCTCTCTTTGTCTTTTGCTCTTGGTATTTTAATTATGATGTGTCTTGGTGTGGTCCTCTTTGGATTCCTTTTATTTGGGGTTCTGTGCACTTCCTAGATTTGTAAGTATTTCTTTCACCAGGTGGGGGAAGTTTTCAGTCATTATTTCTTCAAATAGGTTTTCAGTATCTTGCTCTTTCTCTGCTTCTGGCACCCCCATAATTCTGATGTTGGTACACTTGAAGTTGTCCCAGTGGCTCCTTACACTATCTTCAAATTTTTGGATTCTTTTTACTTTTTCAGTGGAGTGATTTTTGCTTCTTTGTATTTCAAATCTTTGACTTGATTCTTGTGTTCCTTTAGTCTGCTGTTAGGTCTCTGTATAATATATTTCAGTCAGTGTATGTTTAATTTCTAGTTGGTCCTTTTTCTTCTCCTCTTGGGTCTTGCTAAATTTATCCATATTTTCTGGGAAATTCTTGAAAAACCTTATAACCATGGTTTTGAACTCTATATCTAGTCGTTTGTTTTCTTCCATTTCTTTAGTTAGTGATCTGTTCCTTTGTCTTTGCATTTTCGTTACACTGGGAGAATTTCTATGCTGGAGTCAGCCTTAAGATACAAGACTTGCAAAATTGCAAAAGCCTCTCTGTTGAGCTTGGATGGGGTAGAGTCTCAGGGCTGAGCAGACAGCCTTGGCTTCCAATCATTCTTGCCCTACATGGCCCCTGAGTCTCAAGTGTCTCTAGGTAATCCATGCAGCCCTCTGTATGCACACGTGTGCATGCAGGTGCCTCCAGACCTCTGCCTTTCTGGTTCCTCTGCGCTCCTGTATGAGTCTGGATCCCAGGGTCTTGCCCGAAACTGGGGTTCAGTGCAGTCAGAAGTGGAATTCAGTGCTGTTGGGAGGCTCTGTCTCCCTCCTGCTAGAGTAAGCCAGTGGCACAATCAGCAGTCCGTCCTCTCTGTGCGCAGTGGTGTGTGTGCCCCCAGACCTCTGCCCTTTCGCAGATCCCCTAAATTTCCATGCAGTCCTCTCTTTCCATGACAATCCAGACTCCCGCCATATGAATCTCGCCAGAATTAGGATTCAGTGCATTTGGATAAGGGGATCAGTGCAGTTGGGAGTCTCCGTTTCCCTCTCACCAGAGGAAGCCAGCCAGGAACTCCTCAGCCCGCTTTGTCTATGCACATGTCTCTGTACCTCAGCTTTTTGCAGCTTTTCTGATTGTCTGTGAGCTCCTTTCTTCCTTCTAGGTGTAGAATTTCCATTCAGCCAGCTTTCCTGTCTTTCTGGATGATTTTTGTTCTGTCTTTTAGTTGTACAGTGGTACCTCGAGATACGAGTGCCCTAACATACGAGATTTTTGAGATACGAGCAGTCGAGTGAGCGATTTTTGCTTTGAAATACGAGCAACATTTGAGATAAGAGTAATCGCACGGATCTGCCTGCTGCACACGACCCACCAGTTTACCGCAACTCAAGCGTCTCATAGTTTCCCACGCCTCAAGGTTATGGAACGAACTAAACACATATCTTGAGGTACCACTGTAGTTTTGAAATTGTTGTGCGAGGCAGCAGTTTAGGTGTTTACCTATGCTGCCATCTTGGTTCTCTCTGTATACACAGTTTGAATAATTATAAAAGCAGTGTTTATTAAAATACACTTGATTTTCAAAATGTAATAGAATCTGCAGACATTGTGTGTTTACATTTTTTGGCGATACCCTTTATGCTTATATAATGTATATTATATATATATATATTATATATATATATATAAAAGTATAGATAATCAAATGTATTGTTGCAATTATTATTTTGAACAAAATGTTATTTGCTAGATTAAATGAGAAGAAAAATGTATTATTTTACCTTCACTTATTCCTTCTCTGATTCTCTCTTTATGTGGATCTGAATTTCTAACCTATTGGCTTCTCTCTAAAGAATTTTAACATTTCTTGCAAGGCATGTCTTTGGTAACAAATTCCCTCAGAATTTGTCTTATAGTGTTTATTTCTCCTTCACTTTTGAAGGATAATTTCTCAGGGTGCTGCATTTTAGGTTTGAATTATTTTTCTCTAAACAATTTAAATATCTCACTCCATTCTCTTCTTATGCATTTTTGGGGAGAAGTTGAACTTAATTCATATTTTTGTTTTTTTTATGAGTAAGGTATCCCCCCGGGCCCCCCCCCCCCCCCGCCACCTCTCCCTCTCCCTACCCCGCCTCCCGGCTTCTTTCATGACTTTGCCTTTGCTTTTCTCTAATTTGAAAATGATATGCATATATATAGTTTTTGTTTGTTTGTTTTGACATTTATTCTACTTGGTGTTCTCTGAGCTTCCTAGATATTTGTTTTTGTGTCTGATGTTAATCTAGGGGAAATAATCAGTTATTATTATTTCCAATATTTCTTCTTTGTGTGGTATTACCATTACACATATGTTATCCCTTTTGTAGTTGTCTCAGAGTCCTTGGATATTCTGTTCTGTTGTTTTCAGTCTTTTTCTCTTTGGTGTTTAGTTTGCAAGAATTCTATTGATATATCCTCTTATTCAAAGATTCTTTCCTTAGTTGTATCCAGTATAATAAGCTAATGAAAAGTATTTTTCATTTATCTTTCTTTTTTATATCTAGAATTTCTTTTTGGTTCTTTCTTAGAATTTATATCTTTCTGTTTACATTGTCCATTTGTTTTTTTTTTTTCCATGTTGTCTACTTTGTTACAGCCCTTATCATTTTATAGTTGTTTTAAATTCCCAGTCTGATTATTCTTACATCTCTGCCCTGTCTGGTTCTGATGCTTTTCTGATTCTTCAAGTTGTTTTTTGCTTTTTGGTATGGCTTCTGAATTTTTCTTGATCGCCAGACATGGTGTACCATGTGAAAGGAATTGCTGTAAGTAGGTGTTTAGTAATATTGTGGTGGGGTGTAGTAGGAGGGGAAAGTGTTGTCTATTACTATGACTAGGTCTCAGTCTTTTAGTGAGCCCATGTCTCTGGACTGGGAACTTCACATATGCTTCTCCTATTTTCTCCCCTTTTAGATGGGACAGGATGGCTAGAATTGTTCCAATTGGATATTTCTCTTTTCTTAGGGGAATTAGGCTCTGATAATACTCCACCTGGTTAGGCTCTAGTTAATTAGTTTCCCTGAGGGCAGGTTTGTTGAGAAGAATAGAGTGCACTGGTTTCTTTCTGCACTTTCCCCCCTTTTATTATGATTGTGTTTATGTTCATTTACTCTTTACAATTAAACCTTTATTGGTCATATATAACCTGGTATTCAGTCATTTTGGGCTTGGTACTTTTATAATCTTAAAAATTATTGATATCTCTGTACGAACTTTTATTTAAGAAGATAATATCTATTAATATTTACATAATAGAAATTAAAATTGACAAAATTTGAAAATACTTATTACCTATTAGATATTAATACAAACAATAAACTTTTATAAAATATAACTATATTTTTCCAAAACAAATAATTGTGTAAGTAGCATTTTTGTACATTTTTGCAAACCTCTTTAGTATTTAGCATCAAAGAAGACAGTTGTATTGTGATATCTGCTCGGGTGAGCATGTTGTTATATGTCTTGGCTGAAATGTATGAAGATTATCTGTAGTTAGAAACGGGAGAGAAACCTGTTGATAGTTTTTTCAGATAATTGTAGATATTTGTTGGCCTACTTAGGTAAATGTATGTTTAGTTCCTTTGAATCATTGTGAAAGTAAAAAAGATGTCTTGTGTAGTGCAGAACCTGCATTTCTGGAAGTTGTAGTATTAATTGAAGTCCCTCAAGTTAGAGTTAATAGTTATGGTCCCTATAGGATGTGTTCTTGGCCAATATACTGGTAGTTTATTCTCTTCAAATTATCCAAAGCCTGACTGTGTTGGTGGTTGTAGTGTGTGTTCTTTACCATTCATATATTGTTTGTCATTAGTCTCCGTCTGTAGTATTATTTTTAAAGCTCTTCATAAAACTGTCTAAAGGGTCTTTTTTCTCATTTTCTAACTGAGCTTCACCCTGTTTCTTCAATGATATCCTTGAAGGAGAATCAAGCCTCTACCAGACATGTATCTTAACATCCAACACTATCACCTGCACTCACCTTTTGGTTTTCCTTGGTTAAAACTATTTATCAGTGGCAAAGAGAATGGCTACAGAATAATAGAGTCCATAGATTTTAGAACATACTTCATTCAGGAAAGTGAAGTAAGAACTGTCCTTAGCTTAGAGCACTTGGAATATGATACATTAACACTCACTGATCAAGAGTGTGCAGTATAATTTGTTGGAGCTATTGCTCATTGGCTAAGAACTATGGGGGTGCCAGAAGAAGAGAGAGAGCAAGATAGTACTCAGAGTATATATTTATTAAAGAGTTTAATTTTTATCTGTATCCAACACTATATTATAAGCATGTATACACAAAGTGGTGTTAATCTCTTTTTACTAGTATATCCCTCCTGGAGTGAAAGATATATATTTTTTTTAATTCAATAAATCTTTATTGTTCAGATTATTACAGTTGTTCCTCTCCCCCCCACCCCCCATTACTCCCCTCCACCTGGCTCCCACTCAACTCTCTGCCCTTACCTACCCACCATTGTCCTCATCCACAGGAGTACGATTTTGTCCAGTCTCTTCCCGCACTCCACTCATCCCTTCCCCCTTGAGAATTGTCAGTCCACTCCCTTTCTATGCCCCTGATTCTATTATATTCACCAGTTTATTCTGTTCATCAGATGTTTAATTCACTTGATTTTTAGATTCACTTGTTGATATATATTTGTTGTTCATAATTTTTATCTTTACCTTTTTCTTCTTTCTCTTCTTAAATAGTACCTTTCAGCATTTCATATCATACTGGTTTGGTGCTGATAAACTCCTTTAGTTATTTTTTTTATCTGTGAAGCTGTTTATCTGCCCTTCAATTCTGAATGATAGCTTTGCTGGATAGGGTATTCTTGGTTGTAGGTTCTTGTTATTCATCACTTGGAATATTTCTTGCCACTCCCATCTGGCCTGCATAGTTTCTGTTGAGAAATCAGCTGACAATTGTATGGGTGCTCCCTTATAGGTAATTAATTGTTTTTCTCTTGCTACTTTTAATATTCTCTGTTTGTTTTGCTCTTGGCATTTTAATTATGATGTGTCTTGGTGTGGTCCTCTTTGGATTCTTTTTATTTGGGGTTCTGTGCACTTCCTGAACTTGCAAGTCTATTTCTTTCACCAGGTATGGGAATTTTTCAGTCATTGCTTCTTCAAATAGGTTTTCAGTATCTTGCTCTCTCTCTTCTCCTGGCACCCCCATAACTCTGATGTTGGTCTGCTTGAAGTTGTCCAAGAAGCTCCTTACACTATCTTCAAGTTTTTGGATTTTTTTTTTGTTTGTTTTTGCTTTTTCAGTGGAGTGTTTTCTGCTTCTTTGTATTTCAAATCTTTGATTTGATTCTTGTGTTCCTCTAGTCTGCTGTTAGGTCTCTGTATAATATTTTTTTTATTTCAGTCAGTGTATGTTTAATTTTTAGTTGGTCCTTTTTCATATCTCGAGGGTCTCACTAAATTTATCCATATTTTCTAGGAAATTCTTGAAAAACCTTATAGCCATGGTTTTGAACTCTATATCCAGTCATTTGTTTTCCTCCATTTATTTCATTTGTGATCTGTTCCTTTGTCTCCACATTTTCACTGCTTCCCTGAGTTGATAGAGTAGCTTTGTGTACTAGGTGTGTTATATGGCCCAGTAGCTCTGCCTCCCCAGTTACTTGAGGTGGACACTTTTGCTGTACTCTTTTGCGGACTGTGTATACAGCCTTGTTGTAGTTAAGTCTTAATTGTTGTTGGTATCACTGGGGGGAATTGACCTCTAGGCCAATTGGCTGTGAGGATCAGCTGTTTCTATGCTGGGAGAACTTCTGTGTTGGAGACAGCCTTATGAGACAAGACTTGCAAAATTGCAAAAGCCTCTGTGTTTAGTTTATATGGGGCGGAGTCTCAGGGCTGAGCACACAGCCTTGGCTTCCTGTCAACCCTGCCCTGTGAGGCCCCTGGGTATCAGTGTTCTTCGGTGATTGCTTAGTTCTATCTGGGCGCACTCGCGCATGTGCCTCCAAATCTCTGCCTTTTGCGGCTCCCCTGAATTTCCGTGAGGTCTGGGGACCCGTATGAGTCTGGGTCCCCTGGGTCTCACCCAAAACTGGGTTTCAGTGCAGTCTGTACTGGGGTTTAGTGCAGTTGGGAGTTTTCGTCTCCCTCCTGTTAGAGGAAGCCAGCCAGGCACTCTGCCACCCATCTTCTCCACACATGTGTCTCTGTATCTCAGCTTTTTGCAGTTTCTGTGAGTCTCTGTGACCCCCTCTTTTTCCTTCTAGTTGTAGAATTTTCACTCAGCCAGCTTTCCTGTGGTCCTGGATGATGTTCATTCTGTCTTTTAGCTGTAGTTTTGAAATTGTTGTGCGAGGCAGCAGTTTAGGTATTCACCTATGTTGCCATCTTGGTTTCTCCCCTGGGATGCTGGTTTTGGATATTTTAAGTTTCAGGTCACTTTATTTTTCAAAACAAAACAACAACAACAACAACAACAACACATGTCTGTTGAATATTTTAGAATTGTGCAATAGGCAGTGCCTAACAGGAACTTAGGAGAGATATTTGGACTAGCAGTAGACACCATGGATTATCATTGTAAAAGTTATGAGTAAGATTAAGACTGAAGGAGAACATGTGGAATGTAAAGAGGACCATGGTCAGTTCTTATAAGTATAATAGAGGCCTGGTGCACAAAATTTGTGCATTCGGGGGATGGTGCCCTCACCCTGGCCTGTACCTCCTCGCAGTCCGGGAGCCCTCGAGGGATGTCCGACTGATGGCTTAGGTCTAAGTCAGCAGTCAGGTATCCTTAGTGTTGCCGCAGAGGTGGGAGAGGCTTCTACCACCACCACTGTGCTTATTAGCTGTGAGCCTGGCTTCTGGCTGAGTGGTGCTCCTCCTGTGTGAGTTCACTGACCACCAGGGGCAGCTCTTGAATTGAGCATCTGCCCCCTGGTGGTCAATGCATGTCATAGCGATCAGTCATTCTGCTGCTTGGTTGATTTGCATATTAGTCTGTTATTATACAGGATAACTTTATTCCAGCTATTAAATTTGCCCATGTTCATTGTCCTCCTCTATACTATTATGCATTCCTATATAATAAAAGGGTAATATGCAAATAAACTGAACAGCAGAACAAGTAAACAACCAAAGTGTTAATGTGCTAATGATATGTTAAGGCTGCTCAACCCCTTGCTATGACATGCACTGATCACCAGAGGGCAAATGCTCCAACCTAGGTTAGCTTGCTGCTGGGACTGAGCGAGATGGGTGGAGCCCTTCCGCAGTCCCTCCCCAGCCCAATTGTGCACCAATAGGGTTCCTCACCCTGGCCTGCACGCTCTTGCAATCCAAGACCCCTGAGGGGATGTTGGAGTGCCGGTTTTAGCCTGATCCCACAGGCCATTCTCTTTGGTAGGGTGCCAGACACAGGGTTCATGGCTGGTGAGCACTCTCACGATTGGGTCTGATTGGGCGCAAGCCCGCCGCAGGCACAGTGAGGCCAGGATGAGCGGGACTGGCAAGTAGAAGTAGGCAGCAGTGGACTGTGAGTTTCAGTCTGATCCCTGCAGGCCACTTAGAGGGACCCCACCCATGCACGAATTTGTGCACTAGGCCTCTAGTTATTATAATAATTAAGGCTATTTGGATTCTATGATTAATTGTTTTTAGATTCATATGATGTGTAAATAGGTAATCCCTTTTTATAAGGATTACATATCCCTTCTATCAAAGTTATTAAATTTAAAGTATGGAAATCATCAAAATTTTAAGATGAAGATTTGACACCTAAATTGCTAAAATATTCTTCTCTTACCCCATTTTCATTCCCATTTGAAATCTGGTATTACTGTTTTATGGTGAGAGGAGGGGAGAGAAAAATAAGAAAAAGAATTGCCTAATATAGTGTTCATCATATGTGGGCCAGTATAATTTAGTTGAAAACCTAATTATTTAAAGTTTCCTTGAGAAAGTGTATTCTGAGTTCCAAGTAGTTAATTTATAAGCAAACTATTGGAACAAAGTCTATTATAAGTTGAATATTTTTTTTTTCAAAAAGGCAGCTGATATTATTTTAAGTGGGTTTGCCATGAATTCTTGCACACATCTCATTAATGCATGCCAGTAAAATTTTACTAATGTAATTAACTAGTGATCATTTAAATCATGTACCTCAAAATTTTCCTCATTCATTTAGGGCAAAGATTTTTTTCAAATGATTTATTTAGTCAAGATTCCTATAATGTTCAGAGATAGGGTTTTACAATCAGTAGTCACTGATACAGAAAAATTAGGCCACATATTTTGGGAGAAAAAATTTCCTTAGTAATATCCAGCTCCTGTTCTAGAGAGTTCAGTAACTATAAGTGTAAGAAATAATTTTTTTGTGGGAATAAATTTTTAACAGAAGTTATTTAGTTTTTATCTTTCAAGACCAAGACCATAGGCTTCTGCTTTGAGTTGTTTCCAGAAGCCAGTGGGCTAAAGAAGAATGGAAAGTGCTGATAAAACCAGGTTACTTCAAAGAAAATGTGACATTCAGAATTTATGATGATGTTTTCCTAAGTCTGTTTATCTATTTTAATAATTATTGAAATTCTTCATGGAATATAATCATCCTTGAAGAAGCAAAAGCAAACAGGATAGTTAATAATCTCTAAAAAGGATTAGAAGTAATTAACTATTCTATCTAATAAAAGAGTAACATGCAAATTGACCGTACCTCTGCTACACCCAGAAGCCATGCCCACCAGCCAATCAGGAGTGAGTATGCAAATTAACCCAAATAAGATGGCTCTGGCCACGGAAAGAGCAGGAGGCTTGGGTTGCCCCGGGCAATGGAGGAAGCCAAGCTTTCCGCTTGCCCTGTCGGGCCCACGCCTCAGCTCAAGGCTACAAAGTTTCAATTATAGAAGATAAATAAATCCCAACAAAAATGACTGTGGCCATGGAGCAAGCAGGAGGCTTGGCTCTGCTCAAGGCTACAAAGTTTCAATTATAGAAGATAAATAAATCACAGATACCAGGGCCTCAGCTTGGGTCACCAGGGGGTGTGGCCATCCTGCAAACCACCACAGGCCCCTCACCCAGGCCACTCCACGTCCCAACGGAACCTCCACCTTGATCCAGGACACCCTTCTGGGCAAGCCAGCAGGCCCCCATCTGTGCACAGGCCTCTATCCTATCTAATCCTATCTAATAAAAGGACAATTTGCACATTGACCATCACTCCAACACACAACATGGCTGCCCCCATGTGGTCAAAGATGACTGCCCCCATGTGGGCACAAGATGACTGCTACAAGATGGCCAGCAGGGGTGGGTAGTGGGAGGGACTACGTCTGCAAGGGAGGGCAGTTGTGGGCCATCTGGCCAGCAGGGGAGGGTAGTAGGAAGAGACCAGGCCTGCAAGGGATGGCAGTTAGGGGTGATCAAGCCTGCATGGGAGGGCTGTTAGGGGTGCTCAGGATAGCAGAGGAGGGAAGTTGGGGGCCAACAGGCCTTCAGGGAAGGCCAATTGTGGGAGACCCAGGCCTGCAGGGGAGAGCAGTTGACAGGGGGGGGGGGGAAACAAGGCCTGCAGGGGAGGGCAGTTAGGGGTGACCAGGCCTGCAGGGGAGGGAAGTTAGGGGCAAACAGGCTGGCTGGGGAGTGATTAGGGGGTTATCAGGCTGGCATGTAGAAGTAATTAGGGGCAATCAGGAAAGCAGGCAGGCAAGCAGTTGAGAACCAGCAGTCCTGGAGTTTGAGAGGGATGATCCTACTTGTATCGGGCCTAAATGGGCAGTCAGACATCCCTCAAGGGTTTCCAGATTGGAGAGGGTGCAGACTGGGCTGAAAGACACTACCCCCCATGCACGAATTTTGTGCACTGTGCCTCTAGTTCTTTATATAAGAAAATATAATCTAAAAATAAGTTGTTCAGAGAGAGAAGAGTAGGCACTGTTCTGGTTTTTAAAAAAACAAGAGAAAACCATAAAAATATCTTTGGGAATGGGTAATGATTGAGAATTTTGGCTTTTTCAGCAAATTTTTTTGTTTGCAGAATATAAGATTTTGTTTGAAAAAAATTATGGCACTCTTTGTGGCAAAAGATTGCCCACACTGCTGTTTTGGTTGCTCTGTTGCCAGATGAAGTGAACTAGCAATTATCAGCTTTTCTCCTGCATTTCTTTTTTTATATGATTAGTTTCTGTAATTTGTGAATATTTTTATGATCTCTGAACGCATAATAATCTGGCGACTCAGTGTGTGTGTGTGTGTGTGTGTGTGTGTGTGTGTGTGTTAGAGGCCTGGTGCATGAACTTGTGCATGGGTAGGGTCCAGCCAGCCTGGCCAGTATAATTTGTTATATAGGATATACACTGAGTGGCCAGATTATTATGTGTTCAGAGATCATAATAATCTGGCCACTCAGTGTATGTTGTAAATATGTAGAAAAAGACCTGACCACATAAACATTACATTTAACAGTATTATGCTACCTATGAAAAGTGAGGGGTAGAACTGAATAAAGTAGAACTTTCAATTTTTTCTCTATGTATTTTTGTATTTGAGCTTAAAAAAAAAAGGAATTGTTTGTTCTTTTCAGCAATTAAAATGAAAGGGAAGAAGTGGTATAGGAAAATAAATTATTGTTATTTTTAATCCTCACCTGAAGATATGTTTTTATTTTATTATTTTTAAAAATATATTTTACTGATTTTTTAGAGAGAGGAAGGAAGAGGGATAAAAAGTAAGAAACATCGATGGGAGAGAAACATCAATCAGCTGCCTCCTGCACTGATCAGGCATGTGCCCATAACCAAGGTACATGCCCTTGACCAGAATCAAACCTGGGACGCTTTATTCCACAGGCCGATGGCTCTGTCCGCTGAGCCAAATTGGTTAGGGAAAGATATGTTTTTATTGATTTTAGAGAAAAAGGAAGAGAGAGGGGGAGAGAGAGAGAAAGAAACATTGATTGGCTGTCTCCCATTCATGTCTGGATCAAGGATCCAACTTTTGGAATATGGGTATGTGCCCTGACTGGAAATCAACCCTTTGGTGCACTGGTCGATGCTCCAACTAATTGAGCCACATCAGCCAAAGTGGAGAATAAATTACTTTAAAAATTATTTAATACTGTTGAAATTCTTATGTTTTATGGCAGATTTTTAAAAACTAGAGATGTAGAACTAATGGTGGAAACAAAGAATGTATTAATATACAGTATGATCTTTAGAAATATTGAAGTGTTTTATATTACCTTGTTGACTGAATTGTTGATGGAAACTACTCTTTTAAGTCCTTGAAATACAGAATATTATTTGTGGCTCAATCGTTTTGAGTATTTCAGAATGCTCCTTGCCTAAAAGTATCTTTAGTCAGTGTAGTTATAAAGTATGCTCATTTTCATCTTCTGTAGTTGTATTTAATTTCCCTTAAACACAAAGATTAGGAGAAATATACCACTCTCAATTGTCACAATCCCAAAGTGGTCTCTGTTCTCCCTCTTAGGGATTTTTTTCTATATTTTGATGGCACTAATAAGATAGAATGATGCAAAGGTGAATGTTAGTATCTATTAATAACCAACTAATTAATAATAAAATTGGTAACTTATTAATTTTATTAATAAGGATTAAAAATTCTTATTTCCCTGTTTCATTTTTCTCATTTAGCTTATTCAACAAATCAACTAAGTTTTTGGGAAAAACCAACTTTTCCCTTACCGTTAGAAGTTTTCTTTTTCTCTTTGTTATATGTATTTGTTGTTATGTATAGTTTATTGAGTACTTATTAAGTGTCAGGCACTAGGGATAGAGAAGAAGTTAGGCTAAATTCCTGCCCCAATGCAGTTTACATACTAGTGGTGGCTACAGAAAATGAACACATAAAGAAAGAAAGAATTTGAGATAATGCTAAGAAAGGAGTAATGTGTGGTCCTAACATGTATCTACTTGGGCAAGATTATAACTTGATGACTACATTCTAAAAGGTGTAAATATTTAGAAGTTATGAATCAAGGTAAATCCTTAGTGCAATCTTAGTTTCCACTCTTCATCCTGAGTTCCCTGAAGCCTGCAAAAAGAGCTGCTCTCTTCTCGGCTAGCCTTTCCACTTGCTAGTCTGATTAAGTAGCATGGATTTGTTGGGGCATGGCAGGAATAATTGGGTGTTACTTAGATCCATTTTCAACCTCTGTAGTTGGATTTAATTTCCTTTAACTACAAAGTTTAGGGCAAATGTATCACTCTTAATCATCCCAGTCTTGTCCAAACCCCTGGTACAGGAATCTGGTACAGAGAGGTTGACCTCTTCAGTTCCTTGCTCTTCCAACTCAAGACTTCGAAGTTCTTTCCCATATTGCACTACCCAGAAAAGAGGAGAGAGGGGATGCAGGTATCTGGGAAACCAGTATAGGCAATCACTTTGGTGGATTTGGGCAGCCAACTTTAACTGGTTAAAGTTTTTATAAGTAGTCACTCTTCCTAGGATTTCTTAGGCATAAATTGTGGTAGTTTTCTCCTTTTTCTGCATATACATACGGGGGCACTCTCAGTTCTTCATCCTTTAGCTTGCACTTCTTCAGCTAGCACTTCTCTCTTATAATTTGCATTTGTGTAATTGCTTACTGAACTTTCAAACTTTCTTACAAGGCTGAAAGGGGAAAAAATGTCTTGGTCTTAAGTGATTGTTGCAGAGGCTTTTCTTGCCCAGGTTTAAGGACTGAGAATGGAGGTGACCATAGGCTGCTATTTTACATGCCTCTTTGACTCTCCCTATCCTGCTACCTCCTGAATCCTCCTAGTCCCCAACTCTGTTTTAATTTGTAAATTTGTTTAATTTGGTAAACCAAATTGGTATTCCTTGGAATACCTACATCTGCAAAGTAACTTCCAAATGAAAATGAACATTTTCCCAAGACTTTTTGTAAGATTTTAAGTAGCAATGACTAATTTTCCAACCCTCAAAAAGCCCACCCAAACAAACACCCTCCCTACACCAAAACATAAAAAGGAAAACTATCTACAATCTTGTACATTTGAATACTAGCTTAAAAGTTATATTTTGTTTTTCTCTGAACAGGTGTGAAAGTTGTGTGGATTTACTATTTGTGAGAGGAGCTGGAAACTGTCCTGAGTGTGGCATTCCTCTTAGAAAGAGCAATTTTAGGGTACAACTCTTTGAAGATCCTACTGTTGACAAGGAGGTTGAGATTCGGAAAAAAGTGCTGAAAATGTAAGTATTATTGCTTGAATGATCCATTTCACAAAGAAGATTTTTAAAATAATTATTTTAGTAATTGATATTATTTCCAGGTAGAAATGTGGACAGTTTGGCAAGTATAAATTCATCTATGTATTTGTTTAACAAACATTAAGTTTTTAGAGAACATTAGAGAAGAGTAGATCCTCTTGATTGATGGCTTCACAATTCATTTATTTGCTATTTTTACATTAATTTAGTTAACAAATACACATTGAGTACCTATTATATAAAACACTGCATTCTACATATTAAGCTGTAGGTATGGAATGAATAAGACAGCTCCTCTCAAAAGTATAGTAAGATAGGATAACATAGAAATAGACAATTTAAAATAGGTAAACAAAAAAAAAAGGGATTATAAATTGAGAAAAATGCTGTGAAGTTAATGATTGAGTGTTGATATTGGTCAGTGATGTCATATAAGACCTGAAGGGGTAATATTTAAGTTGAGATCTGAAGGCCATTAGAAAAAATCATATGCTAGTTATGATTTATTTTGATATATAGGATGTCCCAAAAATATATACACACTTTGAATTATTATAAAGTCAGTGTTTATTAACATACAGTTCATTTTAAAAATTTAAAAGAACCTACATAAATGAATAATTTTTTTTTTTTTGTCAATGTTTGTTTTCAAACTGATGACTATTTTGGTTCAGGGACTGCTGATAATATGAAGCAATGAAATCACAAACATCAAGAATCATTTCGTTTGGTATTAGTGCGCTCTCAATTTGTCAATTTTTTCCAGTTTTGTACTATAAACATTATTTTTTATGTATCCCTATGAAAAAGTCTAATGGATAAATTTTCTTTGTCCGAAGTTTAGTCTAGTTTCACCCATTATTTCAAATCAGTTAAATTGAAAAAGGATGAAAATTAAGTGAGTTATCCACTATTAAAGTGTATATACATTTTTTTGGGGATACAGGCTGTCCCCCCAAAATGTATAAACACTGAATAATTATAAAGGCAGTGTTTGTACTTAAACTGTGTTTTCAAAGTTCCAGTAGCATTTTAGGATGAATTTCCTTTGTTCAAAGCTTTGGAAACATCAGTTGAGCTATCAGCTGTTAAAGTGTGTGTACATGTTTTTGGGACACCCTGTGTATTTTTGTATATATACTTATATATTCTTTTTCATTTATAATTTATTTTTTACTCTTTATTAATAGCTTTGGGTTTCATTTTATTTGTCTTGTTACAAGCTACCTTATTGTTTTGGAAGTTTAAAGAGTTAATATATATTTAATCTATTATTGTTTTATGTTATTTATTTTGGTTGGAATATTTATATATTTCAACTTTGGTTAACAGTGTTTTAGCAGCATCTTTCTAGGCACCTAACCAGTTTTACTTTATCAATTCCCCAAGCTGCTCTTTTATTATTTGGATTACTTCTAGGAAATAGTCTCTCTTAGATTCTTGTTTTTTCTTCTTCTTATCATTAATGCCTATGGTTTTCCAATTCTTCAGAGGTATCGATAATAATAAAAGGGTAATATGTTAATTAGACCAGTTGTCTTCTGAACGTCATTCCAGATGTCCTTCCTGACAAAGCCAGGGCCTGAAGGAAGCCAGCTTGGGTCCTGGGTGCTTGTGGGTGGCCCAGGGGAAGTCAACCTAGGTCCTAGGTACCTGCGGACAGCCTAGGGGAAGCCAGCCTGGGTCCCATGTGCCTGCTAGTGGGTGGAGGAAGGAAGCCCAGGTCCTGGATGCCAGAGGGAACCAGTGCCAGCAGCCAGGGGAAGGAAGACCTACTCTTGCATGAATTTTTGTGCATTGGGCCTCTAATATTAAATATTTACAAAATTCCTCAGGCTATCACTGGCATGAAAAATTGAACTGCATTTTTTGAATTAATTTTTAGCTTTCTGGAAATTAACGAATCTATAAGAAGTAAGCAGTATCATGATTTCCAATGATAGACTTGGTTTAAGCTCATTTTCCATTCTTTCTTTTTCTTTCTCATGAAAGAAAGATTTTGTGTTATACTACTCTCTCCTGATTCTACTTCTCTGTAGTCATATAAATATACTAATAAGAACAACATTCTTGGTCTAGTCACAAACCTGGTTACAAGAAAACAGTGTTTTATATAGCAAACAATCCTTTTCTATGTATCATGTATGAATAAAGTAAGAATAAATAAACTAGTTAGATAATATTGAAAGCAAGTGATATGTGATATGTTAATTTATTTTTCTCTTACAGATACAATAAAAGAGAAGAAGACTTTCCTAGTCTAAGAGAATATAATGATTTCCTAGAAGAAGTAGAAGAAATTGGTTAGTTTTTAATGCTTATATTTTGGTGTTCAAATGTGTGCATTTAACTTTTGGATGTCAAGGAGAACCTTTAAAAACTCTAACTAAAGTTTTATTGTGATATCTGATGTTTACCTAATTATTCCCTGTTGCACTTAATCGTGTTTGTTACAAGAAGGCATACTTAAGTAAAGGATATAATTAAGTAATAAATATTTTGTCTTAGGAAAAATATGATGAATACCACTCTTTACTTGGGAAAGAAGGCTGTATCTGTACATGACATTTATATGTTGGCGATATATTAGAGGAAACAAAAGGAAAGAATATTCAGATGAAAAAAAATAGGATTTCTAATAACTATGTCCATGGTGACTAAAGCCATATGTTGTTTATCATTTATACTTTTGTGATACAGTAGTTTCAAAACACTTTGAAGTCGAATTCTTTTATTTAATATTATTCTAGAATCGGAGATTAAAGTAATCTTAGCAATTTTTATTTCTGTTATGATTAGTTAAAAGGATGTTTTAATTAAAAGAAAGTATTATTTCTGTTTTCTTAAATAAAATTTCAGAGGTGTTAAGTCTGTATGTAGTTGTATATCAGTTAAAAATTAATATTGTGGAGGAACCAAGATGGCAGCCTAGGTAAACACATGTACTTGCTGCCTCCCACAACCACATCAGAATTACTACTAAAATACAGAACTACAATCATCCAGAACCATGGAGAAGCTGGCTAAGTGGAAGTATTTGCAACTAAAGAAGTAAAGAAGAAAGCACACTGAACTGATAGGAAGTGTGAACACATGAAATGGGCTGGGCTGGTCCAGCACCGGGGTGTGCCGCTTTTTTAATTGGGAGGGAGATTGCCTCTTTGGAGGCCGCCTGAATGAGCAAGGAGTCCCAGCCCCACAGCCCAGGGTTCAGAGTTGGGGAAAGAAGTCCCTACGGGCAGTAAGAACTACATACTTAACAACCAATGCAGATTTGGGCTGAGTGACACACAGGCTGCTAGAGACCCAGCTGCTCCTCCTAAGAGGTCGTATGCCGAACTGAATTTACATGCTTCCACTTGCTCTGAGCTCCAGTACTGGGTAAGGCTCTCTGAGACCCAGACGATACGGTGAGAAACTGAACTGTCTAGCATCAGGACAGGAATGCGGGGGCAGCTTTCTTCCAGATGGAGGTGCTCACAGTGGTCATTGTCCCTGTGCTGGGACCTCCCTGGTGCAGGGCTGACTGACTGACATTTCTTTTGGCTCTGTCCTGGAGATTCCCTGAGACCCTACCCCACCCAATTTACCCTCCCCCCAGCTGTGCACAGCCGCTGTTGCATATGAATGGCCTGCTCTTTCTCAGGCTAAAAATCTGTCAAACAAGCTGCAGCTTGATCAGGGAGCCCCAAAGCTATCAATAAAAGGCCCAAGGCCTTGCTTCAGAGCTGGTTCTTATCTAGGCATTTCCAAACCCAGTACAAAGAGGAGGAATCTGCAGGTCTCTGTAGCTCCTGCTGGGTGGCCCCAGGCAGTGGCTGATTTTGTATCTCCTTGGAGAGTCAAGAGCCAGTGTACCCAGTGATCAGAGTGAGACCATACCAGATTATAACTGTTCACATCCATAAGTGACACTCTCAAGGGGCAGACTCAGGGAGCACCAAAGCCCCAGTGAAGCAAGTCCTGCCCCATAAGGGTGTCTCCTACACAGCAGCTATCACTCTGTAGTCGCAGCTAGTCCCTACAACCAAATGGCCTGGAGGTCAATTTTTCCCACAAGGGCGTGCACCAAGAGTGTCCATCTCAGGTGATTGGGGAGGCAGAGCCACTGGGCCCTATAGGACATCTACTACACAAGGCCACTATATCAATTTAAAGAGACTTAGCAGCTACCCAATATATAGAAACAAATACAAGAAAGTAGCCAAAATGTGGAGACCAAGAAACATGTCACAAATGAAAGAAATGGAAGAAAGAAAACTACTGGATATAGAGTTCAAAACCATAGTTATAAGGTTACTTAAGAATCTTTTAGACACCTCTGAGGAATTTAGTGAGACCTTCAAGGATCTTAGTGAGAATGCCCCCCAAAATGGAAAAGCACCAATCAGAAATTAAGCATACACTGACTGAAATAAAGATTAATATATAGGGATTCAACGGTGGACTAGAGGATCCCAAGAATCAAATCCATGATTTGAAATATAAGGAAGCAAAAAACACCCAACTGGAAAAGTAAAAAGAAAAAGGACTCTAAAAATATGAAGACAGTGTAAGGAGCCTCTGGGACAATTTCAAGCATACCAACATCCAAATTATGGGGGTACCAGAAGAAGAGAGAGAGCAAGATATTGAAAACCTATTTGAAGAAATAAAGACAGAAAATTTCCCCTACCTGGTGAAAGAAATAGACTTACAAGTCCAGGAGGTGCAGAGAAATCCAAACAAAAGGAATCCAAAGAGAATCACACCAAGATACATCATAATTAAAATGCCAAGGGCAAAAGACAAAGAGAGAATATTAAAAGCAGCAAAAGAAAAACAGTTAATTACCTACAAGGGAGTACCCATATGACTGTCAGCTGATTTCTCAACAGAAACTATGCAGGCCAGACGGGAGTGCCAAAAAATATTTAAAGTGATGAATAGCAAGAACCTACAACCAAGAATACTGTACCCAGCAAAGCTGTCATTCAGAATTGAAGGTCAGATAAAGAGCTTCACAGATAAGAAAAAGCTAAATGAGTTCATCACCACCAAACCAGTATTATATGAAATGCTAAAGGGTATTCTTTAAGACAAGGAAGAAGAAGGAAAAGGTCAAGATAAAAAATTATGAACAACAAAGTAATAACAAATACCTATTTATCAACAAGTGAATCTAAAAATTAAATGAATAAAAAACTTGATGAACAGAATAAAGTGGTGAATGCTATAGAATCAGGGGCATGGAAATAGAACAGACTGACGATTCTCAGTGAAGAGGGGGTGGCAGTGTGCCGGAAGAGATTAGACAAAGATCTTATATGTGTGTATGCAGTACCTATGGACACAAGAGAATAGGGTGGCAAGGGTCTGGGGTGGGGTGGAAACCAGGAGGTTGGGAGTTATAGGGGGAAAAAACAGGGACATCTGTAATAACCTCAACAATAAAGATTAAAAAAACGTTTTTAAAGTTGCAATAATTATCATTATTCATTACAGGCTTAGAAATTATATAAAAAATCATGGACTGTAAAAATTAGAATGAGACTAAGAAAATTAAACTATCTTCTTTTAAATTTTTCTCTCAAATATTATAGCCAGGCTATACTCATTTCATTTCTTATTTAAAATATGATGATAAAATTAATTTATTCTTGAGAAAGTTTATATATGATAAATTTTTAGAAAATTTAAATTCCTGAGGGATAGAGTATTCTAATTCCTTTAATTTCTTTTACTAACTGAGCAAATCCCAGAAAATCTTTTTATTTCCACTCTTTCTAAAACTTTTCTAAAATATCTAAGTTCATTTGTTATGTCAACCAAATAGCATGTAAAGAACATAATTTAGGCTTTTTCTGGGATCTCTTACTGCTTTGGGACTATTGCTTTTTCATTGTAATTGTTTTAACTGTGTTTTGAAAGTTATCTTAGCAACTATTAATGTCTATGGATTCTAGCTGAAAAAATGGTAGAATTGGGAAAGCCAAGGTAAAGTAGAAAAGTTAAGACTTAGAAGATAAACCAAAGAGTACTCTTTAGGAACTAGGCAAGTCTGCAGATATGTAGAAATCTGACAATACACAAAAATATTAAGTCTAGGACAAAAAGTCTAGTCAGGCAATAAAGAGAAAGGATACCATAGATGTCAGAGCAAGTTGAATATATGGTCACAATTCCAACCAGGCAGGATAACTAAAAGAAATTGATGGATAAATAAGGTGGGGAAGAAGAGATCTTGATTCTGGAACAAGATTCTTGTTGAGTCATAGTTAAAATATATATATATATATATACACACACACACACACACACACACACACACACA
>JAAGEH010000076.1:23479979-23760945 GCA_011751065.1 Lasiurus cinereus | reverse complement strand
AGAGAGAGAGAGAGAGAGAGAGAGAGAGAGAGAGAGAGAGAGAGAGAGAGAGAGAGATGAAGTTGGAGAAGTGAAAGGGCCTAGGTTACTAAGACCTTATACATTGTGAAGATTAATTTGGGTTTATATAGTTTTTTCTATGTTTCATTTTTTTTTTTTAAATAAAAGCTTGCTTAGCATACTTTGATTGAAATGCAGGAGAGATGGGCTGGATTCTCATCTGCTTGGTTTCTACTCTAGTGTATCTTAAAGCATTTTATAAGGGAATTCCCAGGATTCCTTAGAGTACTGTTAAAAGAACATGACTATTGATGATTGTCATTGAAGGGTTTTTAGCAAGGTGATAATAAGGTTTAGTGGTTTTGTGGAGGTTGAATTTGAGAGAATTAAGTCTGGAGTTCAGAAGTTATTGAAGTCATTAGGTGAGTTGAGAGGTCACTTAAACAGCAATTGAGAAGTAAGAATGAATTAAAGAAATGTTTTGAGTTTAAAATAGCAAATTCTACTGATGGATTAAAGTGGATGGTGAATGCAAGGAAAATTGATTGGGTAAAGCAGCACTAATAGAAAGAACACAGAGTCTTTTAGTCTTTCAACTTGCTTCCCTTCTCTTAAGTCTAATACTTTCTTCATTGTCTGCCTCCATGTTTGATTTTTAATGATAGTTATTTTCCCAGTTAGCTTGCCAACCAATATTTATTGAGGCCTACTATGCACTAAATAACTCATATATTCTATTTCATTGAGAAAATAGAGTCTACCAGTTCCTCATTACCAAAGCTGATAAGCTTTATTGGTCTGAATCTCATTTGGCTTGTAGTTAGTATTTGTTGCAGAATTCTTTCTTGGTGTTGAAATTTTTCCTTAACTTTTCTGGGGCTTCTAATCATCTTTCTCTTTCATCATCTTCATAGACTTCTCTTTCCTTCCTGTCTCTTCCTGTTCTCACCTTTCTCTTTCATCATCTTCATAGACTTCTCTTTCCTTCCTGTCTCTTGAACACAGGCTCCTCTTAGTGCTTCTCTTTATGATTACTCTTTACACTGATTACTCTCAAATATTTCTGCAGTCTATTAGTTTTCTCCTGAGCCCCTAGGATTATATTATATAATATGCTTATGTAATAGGATTATATTATGTAATATGCTCATATATCTGTAAATGGTTAATAGACATTTCTTTTTGGACATATTCTGGGCAGCTATGATTCCAGAACTGAACATTTTAATCTCCACAGTCACTTATTTCTCCTATTATGTTCTTTATCAAGTTGTTCAAGGCATATCTACTCAGTCTTCATTTGGTTTCTCCTTATCATTTTTCTTTAAATAAAACAATTTTTTTATTAATTTCAGAGGGAAGGGAGAGGGAGAAAGAGAGAGAAACATTAATGAGGAGAGAGAATCATTAATCAGCTGCTTTCTATACACCCCACACTATGGATTGAGCAGCTTTGTTTTTCTGTCTGAATGGCCATTCCCCTCGCTAATGGGGGTAAATACCTACTGTTTGAAGTCTTAGCTGTCTTACATATAATAGTTTTTTAGGATTGCTATAACAAATTACCACAAACAGGGTGGCTTATAGCAACAAGAATTTATTCCCTCACAATTTAGGAGGCTAGAAGTCTATAATGAAGGTGTCATCAGGGCCATGTTCTCTGTGAAATCTTAGGGAAGTATCCTTTTTTGCCTTTTCTAGCTCTGGTGGTTGCCAGCAACTTTTGGCACCACTCTGATCTCTTCCTCTGTCTTCCCATGACCTTCCCTCCTGCATGTATGTGTCTAGATTTCAAGTTGACCTTAACTTGTTTACATCTGCAATGACCCTGTGTTGAAATAAGATCACATTTGCAGGTACCAGGGGTAAGGCTTCAATATAAGGGAACCCTACTGCACTGTTGGTGGGAATGCAGATTGGTGCAACCACTATAAAAAACAGGGAGAAATTTTCTCAAAAAGCTAAAAATGGAACTACTTTATGACCCAGTGATTCTCCTTCTGGGAATATATTTGAAGAAACCTGAAACACTAATTTGAAAGAATATATGCACCCCTGTGTTCATTAATTACAATAGTCAAGATATGGAAGCAACCCAATTGCCCAACAATAGATGAGTGGATAAAAAAGCTGTTATACATATACACAATGGAATACTATTTGGCCATAAAAAGGAATGAAAACTTTTTTTTTGCGACAGCATAGATGGATCTAGAGGGTGTTGTACTCAGTGAAATGAGTCAGACAGACAAAGACAAATACCATATGGTTTCACTTATATGTGGAATCTAAAGAACAAAGAAAAAGAAGAAATCATGATTTCAGTAGTAGGAATTGTTAGAGAGAGTTTTCAGCATTTTTCCTGGGGGAAAATTATGATGTTGAACCTCAAAGTGATTGAAATTTGATGCAGGGGAGCCCTTAAATATGGATGCTTCTCTTCTTAACTTTCCTAGGCCTCTCTGAACTCGCTGATTTATATAGTGGGGTGAACCTGGGTTGCTTTTTTGGAATTCCCGTTGAACCACTGGACTCATTGTTCTAATTACTCTTCACACCATTTCTAATGTACTCCTGAGGTGCTTTCACATAGTATATTTCTGTGACTTTTTGATCTACTAAAAGCCTGCAGCACTCTAAAAGGCCATTTAAAAAGCAAGGAAGGAAGATATACAAATGCTCAGGAGAGAGGCCACATGCCTTTCAGAAGAAGTCCTAGAAGTATAAAATTTCAGCTAGTCTTTTGAAATGCTTGTCCTGGCAGGACCTGGTGACTAGATGAGATATTTTGGAGAAGATGGTTTGATTTCAACTGTGAGACACTATTAAAAAAAAATACAAGTATTTAAAACTGGAAAAAAAAAAGACTTCAATGTATATTTTTGTTGGTACACATTAAACCTGGGACACATTAAACCCACAACACTATGAAATCTTTTCTGACTTGACTTGTCTTCCATTGTCACAAAGAGAATTTACCACTCTATTCATTCCGTTCCCACTGTAGTCTGTGTATACTTCTCTAATACCTGTCATACTTAGTTACTTATATGTCACTGCTTTATTATGAAGCTCATCTTTTTCTGCTTATGGACCTCCAAATCAAGTAGTTCACTTTTCCAGTCCTTAAACCTCAGACACTAACCGTAACTTTTTATATTTATTCCTATTAGTCCTCCTAGATCAAGCTTGAGTTCTATTCTCTATTGGGGGTTCTGAGTTAGAGTAGCAACCTCAGTACTAAAGAAGGAACCTTTGAAAACTTATAGGGAGAGGTGCCAACAGTGATCAATTTAATTTAAGGGGAATGGTGGGGTGGGGAGAAGGATCAAATAAAGATGACTTTGAGGTTTCAGCTTGAGTTGACTGAAATATAGGTATACACTTATTAGAAATAAGGAATATAGGAGGATGATCAGCTTTGAGAAACCAGATGCTAAACTTAATTTTAGATGTACTGACTTTGAATCTTTTCTTTAATTTTTTATTTTTTATTATTTCTTTATTATTCAGATTATTACATTTGTTTCTCTTTTTTCCCCTCCATAGCTCCCCTCTACCCGGCTCCCACCCTTCCCTCTACTCTTACCTCCCTCCCGTTGATCTCATCCATAGGTGTATGATTTCTGTCCAGTCTCTCCCTGTACACCCCTCACTCCTTCCCCCCTGAGAATTATCAGTCCACTCCCTTTCTATGCTCCTGATTCTATTATATTCATCAGTTTATTCTGTTGATCAAATTTTTAATTCACTTAATTTTTAGATTCACTTGTTGATAGATACGTATTTGTTGTTCATAATTTTTTGTCTTTTACCTTTTTCTTCTTCCTCTTCTAAAAGAGTATCTTTCAGCATTTCATATAATACTGGTTTGGAGTTGATGAACTCCTTTAGCTTTTTCTTCTCTGTGAAGCTCTTTATCTGCCCTTCAATTCTGAATGATAGCTTTGCTGGATAGAGTATTCGTGGATGTAGGTTCTTGCTATTTATCACGTTGACTATTTCTTGCCACTCCCGTCTGGCCTGCATTGTTTCTGTTGAGAAATCAGCTGATAATCGAATGGGTGCTCCCTTGTACGTAATGAACTGTTTTTCTCTTGCTGCTTTTAATATTCTCTCTTTGTCTTTTGCTCTTGGTATTTTAATTATAATGTGTCTTGGTGTGGTCCTCTTTGGATTCCTTTTATATGGGGTTCTGTGTGCTTCCTGGACTTGTAAGTCTATTTCTTTTACCAGATGTGGGAAGTTTTCAGTCATTATTTCTTTAAATAGGTTTTCAGAATCTTGCTCTCTCTCTTCTTCTGGCACCCCCACAATTCTGATGTTGGTACGCTTGAAGCTGTCCCAGAGGCTCCTTACATTATCTTCACATTTTGGATTCTTTTCTCTTCTTGCTTTTCCAGTTGAGTGTTTTCTGCTTCTTTATATTTCAAATTTTTGACTTGATTCTTGCCTTCTTCTAGTCTGCTGTTAGGTCTCTGAATAATATTTTTTATTTCAGTCAGTGTATGCTTAATTTCTAGTTGGTCCTTTTCCATCTCTAGTTGGATCTTTACCATCTCTAGTTGGTTCGTTTTCATCTCTTCTTGCGACTTGCTAACTTTATCCAACTTTTCTAGGATATTCTTGAAAAACCTTATAAGCGTGGTTTTGAACTCTATATCCAGTCATTTGTTTTCCTCCATTTCTTTTGTTTGTGATCCCTTCCCTTGTCTCGGCATTTTCACTATGCTGGGAGAACTTCTGTGTTGGATTCAGCCTTATGATACCAGACTTGCAAAACCGCAGAAGCCTCTCTGTTAAGCTTGGGATGGGTGGAGTCTCAGGGCTTAAAGGACTGCCTTGCCTTCCAGTCGGCCCCGCCCTCCACGGCCCCTGAGTCTCACCTGACTGGGTAATCGCTGGAGCCGTCCCTGTGGGCGGGCACTCTCTCACAGTGCCTCTAGACTGCTGCCCTTCCAGCTCCCCTGCTCTCTGGGACCATGTGAGTCTGGGTCCCCAGGGTTTCGCCCGAAACCGGAGTTTAGTGGAGTTAGAAATGGTACAGTTGGGAGGGTCTGTCTCCCACCCACTCGTGAAAGCCAGTGGCACAATCAGCAGTCGGTCCTCTGTACCCAGTGCTGTGAATGCCACCAGACTTCTGATCTTTTGCGACTCCCCTAAATTTCCATGCACTTCTCCCTTTTCACAGTCCAAACTCCCCCCGAATTAGTTTTGGCTGGATCTGGGGTTTAGTGTCATAGGATAAGGGGTTCAATGCTGTTGGGAGTCTCTGTTTCCCTCCCACCAGAGAAAACCAGCCAGGTTCTCAGAGCACCCGCTCTCTTTACAAGTGCGTCTCCGTACCTCAGCTTTTTGCAGCTCCTTTGGGTCTCTGTGAACCCCTCTCTTTCCTTCCAGTTGTAGAATTTCCACTCAGCCAGCTTTCCTGTGGTTCTGGATGATGTCCATTCTGTCTTTTAGTTGTAATTTTGAAATTGTTGTGCAAGGCAGCAGTGTAGGTGTTTACCTATGCCGCTATCTTGGATTTCTCCGAGTTTGAATCTTTTTCCATGAGAATTTTGTGGGGTTTTTGGGGGAAGCTTATCTAATGTATGAAATAAAAATACCCAATAATTTAAAAAAAATATTATCAATATATAAAAAAGCCTAACTGATCATCCAACCAGTATCTATGATGTGCAATGACCACCAGTGGGCAGACGCTCAGTGCAGGAGCTGCAAACCTGCAGTGACTTGTCAGCTGTGGTTGTTGGGTAATGCACCTGGAGTCAGAGAGGAGGGAGCTCGATTCTAGGGTGTGTCATCCAAGAACCACCTTCTTGTAATCCAGGACCCCTTGAGGGATGTTGGAGAGCCAGTTTAGTCCTGATCCCAGCAGACCAGGCCATGGGACATGAACCGGGTCTCTAGTTTTACATAAAAGTATACTTTTGTCTGAGGTCTTGTTAATTCCCCCCCACACACACATTCTATATAGTGTGTCTCAATGGTTGAGTATTAACCTAGGAACGAGGAGGTCAAAGTTCCGATTCCCAGTTAGGGCACATGTATGGGTTGTGGTCTCGATCTCCAATGGGGGTCTTGCAGGAGGCAGTGATCAATGATTTTCTCTCAAGATTGATGTTTCTATCATTCTCTCCCTCTCCCTTCCTCTCTGCAATCAATAAAAATATATTTAAAAACACACAACAAAACAAAACAAAAAACACTACATTTTAAAGAGCAAGAGTCAAGGTTTTAAAATAAATCCATTCAGATTTGTATTGTTTTTATTTTTTAATTTTTTTTATTCACAAGACTTGAAGAGCAAAGACTCGGTGTAATGCTGCATTTAAGTATGAGTTAGGGTTGGAATAGATTTCAGAGCCTGTAAGTAATTAATACTTCTGAAGAACATTATAAAAAGTGAATGAGTAGACCTGGAGTTAATTCTGTGTACATATTAGCTTTGAAATTAGAATTTTTCAGTCTATAAAGAGGACTCTTTTTTTTAATGTAATAAATCTTTATTGTTCAGATTATTACATTTGTTTCTCTTTTTTCCCCTATATCTCCCCTCCACACACTCCCACTCATCCCTCTACCTTACCTCTCCCCACATTGTTCTCATCTATAGGTGTATGATTATTGTCTAGTCTCTCCCTGCACCTCCCTCACCCCTTTCCCGATTCTATTATATTCACTAGTTTATTCTGTTCATCAGATTTTCAATTCACTTTTTAGATTCACTTGTTGATAGATATGTATTTGTTTTTCATGATTTTTATCTTTACCTTTTACATCTTCCTCTTCCTAAAGAGTATTTTTCAGCATTTCATATAATACTGGTTTGGAGTTGATGAACTCCTTTAGCTTTTTCTTATCTGTGAAGCACTTTATCTGCCCTTCATTTCTGAATGATAGCTTTGCTGGGTAGAGTATTCTTGGTTGTAGGTTCTTGCCACTCCCTTCTGGCCTGCATAGTTTCTGTTGAGAAATAAGCTGACAATCGTATGGGTGCTCCCTTGTAGGTAATTAACTGTTTTTCTCTTGTTGCTTTTAATATTCTCTCTTTGTCTTTTGCTTTTGGTATTTTAATTATGATGTGTCTTGGTGTGGTCCTCTTTGGATTCCTTTTGTTTGGGGTTCTGTGTGCTTCCTGGACTTGTAAGTCTATTTCTTTCACCAGGTGGGGGAAGTTTTCAGTCATTATTTCTTCAAATAGGGTTTCAGTATCTTGCTCTTTCTTCTTCTGGCACCTTCACAATTCTGATGTTGGTATGTTTGAAGGTGTCCCAGAGGCTCCTTACACTATCTTCACATTATTGGATTCTTTTTTCTTTTTTCTTTTCCAGTTGAATGTTTTCTGGTTCTTTGTAATTCAAAATTTTGACTTGATTCTTGCATTCCTCTAGTCTGCTGTTAGGTCTCTGTAAAATATTTTTTATTTCAGTCAGTGTATGTTTAATTTCTAATTAGTTCTTTTTCATCTCTAGTTGGTCCTTTTTCATATCCTCGAGGATCTTGCAAATTTACCCATCCTTTCTAGGAAATTTTTGAAAAACCTTATAACTGTGGTTTTGAACTGTATATCCAGTCATTTATTTTCCTCCATTTCTTTTGTTTGTGGTCTATTCCGTTGTTTCTGCATTCCCACTCTGCCGAGAGAACTTCTGTGCTGGAATCAGCCTTATGATGCAAGACTTGCAAAACTGCAAAAGCTTCTCTGTTCAGATTGGGTGGGGTGGAGTCTCAGGGCTGAGCAGACAGCCTTGGCTTCCAGTCAGCCCCACCCTACTCGGTCCCTGGGTCTCAAGTGTCTCCTGGTAATTGCTGTGGTCCTTTCTGTGCTCACGTGCGGTTGCCTCCAGACCTCTGTTTTTTTGGTTCCCTTGCGCTCCAGGACCTGTATGAATCTAGGTCCTCAGGGTCTCGCCTGAAACTGGGGTTTGATGCAGTTAGAAGTGGCACAGTTGGGAGGCTCTCTCTCCCGCCCACCAGAGAGAGCCAGCAGCACAATCAGTAGTCCATCCTCTCTGCGCCCATTGCCCTTTTGCGGCTCCCCTCAATTTCCAAACACTCTTCCCTTTTCACAGTCCCGACTCCCTCCGTATGAATCTTGCCCATAACTGTGATTCAATGCCATAGGTTAAGGGGTTCCATGCAATTGGGAGTTTCCATCTCCCTCCCGCCAGAGGAAGCCAGCCAGGCACACTGCCGCCCGATCTTTCCACATGCGCGTCTCTGCACCTCAGTTTTTTGTAGCTTCTCTGAGTCTCCATGAGCCCCTCTCTTTCCTTCTAGTTTTAGAATTTTCACTCAGCCAACTTTCCTTGGTTCTGGATGATGTCCGTTCTGTCTTTTAGTTGTAGTTTTGAAATTGTTGTGTGAGGCAGCAGTTTAGGTGATTACCTATGCCGCCATCTTGGTTTCTCCATAAAAAGGACTCCTGACATTTACATGCCTGTATTAGAAAATAAATCCATTAAAAAAAAACTTACCTTAATGAATGGTTTTTTGGAATTTTAGCATTAAAAAGTCTTATTTTAGCTTGGGAAAAACAAGCTAAATGCTGTGATAAATTTTCATTATCTTTTATGTTTGTGGAATTGTTGCTATTAAATAAGCTAATATTTTAAATAGAGTATGTCAGTCAATAGTTCTTCATAGAGATTGTCTGTTGTTTTATTTCTTATTTTGTTTTATTTTTCTTGTTAAATCCTGTAAAATGAATGCTTGAAACTCTCTCTAATCATTATAAATAAATTAACCCATTATTAAGCACAGTTCCTGCATTTCTGCAATTTGCCTCAATGTACTTTGTTTAGGTGGTTGTTTAGTGCTACATGTCATTTTCTTTAATAGTAATACATCCATAAGAAATAAAATGAATTTTAGTTCCTTCAAAGTGAAATTGCTACACTATTTATATATATAAAGAGCCAGGGTTGTAACATCAAAATGACGGAAGGCTTGATGGAATGCCAAGCTGCGTGCAAAGGTGAGCGGGCTAAACTGATGACCTCTTGGAGAGAGAGAGAGGCAGGGCTGATCAGCAGTGGCAGTGGCTGCTGGCAAAGCCCGGAGAGAGATGCAGAGTGATCAGACCCTGCTTCTCTCTCTGGGCCTTGCCAACAGCCAAGCCTCTCTCTCTCTCTTCCAGTAATCAACAGTTCATCTCAATTGCCAGTAGCCTGGGGTGGCTGCTGATCAGCACTGCCTGTATGATCAGGCCTGGAGATAGGCCTGGAGATGCTGACTGGCATATAACCCGACCAGTCAGAACCAAATTTGGGTGAATTGTGAGAAGCCAGTGGCTGCATAGGAGGCAGAGCTTCTGACAATAACTAGCATAGAAACCGACCATTCAGAAACTACTCTGGGTGAACTGTGAAGGCAGAACCTAAGATAGGGGGTGAGGAGCGGTTTTAAGGGTAACAGCTGTTTGGTGTGAGGTATAAAGAAGTGGTTCAATTTTTTAATTACTGGTTTGGCAGTATAGTGCATATGACTGGCTATTAATCCAGATATAGAGATTATGTGTTTTTGTCTGCCAAGAGCATTTTCTCCTGCTGAAAAGGCCCCTCCCCCCATTTAAGCAAACCTATCCTATATAATCTATCTATACTAATAAAAGGATAATATGCTAATTATAGCAGGTCAACTGGCCATCTTCCAGATGTGTGATTTTCTTCTGTACAAAGCCATGGTGATGGAGGCCGAGGCAGAGGCAGTTAGGGGTAACCAGGCTGGCAGAGGAGGGCAGTTGGAGGCAAGATCAGGCCTGCAGGGGAGGGCAGTTGGGGATGAGATCAGGTCAGCAGGGGAGGGCAGTTAGGGGCGATCAAGCAGGCAGGGAGGTGAGTGTTTAGGAGACTGTTGTCCCATTATGTGAGAGGGATGTCCAACTGCCAGTTTAGGTCCTATCCCCCGAAGGGTCCCAGATTGGAGAGAGTGCAGGCCGGGCTGAGGAATTCCCCCTCTGTGCATGAATTTTGTGTACCAGGCCTCTAGTTAAACAATAAGAAGCTATTATGTTTTATGCTTCAAAAAAAAAATCAGAATGTACTATAGGATTGATGTTCGTTACTAAATTTATTCTATACCATATATAAATGTTTCTGTTTTAGACTCGGGAACAGGAGGAATTGGAAGAAGCTTTAGAGGTAGAACGACAGGAAAATGAACAAAAAAGACTGTTTATACAAAAAGAAGAACAACTACAGCAAATTCTGAAAAGGAAGAATAAGCAGGCACTTTTAGATGAACTGGTATGTATCAATGCTAATTACAATAAAAAATTGTTAGTCTTTGGGGTTTGTGTTCCTTATTTATTATGCTGGATAATGACATTTTAATGGTATTTTTGCAGGTTGTGCTGGTGTATTAAACTTTGATTCCTTTATTAAAAAAATTTTTTACAATACCCATTTTAATTCAATAGGGAGAGTAATATAACTGACATAATCCAATGTCCTGTTAATAGATCGTTTACATGTTTCTAAGCTTATTCTCTAAAACACATTGTTTTCCAAGCATTTTTTTCCAGATTAATACTGGTTTTCTAATAACTAGCTCATTTTAAATTGTTTTGGCTCTGGACTGAAGTTTGCAGTAACTCTGGTTACTCTGTGAGAACTATATTTCATATTGTTGAGTGAAAAAGAATGAGAAGAAATGGTGATGTTTTGCAAGTTATTGATGTTTTCCTGCAATTAGCCCCTCTAGTTGTTGACATTGGTAGATAAAAGCCATAATAATAATAACTAAATTTTATGAACTGTTTCATAGATTTCATATATTATTTAATGCTTTTAACTCAGTGATATTGATAAACTCACAACTATAAAATCATGCTCTCAAGGGATGTCTTTTGTATTCATCCCTTTCTCTTTCTTTCCACATAATTTTCATGAGGTCCTTAGTGTAGCTTATATACTGCTTGTTATTCTATGATTGGGTAATGTGTATGTGTATATTTTCTACTGTGCCTTTTTGCCCAAAAGCACTTAAGCCAGCTAACCAGGAATAAAAAGAAAAAGCAAGATTTTTAAAATCAAAGATAGGTGGGAAAGTAAAGGAAAAGAAAGGATAAAGGCATTTTAATGAGGCTTAGAAAATGCTTATCATAAATCCTATGTACTTTGTCTGAGTGCAGTGTAAATTGGTTTTAAAAGTAAGGACAGCGGCATATTAATAGAATATGCACCCTAGCCAATTTGGCCCAGTGGAGAGAGCATCAGCCTGTAGACTGAAGGGTCCTGGGTTTGATTCCATTCAAGGGCACATGCCCAGGTTTGGGACTCGATGCCTGGTAGGGAGCATCTCATCATTGATGTTTCTATCTCTCCCTCTCCCTTCCTTTCTGAAATTAATTAAAAAATATTGAAGAAAAAGAATATGGCGTTTTCCTTAGCAACTTCCATTAATTTTTCTTGAAATTATCATGTGGCAGATAAGGCTTTAACATGTGAAATGATGAGTGTTGTGTTTTATAGTTTTGGGGACCATATATTTTGTGACAAATTAAAACCTTTAGTAAATCAATTAGTAAATGTTGATGTAATTATTTATTGAAAGATTCTTTCCCTCATCATTTTATACAAAGAGGGACGTACTTGTCTTTGGTAATGCTGCTTCTCTATACAATCAATTGAATTAATAAATGTAAAACTTAGACATACTGTAGGATGAAAATACACTTTAACTCCTTTTTTATAATTTAAATTCTTTATTGTTTAAAGTGTTACATAAGTCTCCTTTTCCCCCATTGACCTCTTCCTGGCCGTCCCTAGCCCCTCAGAACATGCTCTCACCCCCTACTGTCTGTGTCCATTGGTCATGCTCATATGTATGCATACGAGTCCTTTGGTTGATCTTTTACCTCTTTACCCTCCCACCTTCCTTCATGGGTTGGACAGTCTGTTTGATGCTTCTGTGACTCTGATTCTGTTTTTGTTCATCAATTTATGTTGTTCATTATATTCCACAAATGGGTAAGATCATGTGATATTTATCTTTCTCTGACTGGCTCATTTCGCTTAGCATAATGCTCTCCAGGTCTATTTTCTAATCCACTCATCTGCTGATGGTCACTTAGGCTGTCTCCAGATCTTAGCTATTGTAAATTCTGCTGCTATGAACATAGGGGTGCATATATCCTTTCCGATTAGTGTGTCTGTTTTCTTGGGATATATTTCTAGAAGTGGAATTACTGGGTCAAATGGAAGTTCCATTTTTAACTTTTTGAGGAAAGGCCATACTATCTATTTTCCACAGTAGCTGTATCAGTCTGCATTCCCACCAGCAGTGCAAGAGGGTTCCTTTTGTTCTGCATCAGCTCCAGCACTTGTTTGTTGATCTGTTGATGATAGCCATTCTGACAGGGGTGAGATGGTACCTCATTGTTGTTTTGATTTGCATCTCTCAATGATTAGTGACTTTGAGCATGTTTCATGTCTCTTGGCTTTTTGAATGTCCTCTTTTGAAAAGTGTCTATTTAGATCTTTTTCCCATTTTTTGATTGGATTGTTTATCTTCCTTTTGTTAAGTTGTATGAGTTCCCTGTAGATGTTGGAGATTAAACCCTTATTCGAGATAACATTGGCAAATATGTTCTCCTATGCAGTGGGTTTTCTTGTTGTTTTGTTGATGGTTTCTTTTGTTGTGCAGAAGCTTTGTATTTTGATGTAGTCCCATTGGTTTATTTTCTCCTTAGTTTTCATTGCTCTAAGAGCTGTATTGGTAAATATATTGCCATGACAAATGTCTGCTATTTTGCTACCCATGGCTTCTTTTAGGATTTTTATGGTTTCCCGTCTTACTTTTAACTCCTTTATCCATTTTGATTTTATTTTTGTGTATGGTGTAAGTTGTTGGTCTTTTTTTTTTTTTTTGCATGTAATATAAAGAGTTTTTAGATTTTATTTTGAGGTTATCTAACTTTGCATAACAAATTTAACTTACATATTCTTTTAGTCTCAAAGTACTAAGTTTGCCTGCCTCATTGAGCTGCTATTGGCATGAAGCTTTCATTTAATTCACTGAAGCAGGAAGCAAGATGTGAAACTGCAAGTGTTGTACATTGTGAATAATCTGGAGTTAATATTGGTTTTTGTGAGGACCCGCCCCCACCTCACTTCCTGTTTTCTTCACCTGCAAGTCATTACTGCACATACTTTCTTCACTGTTTAGATCATATAACATGGTGGTTAAATAATCCTTAGCAATTTACTATATTCATTAGAACAATTAATTACATTACATTGGTTTAGAATACCAATGAAGTTTGAGTTTCTGGGTTCCATTTTAAAATTTATTTTTAAAGTTGTGTCGATATTTTAATTTTTGAATATTTATTAATTTTTTGATTAAAGTGTTGACATACATTTAGTCCTTATTGATGAAAGAATTCATTAAATTTCTTTTATCCTCCTAAATCCTTATTAAGTAAAATATTACATTATAATTCTTTTTCTATGTATATTAATGAATTATATTTCATGAAAAAAGATAGCATTGGCACTTGTAAATATGTCTAGAAGCTTAAATTTTAGGGTTATTTTTTGGATCTAATTTAGGCACTAAGTAATATTTATAAGAATTTCTCCTCCTTTTTTTGGGTTTGGTTCTTGTGCTAAAAGTCACTTTTTTAACCTTTTGTAAAGCATTGGCGTTATATTATACTGTAGATGACAGGATTTTAATGTTATGGTATTAATGTTTATGGCTTAGTATTTACCATAATTTTGCCTAAAAAGTCCATTTATTTAATCCTAACTATAAATTCAGGGTTGTTTTTTTATTTAACACTTTGGAAAAAGATTTTAAAACAGGTCCTGATTTAGTTAATATTTTTATATTCCTGTTTGAAAATTCACTTTATGTCTGAAATTTTGTATGGGCTAATATTGCTGTCAAATGCAGTAGCTGATTTTTATTAGAAATATTGTTTGCCAGATGGCTTGCTTAAAAGTCAGTTAAAATAATCTTTTAAAAATGGTCATTATAAAGCTTTTAATGAGTATTACAGGCAGTCTTATTAAAATTTCTCTAAGTATTAAACAAGGTACCTTCAGGCAATTAATGTAGGTTAGGGAACCTTTCAAGGTAAAATGGAAAGCTAAGAAGAATGAAATAATTTGAAAGGCTGAATCTGCATTTTATATATTCCCAAGAGGATGTGAATTCCTCATAGTTTATTTTACTCAATAGATTTTGTTGTTGTTAGAGCTCCTGCTTAATTCTAGTTTAACATTCACAAAGATTTTCGATCTCCAAAGTTTTGAGTGCTAAAGTGGAATAAAGCACATTTGAGGGTAAATTGTAAGCCAGAATAGCAAAATTAGTTTTAGATTCCTAGAATGTTTATTTTTATTAAATTTCAGCTGTTTTACGAATATATTTTAATAGTTAGGTCCTTTTATGTGATATTGAAACCAGGCCAAAGTATTGATTAGCAGGTTTTTGAAGTGAAAACATTGTCTTGATTTTACAAAAGAACTTTTAGTTTTTAAGAGTAAGTACCAGGTATGCAAGAGCATTTGAGTTCACTTAGAGTATAAATTGGGAAGTAATGTTTTAACTTTTTAGTCAAGGAAATTAATTTTTCTTCTGTTAGTGTTTTTGCATATGAAAAGATAGTAATAGCTTTTAAGAGAGATTTTGGGCTACAGCCTATTTAAAATGTCCTATAATTTTATTATAATATTCTTAGTGGAAATCTAGAATAGCTACAGGAATTCATAGTAGTGCTGTTACTAATGCATTACTGGTGCCTTGTAGTAGAATATGAAAGGTATTCAAGTATATTCTCATAGTATATTTTATTCATTCTCCATTATTGATAAAACTAGGACACAAGGAGTTTGCTCCTTAATGTGGTTCTGTTTTATAAATAAAATGTATTCTTCCACTTACTTTTAAAAGACTTAATCTTTGTAATGTTGCTCTTGCAGAGAACTTCTATCACAAATTCTTGAGGAACAGATTTATTCTAGGACAATTCTGTTGAAGTATATTGGCTTGTTTTTTGAATTAGTTTTATACTAGAACTTTAAGTCCTTTAACTATATTAATTAGCCACATTTGTGTGTAAAGTATAAAGTTATTAGATTTGGGAATAAAATTAGATTCTGCTATATGTTTACTTCATACTGTGAAATGTTAACATGATATAGTTTTTTTAATATTAAATTATGGGTAGTTACTATTTTAAAAACTTATAGGCCATTTGAAGAATATGTTATTTTTGTAAATAACCTTGATGTAGGAACTAGAAATGCACTGTTGTCCTTTATTTTTGTTCACAATTATGGGAAGTACTCTGTGTGTGCATGTGTGTTTGTGTGTATGTGTGTGTGATCTTTCCTCCTGGCTTTCCTCTGCAGGAAGGAAAAGTCTGGATATCATTTAGTTTAGACTTTAGCTCCATAGCACTTTAAACATGTAAGAGGACTTCATGTTAAACAGGATAAATAACAGCTACATCTAAGAATTAGTAATTTGCTTGTTATTATTATGTGTGTGTATAGATTTGTATAAATAGTGATCCTGCTTTAGTATCAACATAGATATTAAAAACACTTACTATTATTTTGTTAATTAAAATTTAGACTTCTTTTCTAAAAATAAGTCAGTAAAAGAGAAAATAAATGTACTTTTAGTTGTACTTAACAATCGTTCCATTGTGCAAAACAGAACAAGGATCATTTCCAAACGGCCTCAGGTGAAATCTAATGGGAAACAATTTCAAACTAGTCTGAATTCACTGGTAAAAAGAATGTGTCTTAGATAAACATCTGATCCAACTTATAGTACTTTGTACTACTCTTTTTGTGATTAGTTTCTAATTTTTTTTATTTTAATAAATATGGTTGGCATTGCTAGATGAAATAAGACCCTATTATATTTTCTTTAATGTGGATTTTATAAAAATAATTTTTTGCAGGTTTTGATTTATGAGTATAAAACAGCCTTTTCTTATTATGGAATGTTAAATTTTTTTGGTAAAGTGTTCTCCATAAAGTGAATATTTAGGTTGACATCAAATACTTATGAAAAGGCATAATTTAAAATAATAGACCTGTTGCTCTTAAGTTTTTCTTTTTAACTATTATATTGCACATTAACTTTTCTTACAGGAAAGTTCTGATCTCCCTGTTGCTCTACTTTTGGCTCAGCATAAAGATAGATCTACCCAATTGGAAATGCAGCTTGAGAAACCCAAACCTATAAAACCAGTGACATTTTCTACAGGCATCAAAATGGTAAGCCATGTTTTAATTGCTTGTTGGAAAGATATATTTCAAGGATTATACCTTATAATTTTATATTGACTTCTACAGTGAATGGAAAGGTTTATATGTTTAAGAACAGTGTATAATCTTGGCTGAAAATATGAATATGATCAGTGTATAAGGAAAGGGAAAAAAGTGTTTTGTATATAATAATGGTTTGTAGGTGTTTTCTTATTCTACATAAAATTTTAAGCTTATAATGTAGGAAAACATTCTTAAAAGAAAATGCAGACTTCTGGTTTCTGGTATGGCATGTGAGAAGCTTGGAAGCTGTCACTACCTCTCACAAATAAAGCTTGGAAATTGCCATTGCGTCCTCAGACTGAAAAACAACAACTTTTCTTAGAGCCATAAGTGAAGAGAGGTCACAAGGCTAATTACTGACCTTAAAATAGGAGAGACTGGCTGAGAATATAGAGAATCACAACTGACTAGAACAGCCTTACGGGGAACCAGTGGTAGTGTAATGAAACTTGAATTGTAATTGACAAATTGTGGGACAACTCTGACAGTTAAAAACTCCAGGGAGCACCAGACATTGGAGGGCCCCTGGCATGTCTACTAGGTTCTTTCAGTGAATATTGAGAAAAATCTCCTTGTCCTCCTGGCAGATAAAGTGGAAAAGGAACTATTTTGCAGTGTGCCAGGGTGTTCTATTCTTCTTAACAAGGCCTGCCCTCATGAGAAACTTGAACCAGAGCTTAACCGGCTGGAGTTTTATCAGAGTTTAACTGATGTAGGAGAAGGGAAATAACCCAACTCCACCCTTCGATGTCAGAAAGGGAAAATAGACAGCTTCAAATCATCCTTGTCATCCTGCCCCACGTAAGGAGAGGAAGATGGACTGAGAAGTATGTGTGAAGTTCACAGTCCAGAGTCATGGGCCCTCTAAAAGACTGAGACCTAATCATATGACTGTAAAATGCTTTGCCCCTCACCACATCTTGATGACTGGGTATCAAGAAAAAAATTATGAGTTCTAACTGGGTTGGTTCAATAGATAGAGTGTTGGCCTGTGAATGAAGGATCCAATCTAGGGCACATGCCTGGGTTGTGAGCTCGATCACCAGTGGCGGGCATGCAGGAGGCCGCCAATCAATGATTCTCTCTCACTGATGTTTCTATCCCTCTCCCTTCTTCTTTGAAATAAATAAAAATATATTAAGAAAAAAAATATGAGACATATTAAAAGATTGAAAACACAGTTGGAATAGTTAGAGCAAACATCTGAACTAGCCTCATATATGGTAGGGAATTTGTAATGATCAGACTGGGAATTTAAAACAACTATGATCAATATGCTAAGGGTACTAGAGGATAAAGTAGCCAACATCCAGGTGCAGATGGGCGATGTAAGCAGAGATGGAAATTCTAAAAAATAAAAGAAATGAGAACAAGAACACACTAACAAAAATCAAGAATGTCTTTAGTGGGCTTATTAATAGAATGGACACATCTGAGGAAAAAACCTTGAGCAAGAGAATATACCAATACAATCCTTTTTATTTTATATTGAGAGAGAGCGAGAGAGAGGAAGGGAGAGAGAGAGAGATTGAGATTCAAGGACTTTGGTACAACTATAAAAGGTATAACATGTGTCATGGGAATACCAGTAAAAGAAGAAAAGCGAAAGGAACAGAAGTAATATTTGAAATAATGACTGAGAAATTCTCCAAGTTAACATCAGACACCACACCAAAGACCCAGGAAGCTCAGAGAACATGATGTAGAATAAATGCCCCCAAACCTCATACCTTTGCACATAATTTTAAGTTAGAGAAAATTGAAGGTAGAGTAAAAGTCCTAAAGAAGCCTTGCGGTGGGGCAAGAAACACCTTACCTGTATAGGAGAAAATATAAAAATTTTAGCTGGCTTCTCAAAAACAACACAAGCAAAGGAGAGTGGAGTGAAATATTTAAGGTCTTGAGAGAATAAAGCCACCAACCTAGAATAATGTATCCTGCAAAGTTATCCTTTAAAAGTGAAAGAGAAATAAAGATTATCAGACAAACAAAATTGAGGGAATTTTTTTTGCCAGTAGGCCTTTCTTGCAAGAAGTGTTAAAATGTCTTAACACTTCTTGCAAGGAAAATGTTGTACGTCAGAAACAGATCTACATAAAGAAAGCATCAAAGAAGAAATAAGGTAAGGTAAAATAAAAACTTAGTTTTTGTTCTTAATTGATATAACAGATAACAGTTTGTTTAAAATAACACTGTATTTGATTGTGTGTGTGTGTGTGTGTGTGTGTGTGTGTGTGCCTGCTTATAAACACACATATATGCTTATAAGTGAAATGAATGACTGATAATATAAGAGACTGGAGGACACAATCAGAATTATTTGATTTTGGATATGTGGGTACTGTGGTAATATAAAATATTCAGGATCAATTTTAAAGTTACAAATGTAGGAAGTATTAGTACATCTTCAAATATAAAGAAAAACATTACTAATTAAGGAATTACCAACATTTTTGAATTAAGAGGCGATACAGTATAGAGGGGAAAAATGGGCATGGAAAGACTCAATTATAATCACTTCAGCTTCACCATTTATTAGATGTGTATATCCATGGGTAAGATTTTACTTTATTCTTTCTGAATATGTTGGTAAAGTTGAGATATTTTTAACTTTTCCATTGGTAAAGTTGAGATATTTTTAACTTTATGTGATTATTTGGAGGTTTAAAAAATATAAAGTATATAAGCAATATATAAATATAAAATATATACTTTTAGGATTCTTGAATTTGAGAAAATTTTATGATAAATTTGGCATTTTGATGCTTCTATAAATCTGGTATAGCAGTGACCGTGGTATTTTGTTTTGTTTTAAAGTTTTTTAGATTTATTTTTAAATTCACATATAGTAAAGGTCATTCTTTTTGATGTATAGGATTTTCATAAATGCAGAGTTGTGTATCTACCATTACAGTTATGCAGCAGTTCCATCACTCCTCAAAAATTCCCTTGTACTATCCTTTCATAGTCAACCCCAGCAAATAGTGATCTGTTCTTTAGCTTTGTTAGTTTAGTAACAATACACATTTGAGGTCATCCATGTTATTGCACATACTTATAGTTTTTCCCATTTGTTTGTTGAATAAGATACCATTGTATGGATTTACCGGTTTCTTTATCCATTCATCAGTTGAATCACATTTGGATTGTTTCCTTTTTTTTTTTGGAATGATTATGAATAGAGCTTATGTAAACATTTGCATACAATTGTTTGTGTACATAAGTTTTCATTTCTCTTGGGTAAATACTAAGAATGAGATTAGGTATGTTTAGTTTGTAAGAAACTGCCAAAGTGTTTTTCAAAGTGGCTGTACCAGTTTGCATTCCCACCAACACTGTATGAATGTTCCAGTTGTTCAGCATTCTTTTTTTTTTTAAAATTAAATCTTTATTATTCAGATTATTACATTTGTTTCTCTTTTTTCCCCTTCATAGCACCCCTCTACCCGGCTCCCACCCTTCCCTCTGCCGTTACCTCCCTCCCATTGACCTCATCCATAGGTATATGATTTTTGTCCAGTCTCTCCCTGTACACCCCTCACTCCTTCCCCCCTGAGAATTATCAGTCCATTCCCTTTCTGTGCTCCTGATACTATTATATTCACCAGTTTATTCTGTTGATCAAATTTTTAATTCACTTAATTTTTAGATTCACTTGATAGATATGTATTTGTTGTTCATAATTTTTTGGCTTTTACCTTTTTCTTCTTCCTCTTCTAAAAGAGTACCTTTTAGCATTTCATGTAATACTGGTTTGGAGTTGATGAACTCCTTTAGCTTTTTCTTATCTGTGAAGCTCTTTATCTGCCCTTCAATTCTGAATGATAGCTTTGCTGGATAGATTATTCTTGGTTGTAGGTTCTTGCTATTCATCACGAATATTTCTTGCCACTCCCATCTGGCCTGCATCGTTTCTGTTGAGAAATCAGCTGACAGTTGTATGGGTGCTCCCTTATAGGTAATGAACTGTTTTTCTCTTGCTGCTTTTAATATTCTCTCTTTGTCTTTTGCTCTTGGTATTTTAATTATGATGTGTCTTGGTGTGGTCCTTTTTGGATTCCTTTTATATGGGGTTCTGTGTGCTTCCTGGACTTGTAAGTCTATTTCTTTTACCAGATGTGGGAAGTTTTCAGTCATTATTTCTTTAAATAGGTTTTCAGTATCTTGCTCTCTTCTTCTGGCACCCCCACAATTCTGATGTTGGTACGCTTGAAGCTGTCCCAGAGGCTCCTTACATTATCTTCACATTTTTGGATTCTTTTCTCTTCTTGCTTTTCCAGTTGAGTGTTTTCTGCTTCTTTATATTTCAAATTTTTGACTTGATTTTTGCCTTCCTCTAGTCTGCTGTTAGGAATCTGTATAATATTTTTTATTTCAGTCAGTGTCTCTAGTAGGTCCCTTTTCATCTCCTCTTGGGTCTCGCTAACTTTATCCAACTTTTCTAGCATATTCTTGAAAAACCTTATAAGCGTGGTTTTGAACTCTATATCCAGTCGTTTTTTTCCTCCATTTCTTTTGTTTGTGATCCCTTCCCTTGTCTCGGCATTTTCACTATGCCGGGAGAACTTCTGTGTTGGATTCAGCCTTATGATACCAGACTTGCAAAACCGCAGAAGCCTCTGTTGAGCTTGGGATGGGTGGAGTCTCAGTGCTTAAGGGACCGCCTTGCCTTCCAGTCGGCCCCGCCCTCCACGGCCCCTGAGTCTCATGTGACTGGGTAATCGCTGGAGCGATCCTTGTGCGCGCGTGCCCGCAGTGCCTCTAGACCGCTGCCTTTCCGGCTCCCCTGCACTCTAGGACCACATGAGTCTAGGTCCCCAGGGTTTCACCTGAAACAGGGGCTTAGTGGAATCAGAACTGGCACAATTGGGAGGGTCTGTCTCCCGCCCACTTGAGAAAGCCAGCGGCACAATCAGCAATCTGTCCTCTGTGCAGTGCCGTGCGCACCACCAGACCTCTGATCTTTTGCGACTCCCCTAAATTTCCATGCAGCTCTCCCTTTTTACAGTCCAAACCCCCCCTGTATGAGTTTCAGCTGGATCTGTGGTTTATTGTCGTAAGATAAGGGGTTCAATGCCTTTGAGAGTCTCCGTTTCCCTCCTGCCAGAGAAAACCAGCCAGGTATTCCGGCACCTGCTCTCTCCACGCGCGTGTCTCAGTACCTCAGCTTTTTGCAGCTCCTCTGGGTCTCCGTGAGCCCCTCTCCTTCCCTCTAGCTGCAGAACTTCCATTCAGCCAGCTTTTCTGTGGTTCTGGATGATGTCCTTTCTGTCTTTTAGTTGTAGTTTTGAAATTGTTGTGCGAGGCAGCAGTGTAGGTGTTTACCTATGCCGCCATCTTGGATTCTCCTCTCTGCTCTGCATTCTTGACAATACTCAGTATAATGTGTTTTAAATTTTTTAGGCATTTTAACAGGTGTGTAGTGGCATCTCATTATCATTTTAATTTGCATTTTCCTGGTGACTAATGTTGAGCATCTTTTCATGAGCTTATTTGCCATCAGTATTTCCTTTGACTAAATATTTAACTTAAAACATTAAATATCTTACTAGAAGTTTTGTGACATTATTTTCTTCCTTCTCTCTTATGACCTTTTCTTTTGTGAAATGTAATACACACACACACACACACACACACACACACACACACACACAGTGCATAGAACCAAATAATATAGCTCAGTTGAATTATCACAAAGTAGATTCCTGCATAACCATCAGACAGGTAAAAGAAGACAAATATTCTCAGTACTCTAGAAACCATCCTCGTAACTCCGTTACCTAGTCAGCAACTTCTTTTCCCCAAAGTAGTCACATTTTTAAAAATTGATATTTTTTTTCTATCTCTTTAAATAGCATTAACATCTAAGCATATATACCTTAACTTGATAAATGTTTGCTTGTTCATGTTACATTTGTGAGATTCATTCAGGTTTTTGCATATTGCTATAGGTTTTTTCCATTTTCTATTGTTGGTTAATGTTTCATTGGAGTAATATACAGTTGACCCTTGAACAACAGGGGTTTTAACTGTGCAGATCACTTATATATGGATTTTTTTCAATACATTCCAGTAGTGTTTTTGATCCATGGTTGAGAGTCTGTGGACTCAGATGACCAACTGTATGCATTGATTTGTGCCATTTTATTTAGAGGACAGAATGTCTATCTGTAGGTTTTGTTATCTGCAGGGCGGGGTGGGGTACTGGAACCAATCTCCCATGGATACCAAGGGACAATTTAAGTTTAAGGAGTCAGAAGTCATATATGTTTCTTGGTGCATACATACATACATACATACATTTAAAAAATATATATTTTTATTGATTTCAGAGAGAAAGGGAGAGGGAGAGAGAGATAGAAACGTCATTGATGAAAGAGAATCATTGATTGGCTGCCACCTGCACACCTCCTATGGAGATTGAGCCCAAAACCCAGCATGTGCCCTTGACTGGAATGAAACCTGGGATCCTTCAGTCCATAGGTCAGTGCTCTGTCCATTGAGCCAAACCACTAGGGCATACATACATTTTTTTTTTTTTTAGCTATTTATGTACCTAAGATCATAGTGAATATGTATATTCATTTTAGGAGATATTGCCAATTTTTTTTTAAGTGGTTTTTACTAATTGTACTTTTACCAGCAATGTTCTTGTTAAGACTTGTTATTTTCTACCTTTATTCTGGTGGGTATTTAGTAGTGTTTTGTGATTTTTATTTGAATTTTATTTCACTGATCACTAATGAGGTTAAACATGGGCTATTCTATTTTTGTGAAATACCTGTTCAATACTCTTGCTCTTATGTAGAAGTTCGTTATATGTTCTGGATTTAAACCTTTCACTAGTCATATGTATTGTAAATAATTTTTGTCCCTCTGTGGTATTTTTTTCTACTCTCTTTAGGGTGTCTTGATGTCTTTATTGTTTTACTTTTCTATTATCTGTCTGCAATTGGTTGATTTTTTTTTTTTTTGGCATGGTGTGAGATCTGTGATTCAATTACTTGAATGCATGTTGAGATTCATATAACTTGTGATAGAATACTTATTATTTATTATGATGATAAAATTTAGCATTTGGTTCAGGACAAATTTCAGGTAAAATTCCACATGACAGTTTTTATGTGGATTTATTAATATTATTTACTGAATGTGGATACTGACACAAAATGTAGATGAAACTCTAAATGCTGTTCAAAGAGCCAGTTTTTTATTTTATTGATTTATTTTCCTAATTTTTTGTTTTTTTTATTCCATTTATATTTTCTCTTTATTATTTCTTTTATTCTTTTTAATTGGGCTGTAATTTTGCTCTGCTTTTCTAGTTTTTAAAGGTAGGAGCTTGGATTATTGATTTGAGATCTTTCTGATTTTTTATTATTGACATTTAATAGTAATGTTCTTTTGACCATTTTTTTTTTAGTTGCATCTAACATATTTTGACATGCTTTCATAGTTTGAGTCCTTTAAGAAGCATTTACCAAAATGGGTTTAAATGCGCAAGAAATGTATTAGGGAAATGCCTGAGAGAAAAATTAGGAGGCAGGTATAGGAGGCTGAGGGCGTCATCAGACTGTGATGTAGATTTGATCCCAAATGATAAAAGAAGAATGGAAGTGATAATAGAAGTGTCTCATACTACAGTGTATTTCTAAGAAAAAATTTGGCAAAGTGGCTGGGGAGTACTTGTGAGAAAGTTTTTTTGGCAGAGGAGTATTGCATTTCCTCAATATGGAACTGCCTTGGTTTTCTTGCCTTACTCAGACTTTGGCTAGAAGCACCCTGTGGAAATTATGGAATTGGTGCAGATGTGAAGATGGATTTGAGAGTTCAGTAGCTGGGAATCTTGGTCTATTATGCTTCTTCAGTTGGAGAGCTGAGAGGTGCATTCCTGTGGCCATCACAGTTGTATTTTCATTTTCATTTAGTTCAAATTATTGTGTAATTTTATAGAAAGATTTCTTTTTAGAGAGAGACAGAGGAAGGGAAAAGGAGAGAGGGAGAGAGAAACATCAATGTGAAAGTGAACTTTGATAGGCTGCTTCTTGCACACTCTCCCACCAGGGATTGAGTCCACAATCCAGGCACGGGCCCAGACTGGGAATCCAACCAGCGACCCTCCCATACATGAGATGATGCCCAATCAACTGACCCGCACTGATTCGGGCTTATATTTTATATTTTGCTTGACCTTGGGTTATGTAGAAATGTGTTGTTTAATTTCCAAACGGTTTTAGATTTTTAAATACCTCGTTTCTGATTTTTAGTTTAATTCCATTATACTAAGAGAGCATACTTTGTATGGTTTTTCTCTTGTTTGATATTTTTTGTGAACTTGGAAAGAATTTATATTGTGCTCTTGGCAGATTATTCTGTGAATGTGAAGCAGGTCAACCTAATTGATATTAAGTCTTTTTTCTTATTGATTTTTTTTTTCTTTCAGTGACAAAGTCTTGAAATATTTTAGTAAATTGTTGTATAAAAAATCAGTTTTGCACATATCTTTTCAAACTCTTTTTAGTTGCATAGACATATAGTATAAGATTGTTACATTCATTTGATACTTGGACATCTTTATTATTGTGAAATATATCTCTTTATTCCTGGTAATATTCTTTGTTTTAACTACTACTTTTTCCTATGTTAATATAACCACTCTAGCTTTTTTTGATTAATGTTCTCATGGTATTAGTTGCTTCTTAAAGACAATATACTTAAAGTTAGATCTTGCTTTTTTAATAAATCTGACAGTCCCCCTTTACTTATTGTTTTAAAGCAATTATTTCTATGGTTGGATTGTAATTTTTCTTCATTACATTTGAAAAACTATTTCTTCATACATTTTTTTCTCTTCTTTCCTCCCTTTCCTCCTCTGTGATTTTAATTACATGTAAATTTTATTACTTGATATTGTTATACAGTTCCTCAATGATTTGTTCATTATTTTAGTAGTCTTATTTTCTTTGTGCTTTGGGTGGCTACTGTTGATGTGTCCTTAAGTTCATTAATCATTACTTCACTAGTGTCTAATCTGCTGTTTATTCAACTTTTTATACTTTCATTTCAGGTAATATGTGTTTTAAATCTGTACATATTCCATTTGGAACTTTTTTTTTTAAATCGTCCATTTCTTTCCTCATCATTTTCATGTTTTTTCTTTTATTTTTTAATCTTTATTGTTCAGATTATTAAAATTATTCCTTTTCCCTCCCTCCCCCATAGCTTCCCTCTACCTGGTTCCCACCCCACCCTCTGTCCTTTCTCCTCCCCCTACCACTGTCCTCATCCATACCCCCCATACCCATTTCCCCCCAAAACTTGTCAGTCCACTCCTTTTTTATGCTCCTGATTCTATTAAATTCACCATTTTATTCTGTTCATTAGATTTTTTATTTATTTTTTTCTTCTTCTTTCTCTTCTTAAAGAATACCTTTCAGCATTTCATATAATACTGATTTGGTGGTGATGAACTCCTTTAGCTTTTTATTATCTGTGAAGCTCGTTATCTGACCTTCCATTCTGAATGATAGCTTTGCTGGGTAATCTTGGTTGTAGGTTCTTGCTATGCTTCACTTTGAATATTTCTTGCCATTCCCATCTGGCCTGCATAGTTTCTGTTGAGAAATCAGCTGACAATCGCGTGGGTGCTCCCTTGTAGGTAATTAAATGTTTTCCTCTTGCTGCTTTTAATATTCTCTCTTTGTCTTTTGCTTTTGGTATTTTAATTGTGATGTGTCTTGGTGTGGTCCTCTTTGGATTCCTTTTGTTTGGGGTTCTGTGTGCTTCCTGGACTTGTAAGTCTATTTCTTTCACCAGGTGGGGGAAGTTTTCAGTCATTATTTCTTCAAATAGGGTTTCAGTATCTTGCTCTCTCTTCTTCTGGCACCCCCACAATTCTGATGTTGGTATGCTTGAAGCTGTCCCAGAGGCTCCTTACACTGTCTCCATATTTTTGGATTCTTTTTTTTTTTCAATTGTGTGTTTTTTGCTTCTTTGTATTTAAAATTTTTAACTTGATTCTTGTGATTCTCTAGTCAGCTGTTGGATCTCTGTATATTATTCTTTATTTCAATCAGTGTATGTTTAATTTCTAGTTGGTTCTTTTTCATATCCTCGAGGTTCTCACTAAATTTATCAGCCTTTTCTAGAAAATTCTTGAAAAACCTTATAACCTTGGTTTTGAACTCTATATCCAGTATTTTGCTTTCATCCATATCTTTCATTTGTGACCTGTTCCTTTGTCTCTGCATTTTAGCTGCTTACCTGAGTTGATAGAGTGGCTTTGTGTTATAGGTGTCCTATAGGGCCCAGTGGCTCAGCCTCCCCAGTTATCTGAGGTGGACAGTCTTGATGCATCTCTTTGTGGCCTATGTGCACAGTCTTGTTGTAGATAAGCTTTGATTGTTGTTGGTATCACTGGTAGGAATTGATCTTCAGGCCAATTGGCTGTAAGGATCAGCTCTGTCTATGATGGGAGAACTTCTCCTGGAGACACCCTTATGAGGCAAGCCTTGCTTCATTGAGGCTTTAGTGTTCACTGAGTCTGCCACCTGAGTGTGTCCCTTATGGATCTGAGGAGTTGTAATTTGGATGGTTCTACTCTAACCCCTGGGTAAACTGGCTCTTGGATCTCCAAGTAGGTACTAATTTAGCTTTTGCCTGAGGCCATCCAACAGGAGCGACAGAGAGGTCTGCAGATTCCTCTTCTCTGTTTGGGTTTTGGAGGTGCCCAGATGAGGCCCATCTGTGAAGCAGTGCAAGCTGCTGTGGGGCCTTGGGACTTCTTTTGGATGTTCTGGGTCTCTCTGACTCAGCTGCAGTTTGTTAGGTAAGTTTAGATTTCAAAGGACCAGGCCATTTATATGCAAAAGCTTCTGTGCACAACTTGGATGGGGCAAAGTCTCAGGGTGGAGCAAGCAGCAATGGTTTCCTGTCAGCCCTGCCCTAAGAGACCCCTGGAGTCTCAGAGTCTTTTGGTAATTGCTTCAAGCACCTCTGAGAGAAAGCCGTCCTCAAGTTCCGCCTGCTGCTAGCCAGCCCAGTTTCTTCCCATATGAGTCTGGGTCCCCAGAGTCTTGCCCGGAACTGGAGTTCAAAGCAGTTGGGAGCTTGTGTCTCCCAACTTATTGAAAAAGCCAGTCATGTACTCAGTTGCCAGCCCTCTCCGTGCACATGCCTCTGTACCTCTGCATTTTACTTCCGCAGCTCTTCTCAGTCTCAGTGTGCTTTACTTTTTCCTTCTAGTTGTAGAATTTCAACTTAGCCAGCCTCCCTGTGGTTCTGGATGATGTCCGTTTTGTGTTTTAGTTGTAGTTTTGAAGTGGTTGTGTGAGGCAGCAAGTTCAGGTGTTTACCTATGCTGCCATCTTGGTTTTTCCCTCATGTTTTTTTCTCTATCTTTTTGAACATATAAAAGCTATTTATAGTAGCTGTTTTGACTTTATCTGCTAATTTCATTATCATTGTCATTTCTGTGTCTGCTTCTATTGACTGATTTGTTTTTTCCTGGTGTGGGCCATATATTTTTGCCTTGTTTTTGAATATCTTACAATTTATGATATACCATTAAATATGTTCAGATTTTGTTTGGGAGCCATTAAGTCACCTATCATCTGTTAGATCCTTGCAAGGATTACTTTGTTAAAATATATGTATTTTATTAATTTTTTACAGAGAGGAAGGGGAGGGATAGAGAGTTAGAAACATTGCTCACTCTTCCTGCACACTTCCTAATGGGGATGTGCCTATAACCAAGGTACATGCCTTGACCGGAACTGAGCCTGGGACCCTTCAGTCTGCCGGCTGATGCTCTATCCACTGAGCCAAACTGGTTAGGGCACAAGGATTGCTTTTAAGCATTGTTAGGTAATAAAACAGAAGACTTTTATTTTAGGCTATAATTTAGTTTCACTATCAAGGTGATATCTTTTTGAGGACTATACTTGATACCCCATGAATTGAGAGACCTTTTTATCTTGTTTATTGAGAATATGAAGTATTCTGGTCTTGCATGGGAATTGCTTGATCTATTGGTTTCCAGGTTATTTACTTGGCCTTAAGTAGTTTATATTCCCTCATGTGCAGATCATTACACAGGCAAAAGTTAAGGACATTATTCCAGCATCTTTAGAAAGCAGAGGTAAGCAAATTACAGCTTGAAGGCCAAGTCCCACACACCACCTGTTGTTGTAACTAAAGTTTTATTGGAATGTGGCCATACTCATTTATTTATGTATTGTCTTTGTAAACTTTCATGTTTTAATCACAGAATTGAGTATTTATGACAGATATTATATGGCCTGCAAAGCCTATAATATTTATTTGCCCTTTACAGAAAATGTTTGCTGCACTTGCTTTATAGTTTTCTCTGTGTAGCATTTTCTTCTCTGATAATCTGTCCTGCAAATTATGGACATCCTGACAGCCCAGGCTTTTTTTGGGTTAGCTATCCATCTATCATGGCCTCGAAGCAGCCTCCATGGATTAAGCCAGGGCGATACAGGGCTAATGTTATTTGCTTCCCTTCCCTTGGAGATCTCAGGCCTGATGAATTCACTGATATTCAGTTTCTGAAAACCATTGATTATTATATTTTTTTCAGTTTTCTAAATACTTAATGTAGAGATGGGTTTATCTAGTTCTCCTTTTTTATTTGAGAAGAAAACATTTAATATAACTCAACATTTATTCAGAACAAAATATTTTAGCAAATTAAAAACAGAGTTAACACTTCCTAAACTTGATAATGGAAATATACCAACACCTATAGCTAATGTAATATCCTATATAATAAAACCCTAATATGCAAATCGACCAATGGTGGAAGGACTGGTCACTATGATGCACACTGACTACCAGGGAGCAGATGCTCTGGTGGTCAGTACACTCCCACAAGGGGAGTGCCACTCAGCTAGAAGCTGGGGTCACAGCTGGCGAGTGCAGTGCAGTGGTAGGAGCCTCTCCTGCCTCCGCTGCAGGCTGGCGGTAAGGAGCGAGGGGTCTCAGACTATAAGAGTGATGTCTGACTTCTGGCTTAGGCTGATCCCTGGGGATGGCAAGCGGACATCCCTCAAGGGGTCCTAGACTGTGAGAGGGTGCAGGCCAGACTGAGGGACCCCCACCCCTCTCTGTGCATGAATCTCGTGTACCGGGCCTCAAGTTTAACAATAAAAAGAGTGAGTGCTTTCCTTTAATATAGGAAAAAAGGCAAGGATGTGTCCTCACCATTTCCATTATACATGATACTGATAATTCTACCAGTGCAATAAGGCAAAAGAAGGAAAAAAAGAAAAGAAAAAGAAAAACAAAGAAAAACATGAATAAAGGTTGAAAAGGAGAGAAGAGCACCTTAATTCAAATATTTAAATATGAAAATTACCATTGGTAATGAAAGAACCAAGATGGTGGCATAGGTAAACACCTATACTTGCTGCCTCTCACAACCACATCAAAATTACAAATAAAAGGCAGAACAACTACCACCCAGAACCCCAGGAAAGCTAGCTGAGTAAGTTCCACAACTAGAGAGATGAAAAGAACACATTGAGACTGGTAAGAGGAGCGGAGGCGCAGAAAGTGCTGGCACCTGGATGTGCTACTCTTTTAATTGGGAGGGAGATACAAGCTCCCACTTGCTCTGAACTCCAGTTCTGGGTGAGACTCTGGGGGACCCAGACACATAAGGGGAGAAACTGGACTGTCTAGCCTCGGGACAGGAATGAGAGGGTAGTCTTCTCTCAGAGGTGTTCATAGCAGTCATTGTTGCTGAATGGAGGCACGGGATGTGGGGACCCAGTGACCTCTCCAGTGCAGCGCTGACTGGCAGCCATTGCTGTTTGCTCTGCCCTGATGATTCCCAGAGACCCTGCCACACCCAATTTACAATTCCACCCAAGCTGTGCACATTGGCTTTTGCATATGAATGGCCTGTCCTTTCTCCTCCTAAAACCTGTCAAACTGCAGCTGGGTCAGAGGGCCCCAGAGATTCCAAAAGAAGGCCCAAGACTCGGTAGCAGCAGCCTGCCTTGCTTCACAGCTGGGCCTTGTCTGGGCACTTCCAAACGCCATACAAAGAGGAGGAATCTGCAGATGTCTCTGTAGCACCTACTGGGCGGCCCTAGACAGTGGCTGACCTTGCATCTCCTTGGAGATCCAGAAGCCAGTGTACCCAGTGGTCAGAGTGAAACTATACCAGAGTACAACTCTTCACATCCATAAGTGACACATTCAAGGGGAAGAGTCAATGAGCACTAAAGCCCCACTGAAGCAGGTCCTGCCCTATAAGGGTGTCTCCTGTGCAGTAGATCTCCCAATGTAGACATAACTTGTCATTGCAGCTAATTGGTCTGGAAGTCAGTTTCTCCCAGTGATAACAGCAATCAAGGCTTAACTACAACAATACTGTGCACACTGCCCACAAAGGGGTGCACCAAGAGCATCCACCTCAGGTACCTGGGGAGGCTAAGCTACTGGGCCCTATAGGACACCTACCACACAAGGCCACTCTATCAACTCAGGGAGACTTAGCAGCTACCCAGTACATAGAAACAAACACAGGGAAGCAGCCAAAATGTGGAGACAAAAAAAAAAAAACCCCAAAAAACAAGTCACAAATGAAAGAAATAGGGGAAAGCAAAACACTGAATATAGAGTTCGAAACCATGGTTATAAGGTTACTCAAGAATCTTCTAAAAACCTCTGAGAAATTTAGTGAGACCCTTAAGGATATGAAAAGGATTAATCAGAAATTAAGCATACACTGACTGATATAAAGAATAATATACAGAGATCCAACAGCAGACTAGAGAATCCCAAGAATCAAGTCTAAGATTTGAAATACAAAGAAGCAAAAAACACTCAACTGGAAAAGAAAAAAGAATAAAAAAATATGGAGGCAGTGTAAGGAGCCTCTGGGACAACTTCAAGCATATCAACATCCTAATTATGGGGATGCCAAAAAAAGAGAGAGAGCAAGATATTGAAAACCTATTTGAAGAAATAATGACAGAAAACTTCTACCTGGTGAAAGAAATAGACTTACAAAGTCCAAGAAGCACAGAAAACCCCAAATAAGAGGAATCTAAAGAGGACCACACCAAGAAACATCATAATTAAAATGCCAACGGCAAAAGACAAAGAGAATCTTAAAAGCAGCAAGTGAAAAACAGTTAACTACAAGGGAGTACTCATATGACTTTCAGCTAATTTCTCAACAGAAACTAGGCAGGCCAGATGGGGGTGGCAAGAAATATACAAAGTTATGCATTGCAAGAACCTACAATCAAGATTATTCTACCCAGCAAAGCTGTCATTTAGAATAGAAGGTGAGATAAATAGCTTTACAGACAAGAAAAAGCTAAAGGAGTATATCACCACCAAACCAGTATTGTATGAAATTCTGAAGGGTATTCTCTAAGAAGAGGAAGAAGGAGAAAAAGGTAAAGATAAAAAATTATGAACAACAAAGTGATAAAATATATATCTGTCAACAGGTGAACCTAAATATCAAATAAATGAAAAACCTGATGAACAGAACAGACTGGTGAATGTAATAGAATCAGGGGCATGGAAAGGGAGCAGATGGACAATTCTTGGGGGGAAGGGGTTGTGGGGTGTGCAGGAAGAAATTGGACAAAGAGCTTACACTTATGGACGAGGTCAGTGTGGGTGGGGGGAAGATCTGGAGTGGGGTGGGAACTGGGGAGAGGGGAGCTATGGGGGAAAAACATCTGTAATAATCTGAACAATAAAGATTAAAAAAAAAGAAAATTACCATTGTAATAGCATCAAAACATGAAATACTTAGGTATAAGTCTAATAAAATATGTATAAGAACTGTTATACAAAAAAATGTATGCAACAAAATTGTGATGAGAAAAACTGAAAAAATATATAAATGGATATATACTGTGTTTATGTCTTGAAGAGTACTATTTTTTCATGTTACATTTTTAATATTTTTTAATTACAGTTTACAATTAATACTTTGTATTAGTTTCAGGTATATAGCATAGTGATTAGAAAATCATATACTTTCAACGTGTTCACCCTGATATTTCCAGTACCCAATTGGCATCATACATAGTTAGTATAATATCATTGACTGTATTTTCTGTGCTATATTTTATATCCCTGTGATTTTTTTAGTAATTTCCATTTTGTACTTCTCAATTCTTTCACCTTTTTCACCCATTCCCCCAAATCCCTTTCCCTTTGGCAACTATTAGTCTGTTCTCTGTATCTTATGTGTCTATTTCTGTTTTTTATTTGTTTGTTTGTTTGTTTATAATGATTTTTAGATTTCACATATAAGGGAAATCATATGGTATTTTTCTTTCTCACACTGACTTATTTCACTTAGCATAATATCCTTTAGGTTGATTCATGATACTTGTTTTGTGTTCTAACATATATCTATCCTGAAAATATTCCATGTGTACTTAAAAAAATATGTATTCTACTGCTTTGGGGTGAAATTCTCTGAAGGTATCAATTAAATCCTAATCTAATGTTTCTTTGAAGGCTGCTGTTTCCCTGTTGATTTTCTTTCTACTAGGCTTGGTATCAGGGTTATGCTGGGCTCATAAAACATGTTAAGATATATTGCTGCTTCTTCAATTTTTTGGAAGAGTTTGAGAAAGATATGTTTTAAATCTTCTTTGAATGTTTGGTAGAATTCACTGGTGAAGTCATCTGCTCCTATCAATAATAATTTTGAGTTATTAAAATATATATCTTAATTTATTCAACAAACAACTTCATATTAATAGTAATTCAGTAGTAATATAGACTCTTTGATCTAGAATAGCTCCATTTCTTTTTCTTCTTGTATGCTATTATTGTCATACTACAGGTCTGTGCATGAAATTCATGCATGCCCGAACCAATCGCCTGCCTGCCTGATTGCCCTAACTGCCTCTGCCTCGGCCCCCGCTGCTGCGGCTTCATCCAGTAGGATGTCCAGAATGAAACCCGGAAGGTTGTTCAGCTCTCTGGTCTAATTAGCATATTACACTTTTATTATTTTAGATATACTAGAATCCCTGTGCATGCAATTCGTGTACTTGGGGGTTGGGTCCCTCTGCCTGACCTCTCGCAGTTTGGGATCCCTGGGGGATGTCTGACTGACGGCTTAGTGGGCCTAAGCTGTCAGTCAGACATCCTTACCATTGCTACAGAGGCAGGAGAGGCTCCCACCACTGCCATTGTGCTCGCTAGCCATGAGCCTGGCTTCTGGCTGAGAGGCACTTCCTCTGTGGGAGCACACTGATCACCAGTGGGCAGCTCCTGCATTGAATGTCTGCCTCCTGGTGGTCAGTGCACATCATAGTGATGGGTCATTCCACCATTTGGTCATTTGCATATTAGCCTTTTATTATATAGGATATTATATTTTGTATGTTATAAACCCAGCCATACAGTTTTAGTATTTTCTTGCAGTTATTATAAAAATTAGTTAAGAAAAGAGAAAGAAATGTTTCTATCATCAAGTCTTTTTGTAGTTAGTTACCTTTGTAGTGTTCTTTATTCCTTTGTGAGAAATGCCTGTCATTTCCTTTTATCTTGAAGGACTTTTTTAGTATTTTTTCCTTTGTAATGCTTATCTGCTAGCAACAAATCACTCACTCAGTCTTTGTTTATCTGAGAATGTCTTCATTCTGCCTTTGTTGGATAGTATAATTGGATAAACAAATCTTGGTTGACAGTATTTTCCTTATAGCACATTGAATATATCTTCCCACTATGTTCTGACTTCTGTGGTTTCTGATGAGATTTCAGTTATTAATCTTACTGGGGTTTCCTTGTGTATCAGAAACCATTTCATTTTGTTACTTCCAAGATTTTCTCTTTGGTCTGGCCAGTATGGCTCAGTGGGTGAGCATCAACCCATGGAGATTATGGTTTGATTCTTGGTAAGGGGATATGTGTGGGTTGTGGGCTTGATTCCTAGTGTGGAGCATGCAAGAGGCAGCTAATCAGTGTTCTCAACATTGATGTTTCTAACTCATTCCCTTTCTCCCTTTCTCTCTGTTTAAAAAAAAAAAAAAGGAAAGATTTTCTCTTTGTCCTTTTGTACTTTCAGGGCCCATTAGGGCTTTAATTTCTCTATTTTTATCACCATTTATTGCTTTATTATAAAGAGATAAATTTTAAAGGAAAATTTCATAGATATTTAATTGTGTTTTTAAATACTCAAAGAGTAAATGTATTTTTTATATGTTTGCCTTTTTTTGTTTTGTTTTAGTAGTCCTATAATTCAATAATATCTATTTAAGGAGGAGCTACTTTAAGCATCTTTGCTTGTGAGAAATGTTAATAGTGTTTTACTTTTATATTTTATTTCATGTGTGGCGTTATGTACCATTGCCTTCAGTTTTTTTTGCCTCATGAATCTTTATATACATATACATATACATATATATATATATATACCTTTTTCTACATATTTGTCAGATAAAAACACCTTGATGAAAATAAGGCTTATGGGAATAAAAATATTGATTTTTCTAAATATATGATATTAATATATTTTTTGATGAATATTGAATGACAATCTTTAAGACTAAGTAAAACAAACTGTAGTATATTTAGTGTTTGCATTGAGGCATTTATTAGTTTCCTTAGGAGTTTATGTCCATAAATATTTAGCTCTGTACTGTGTCATTGTCAAGTAACATCTGGGACTAAAATTCCCACCTGGGTATCTAATTTTGCTGCTTATTCTTTTGCAAGTGTTACTATGAGCAATAGGCAGGCAACAGAAAGAAAGAAGGTGATTGGGACCAAGGGGAAAAAAAAGACTAAAACAGATGGTAGGGAAATAAAAAACAATTTGTTAAGTATTGTTTGTTTAGGGTAGTTTTCTTGCTAAGCACATGGAAATACTTTGCACATTTGCAAATTACTGACTTTGTTGCATGCTATTTTTGAGAAATGGTAAATCATTCACATAATATAAATATAATTATAGATTATTTTACTGGAACTTTTCATTTCTGGGTTTTACTTTTGATAAATATCAGTGCCTTCTTTCAAATCTTAGTTTGACTATATTTTAGGAGATCATAAACATAAACTTAAATTGAGTGGTGCTAATACAAATAAATGACAAACATTAATTTAAAACTTTTCAAGTATTTATAATCTTGAGTTATATTCTGCTTTAAAAATAAATGTTATTATTGGGATTGGAGTTTTCAGAATGTACCTAAAGTCAATATAGTGAGTTGTTTGGAAATGACTGTGAAGTTAGATTTCTGTGTCTGTAATCATATATATATATATAAAATACTGTGATTGAAGAGAATTTTGTGACATTAAATGAACTTGCATGTATATATGCAGCAAGGATATTATTAATTATATCCCCCCTTATTTTTCAGAAAAAGATGTTAATCATATTCCCCCTTCTTTTTTATTGATTTCAGAGAGGAAGGGAAAGGGGGAGAGAGATAGAGACATCAATGATGAGAGAGAATCATAGATTGGCTGCTTCCTGCATGCCCACCCCCACCACCACCTGGGGATTGAGTCTGCAACCCAGGCATGTGCCCTTAACTGGAATTGAATGCAGGACCCTTGAGTCTGCAGGCCAATGCTTTATCCACTGAGCCAAACCAGCTAGGGTCCCCTTTCTTTTTTACTGATATTTCCCTAAACCCCAGCAGGAAAATGGAAGTCAGAGTGAGAGTATAAACCTTTACATTCTTTAGTTCAGTTTTTTCCCCCCATTATTCCACAGTGTCACTTGAGTTAAATATGAAAAGTAGCATAAATAGATAAATAAAGACAGAGATGAAAGGAGAAAAAATAATTTAATATAGGAAGTAATGTTACACTTTGAACCAACCATATCATAAGTGGTAGGAACTCTTACATTGCCCTTGTTTCTTGAAGGAGGATTATTGATAACTAGAGGCTTAGTGCACAAAATTCATGCATGGGAGGGGGAAGGTCCCCTCAGCCCAGCCTGCACCCTCTCCAATCTGGGATTTCTCAGGGGATGTTCAGTTGCCGGTTTATAAACCGGCAATTGGACATCCTTCTCACAATCCTGGACCACTGGCTCCTAACCAGTCACCTGCCTGACTGCCTGATTGCCTCTAACTGCTCCCCTCCCCGCCAGCCTGACCACCCCTAACCACCTCTGCCTGCTGGCCTGAACGCCCCTCACTACCACCCCCCCCCCCACACCGGCCTTGTTGCCCTAACACCTCTCCCCTCTGCCAGCCAGGTTTCCCCTAACTACCCCCCTCTGCCAGCCTGGTCACCCCCAACTTCTCCCCGTTCTGGCCTGGTCGCCCCACATAGCCTGCTGTTCAGTCATTTGGTTGTCCTTCACTAACCCCCTTACTGGCCTGGTCACTCCATGCAGCCTGTTTAGTTATCCATTTGGTTGTTTTGGTTGCGATGGCCACTTGGGCTTTAGATAATAAAGTTCTGTAAAATAGTCAGTCATTTTATTTCTGTAGTATTGATTTTAGTTTTAGAAATTCGATCCATAATGTAATTACCTGTTTCTGGTGTAAGGCCTCTTATCCTTGAATTGGTAAATAATGTTGCATACTTTTTCATTGCTGTCACCAGTTCTAGCAAAGTTCCATTATGTTTTATCAAAGGTAAGAGGATCATTTGAGTTGAAAATGAGAAGTAATGGGGAGTACTTGTAGTCTCTTGTCATCTGTTTAATGGCAGAATCAAGAGACTTTTTCCTTGCCTTTTTACAGATGATAGGCAGATTAGCAATGTTAATAGATAAGAACTTTAATATCTGACCAGGTGGGTTCAAATTCTGTCTCTGTGAGTTAATGCTTATGGGATATTCACTTGAAATAGAATAAATGCTTATGGGATATTCATTTGAAATAATATAAACCTTATTCATTGGAATATACCTCACAATGTGGTATTTGTGAGAATAAAATGAAATGAAAATTAACTCAGAGAAGGTTTTTTTAGATGATTTTCTTAGATACAATATGAACTGTTTCCCAGATTTAACCTATTCTCCCATAGATAATATAGTAGATGATAAAAAAACACACACCTAAAACCATAAACATAGCAACAAAATAAAGAGTGATTGAGTGATGAACTCTAAACAAGATAAATCTTAGAACTGGATGTAGTCTTTCAAAATTTTAAGCAGTTTACAGAGAAAGGAAGAATAATTTTTTAAAAATATATTTTATTGATTTTTTACAGAGAGGAAGGGAGAGAGATAGAAAGTCAGAAACATCGATGAGAGAGAGACCGATCAGCCGCCTCCTGCACGCCCCACTGTGGAGATGTGTCCGCAAGCAAGGTACATGCCCCCAACCGGAATCGAACCCGGGACCCTTCAGTCCGCAAGCTGACGCTCTATCCACTGAGCCAAACCGGTCCCGGCAAGAATAATTTGTTATAACTTATAAATAGGATAATAGGAACCCTGGCTAGTGTGGCTCAGTTGGTTGTATATTGTCTTGTGCACTAGGAGGTTGCCTATTTCAATTCCTGGTCAAGTGCCTGTGGCTAAGTTTTGGGTTTCATCCCCTATTGGGGGCATGCAGGAGGCAGGGGATTGGTACTGAGCTCTCACATCCATGTTTCTCTGTCTTTCCCTCTCCTTTCCTCTCTCTCTAAAAATCAATAAACTCTTCCTTTAAAAATACAGGAAAATAGAAACTAATGATACAATCCGTTAAAATGTATTAATTATCTTTAAAGTCATTAAAGGATGACTTAGAGGATCATTTCATTTTGCAGATAATAGGAACCCTAAAAGTAACCCTATTTATTGGGTTTTACATTTGAATTTCTGTTGAGTACATATTATCTGGTGACTATGTGAAAAAACAAACATTGATCTGATCATCAATTGGAATTATTGGAAACAGAAATCAAGAATGCAGATGAGACAAAGCCTTGAATGAAATCATAATTAAAAAAAAAATCTGGTGCTTTTTTTGATTAAAATACTGTAGTTCAAGAAGTTTCCTTAAATATTTATAAATTTTATTTTGTATTACCATGAAGAATCATGTCAATGCATTTTCCTCAGCAAAAATACCTCTTCAGTAAGAATCATGTATCTTAGTCTTATGAGATAGACTGAAGAGAAGATCTGATTCAACTTTTGGAAGACAATATTGTGGTTTGTGTGCATTATTAGATATATATCATTTTGACTATGTCATATAGACTTCATCACTCCCTTGTTTAGTTAGAGGTACACTTTTATGCATCTGTTTGGTACTAAGGTATATCTTTATAGACGATTTTTGTGCTTTGGCCTATCTTGATAAGTTCTGAGGTGGTTAGCTATAGACAGGGATATTGAGGAAAGTATTAAGAAATTCAGTGGCTATTAGGACTGGAGATGATCTTTAATGTGCTGTCTACTTCCGAGATTCTCTGAATTTCATTATTTATTAGACATTCAAAATTTACCCAGAGTATCTGTACCTTTCCCATTCCTCATTATGTTACTCTAATTGATTTATTATAAAAAATACTAATGTTTTTTGAGGATCTATTTTTTTTCATTGATTTTTAGAGAGAGAGGAAAAGAGAGAGCTAGAAAGATAGAAACATTGATGGAATTGAAACACCATCATTTGGCTGCCTCCTTCACATACCCCCTGGGAATTGGGCTGCAGCCTGGTATTGATCAAGAATCGAACTGGTGACCTCTTGATTCCTGGAATCAATATTCAACCACTGAGCCACACTGGCTGGGCAAGATAATCTGTTTTTTTATGTAGGGAAATATAAAGGAAAAAAAAAGCCTAGGTAATTTGTTGACAGTTCTTATACATACAAAAACATTAAGCAATATATAAAGTAATCAGCGAATATTTCTTAGCTCATGTCTTTTAAAGGCAGCTATTGCTTTGTATTTTGTTTCCAATAAAAATGTTTTACAAATGTTCTTTTTTAAAGCAATAATCCTATATAATAAAACCCTAATATGCAAATCCATTGACCTGCAGAACAACCAGCAGAATGACCAGTTACTATGATGCCCATACCACCAGGGGGCAGACACTCAATGCAGGAGCTGCCCGCTAGTGGTCAGTATGCTCCCACAGAGGGAGCGCTGCTCAGCTAGAAGCCGGGCTCATGGCTGACAAGCACAGCGGCTGGCGCTGCAAGCAGGTGGTAAGGAGCAAGTGGTCCCAGAATACGAGAGCCCTGGACTGTGAGAGGGGGATTGGGCCTAAGCCGGTGGTCAGACATCCCCCGAGGGGTCCTGGTCTGCGAGAGGGTGCAAGCTGGGCTGAGGGGACACCCCTCCCCCAGTGCACAAATTTCATGCATCGGGCCTTTACTATTCTAATAAAAACAAAATGTCCAGTAAGCAAAATCATGCAATGCATTATCTTTCCTCCTAACTCCTTAGTGATATCAGGAATTTTTAATTGTGAGATGCATGTTGGTCACTTAAGATCAGGGAGCATTTAAAAGTGAGTAGGTTTGAATAGAGTGTTTGCAATTAAGAGCTTAGTGTTAAAGTGCTGTGGGGGCATACAATGCCTGGACAAGTCACTAGGTGCTGGATAGGAATGCAAAAGGTAAAATGGGAGACACTAAAATTTTAGAAATTTGAAAATTTTGCCTAAGGTCGGGGTTGCATCTAGGAAAGAAAAAGTAAACTTTTTTTGTTTTTCCTCCTATGTTGCTTCAGGAACCTAGACTATATTTAAAATAATGTGTTTTGTATATTGTTAGCTTAGAGGACTATATCATCATTCACAACTTTTGTTTTTGCAGGTAGATGTTTTGAGTTTTAACTTTCTTCTTAAAATATGTTTTTGTTGATTTTTAGGGAGAGAGGGATGGAGATAGAGAGATAGAAACATCAATGGGAGAGAAACATGGATAGGCTGCCTCCTGCATGCCCCTTACTGGGAATCGAGCCCACAACCCAGGCATGTGCTGTGACCAGGAATCAAACTGATGACTTCTTAGTGCATGGGATAACACTCAATCAGCTGAGTCACATGGCCCGGCCTTACTTTGAAGCAGACTTTTGAAAGGTTTGTTCATATGGTGATGATTGCGTGTGGTAATTTTATCTGGTGGTAGTGACTAACAGACTGTGGTGATGGTGTACAGTATCTCTTCTTTTCTTGCTCCTGATGAAGTTGATGAAACAAAAATAATAATTATTATTGGTAGCATGTTGTGGACACTTGATTCTGCTATGTTTTTTATTTTATTTGATCCTTCAAAATAATTTTACAGGTGAAACTAAGGATTGTTTAAAAAAAATAGTTGCTCAAGGTAAAAATGGGATTTGACTATTTGGACTCCAAGTCCTATGTTTTTAACATTGTATTATTCAAAGGGGTTATATAATACAGACGCCTTAAAAATTTATAGTTTATGCTTGCATTCTTGATGGAAGGAATAGATACAGATGGGAAAGCTGTTGTGGTGTAGAGAACCAAAATAAATGGAGACTGGGAATGTTCTTGCAGCTGCTTTAAGTTATTTGGAGGTTAATCTGGGTTAACCTGCTTGACATTGCAACTATGGGTTCTTTGGATGTTATTTTTAATTATATGACTTCAACAAGAGTAGTTTTGGATATTATGGAAATCTTAAAGCACATGCATTTCAAAACGAATAGAGGACTTAGTCATTTAAAACATATCACCAACATTGGCATAACAATAGAACATGCTGTAAGGTCAGGTCTTCAGGCATTTTTTTGAACATATTTGATCCATGTTTTATAGTTATTCTCAATTTTTATGTTGCCTCACAATGTATAAATTAATATTATGAATAAAACTGGTTAGTATTTTTTTGCATGCTAATCATATCTATTTAAAGATGTAATGACAGTAAAACACTTAAAATTTAATATATTTAGTTTTTTCTGAAAGACTACATATGTGAAAAAAATGTTTCTTGTTTGGGTAATGAATTAAAAATTACCAAATTCATAACTTCTACTTGTATTCCCTAGACAGACGGAGAAAGTATTAGGTATATAAATTGTTTAAAACGTCTTTTCTTAGAAAAAATATGGCCAAGACCGGTTTGGCTCAATGGAATAGAGCGTCGGCCTGCGGACTGAAAGGTCCCAGGTTCGATTCCGGTCCGGGGCATGTACCTTGCTTGCGGGCACAACTCCAGAAGGGGGTATGCAGGAGGCGGCTGATCGATGTCTCTCTCTCATCGATGTTTCTGACTTTCTATCCCTCTCTCTTCCTCTCTGTAAAAAATCAATAAAATATATTTAAAAAAGAAAGAAAAAACAGAAAAAATATGAATAGGTTGCTTAAAATGTTAAACTCTAATGAGATAGATTTTTATTTAACTCTTCAGTTATTTTTGTCTTCACAAAATATATTTAATGCCATCTATGAACATGTCTTGTTGCTTATTGCTAAACCCCTAATTCCTAAATATGTCATTAGATTTTTTTCACTATTTAAAAAATTAGTTCAATAGTACACACAACATAAAACTTACCATCTTAACCATTTTTAAGTTTACAGTTCAGTGGTATTAAATAGATTCATATTGTGCAACTATTTCTACCATCAATTTCAATAAATCTTCATCTTAAAAATGAAACTCTATACCCATTAAAAAAATACTTCCTTCCACCATAGGTCTACAGTTTTTACACTTAATAGTAAAGAAAAAAATTAGAAGTTAGAGCAATGAAATATTCACCTAAATCAACATATTTCAGTTTCCTTTATGTTGAGCAATTAGCTGATAAGCTAGTTTGAACCTGACTTTCAAGGTAGCATACTTTTGTGGTTATATTCTTTTTTTCATTTCAACAAGGGAAGTCTTGATGATAGATCAATTAGCAAATCCTGAAGAATTAATGTAAATAGTGTGGTAACTCAGAAAATCCTCCTTTCCTCAGGCTATCAGATTTACTGTTGGATTGAGGAAGTAGCTTGGCAGCAGTCTTGTGTATCAGTTCAAAATTGTTTAGAATGGGAAATGTTTATATGTATGTATGTATGTGTTTTTCAATTACAGTTTACATTCAGTATTATTTTGTATTAGTTTCAGGTGTATAGTCTTGTGGTGTGACAGTCATATACTTTATAAAGTGATTCGCTCCAAAATTTCAAATACCCACCTGATATCATACATAGTTATTGCAATATTATTGACTGTACTCCTTATTGTATAAGGCTTATATTTATCCCTGTGACTATTCTGTAACAACCATTTTGTGCTTATCCCTTCACCTTTTTTATCCCGACCTCATTCCTCCTCTCCCTAAAAGTAAAGGCTAATGTTTTCTCTGTAATGTTTTTAAAATATCTATAAGTACACTGTAGGAAGATTTTTTTTTAAAAAAAAACACACACCATTTTCTTCAAGTATAGTTTCTTTAAGACAGGTGTTTATTAATTACTTCATTGCATTGACTTGTTAAGGAGACAAAAAGGCAGGTAATTATCCTCAGGTCTGCGTATTAAAAGTATTATTTTTGAATAAATATTAAAAGATCAACTTTAACAACTCTTAGTATAAATGATTTTTGTGCTTATTTTTTACTCATGTAAAATGAATCTCAATATGTCTTACAATTGGTGACAAATAAACTGCGCAATTAAGAAGAGATCTGTTTATTTAAGGGCTCTCAAAAGTTGCAGAAGATTATACTTGGCTGGATGTGAAGGATAAATGTTGCAGAAAAATGTCCCTTAGTTTTCCTTTTATAATAAATCTCAGCTATGTGTTCAGCACAAGGGCTCAGTGCCAAAAAGAACAGGTTCAACTTGTCTGTGAGGATTTGCACCACAGTAAAGTGCACAACTGCTTTTTGTAGAGGTCATTGTGGAGGTCATAGGCATGTACAGTTGAATGAAAGCAACTTTAACAACATAGAATGGATAGTTAATTCAAGAATCAATGTTAATTTAAAACATAAAAGGATGGAAAATCCTGAATAACACTTTCATATACAGTTTCATTTTTATATATGTTTATACCAGTATGTTTTCAAATGAATTTAAAACAAGTTATTTGGCATGTTGTGCCAGCATATTTTTAAAAGAACTTCAAAATTACTTTTATAATAATTGCCCAGACGTGGAAACATTGACTCTTTAATGTTAAATTTTGAACACTGCTCTGAGCAGACTTCAGATATTCAAGGTAGGCTATAATGGTGGTAGAACAAAGTATACAGGTGTGTGTGTGTGTGTGTGTGTGTGTGTGTGTGTGTGTTGTGTGCTGGCTGAGGTCAGAGGTGTGTGTGTGGGGTTAAGTTCTAATGAAAAGGCAGAAGTGATCTGAAGGAGAATGCCTACATGAATCATATTTCTCTTGAGCTTATGATCGAAATGTTCAAAGTCAATAACAAATAAAATGCTATCTTATATAATAGTGGTTTGGTATTGATGAACTTCTTTAGTTTTTTCTTATCTGTGAAGTTCTTTATCTGCCCTTCAATTCTGAATGATAGCTTTGCTGGGTAGAGTATCTTGGTTGTAGGTTCTTGTTATTCATCACTTTGAATTTTCTTGCCACTCCCTTCTGGCCTTCATAGTTTCTGTTGAGAAATCAGCTGACCATCATATGGGTGCTCCTTTATAGGTAATTAACTGTTTTTCTCTTGCTGCTTTTAATATTCTCTCTTTGTCTTTTGTGCTTGGCATTTTAATTATGATGTGACTTGGTATGGTCCTCTTTGGATTCCTTTTGTTTGGGGTTCTCTGTGCTTCCTGGACTTGTAAGTCTATTTCTTTCACCAAGTGGGAGAAGTTTTCAGTCATTATTTCTTCAAATAGGTTTTCTGATGTTGGTATGCTTGAAGTTGTCCCAGAGGCTCCTTATACTATCTTCAAATTTTTTGATTCTTTTTTCTTTTTGCTTTTCCAGTTGAGTGTTTTCTGCTTCTTTGTATTTCATATCTTTGACTTGCTTCTTGTGTTCCTCTAGTCTGCTGTTAGATCTCTGTATAATATATTTTATTTCAGTCAGTGTATGTTTGATTTCTAGTTGGTTCTTTTTCATCTCCTCTTGGGTCTCGCTAAATTTATCCATCTTCCTTAGAAAATTATTGAAAAACCTTATAACTGTGATTTTGAACTCTATTTCCAGTCATTTGTTTTCCTCCATTTCTTTAGTTTGAGATCTGTTTCTTTGTCTCCACATTTTCGTTGCTTCCCTGAGTTGGTAGAATAGCTTTGTGTGCTAGTTGTCCTATATGGCCAGTAGCTCCACCTCTCCAGTTACCTGAGGTGGACTCTCTTGGTGCACCTCTTTGTGGACTGTGTGTATAGTCTTGCTGTAGTTAAATCTTGATTGTTGTTGGTATCACTGGGGGGAATTAACCTCCAGGCCAATTGCTGTAAGGATCAACTGTGTCAACGCCGGGAGAACTTCTGTGCTGGAGTCAGCCTTATGAGACAAGACTTGCAAAATTGCAAAAGCCTCTGTGCCTGGCTTGGATGGGGCAGAGTCTCAGGGCTGAGCAGACAGCCTTGGCTTCCTGTCAGCCCTGCTCTGTGAGGTCCCTGGGTCTCAGTGTCCCTTGGTAATTGCTGAAGTCCTCTCTGCACACACTTGTGCATGCGCCTCCAGCCCTCTGCCTTTCATGGTTCCTCTGAGTTTCCGTGCACTCTGTGGAGTTGTATGAGTCTGGGTCCCAGGGTGTAGCCCAAAACTGAGGTTCAGTGCAGTCGGAACTGGAATTCAGCACAGTCAGGAGTTTCTGTCTTTCTTCCACTAGAGAAAGCCAGCAGCACAATCAGCAGTCAATCCTCTCTGCGTGCACTCACGTGTGCACCTCCAGACCTCTGCCTTTCACTGCTCCCCTGAGTTTCCGTGCACTCCTCCCTTTCCCTGACAGTCCAGACTCTCCCACTTCTCACTCCCGGTATGAGTCTCGCCCCAAACTAGATTTCAGTGCAGTCAGGAGTTTCTGTTTCCCTCCTGCTAGAGGAAGCCAGCTAGGCACTCTGCCTCCTGTCCTCTCCATGCGCATGTCTCCATGCCTCAGCTTTTTGCAGCTCCTCTGTGTCTCCATGAGCCCCTCTCTTTCCTTCTAGTTGTAGAATTTCCACTCAGCCAGCTTTTCTGTGGTTCTGGATGATGTTCGTTCTGTTTTTTAGCTGTAGTTTTGAAATTGTTGTGTGAGACAGCAGTTTTGGTGTTCACCTATGCCACCATCTTGGTTTTTCCTCTCCAAAAACACTTTCAATTTTTTTATAGTAAATAGAAATGACTCAGAAATAGCAAGTGGAGAGACTATAAGCCTCATGACTCCTGCCAGTAGTATATTTGGGGTTAGTATAAACCATCCCAGAAAATGATGCAATTAAGTAATTAAGCAGATGCAAAGCTTACCTAGAGTTTTGTTTTATCTAGTTAGTTGTATTTTGGTCATAGAGTGACTGTTTCTTTTTCTTTTTAAAAATGGTAATCAAGTGGTAGGCAGCCAATATTTTCAGTGTAGAGATTAATTAGTAATCTTTAGAATATGCTTCAGCAAATGGAGCTGATTGGCAGTGTCACCTGTCTCAGCAACTGGTAGAATGTTAGTGCTTTTATTAAGCCTGTAATTTTCAGAAGTGCTTCAAAGCTATATTCATTAAAGTCTCCCATATTATTACTTTCTTTGTTCTCTAGGGCACTACTTTACTAAGTGTATCTCTTTACTTTTTATTTATGTGTTTTACTTATGAAGGTTATAAAATAAAATTAAACATTTTTTTAACTAAAACTGTGTACAACTGTGTTTTGGAAATAACCACTTATACTCAATAAACAAATACTGTTCCCAGACAAGACACTTACCATGTGATTTTGCTTTTATAATTTGTTTCATAAACATAAAACATATATGTCAATTTTGAAAAAGGATGTGTTCAAGTATAGTAAAATATAATTTAGCCTGTCCGGCGTGGCTCAGTGATTGAGTGTTGACCTGTGAACCAGGAGGTCAGGGTTCGATCTCAGTCAGGGCACATGCCTGGGTTGTGAGCTTAGTCCCCAGTGGGGGATTTGCAGGAGAGACAATCCATGATTATTTCTCATCATGATGTTCCTCTCCTTCTCTCCCTCTCTGAATCAATAATAATAATAATAATAATAATAATAACAAAAACACATATATATAATTTAAAGGAATGGTCATTATAGTTAACTGTCTAGGAAGGTAGTTACTTCTACATTGTTAGGAATTATTGTTGAAATAGTCTTGAAACAAAATATTATTTCCTCAAATAATATACAAGTTGATGGTTTGCCTATTAATCTATGTAAATTAATATACTTTTATATAAAGTAATTTTCATATTTTATCCCATTTAGAAATTTAGATTTATGTATAAGTTGTCATTGCTGTTGGTTATAGAAAGGTTCACTTAAAGTGCCAATATAAGAATTCTTTCTTGGAAGCTATTTTTTGTGATTACTAAAAATAAGCTAAAATGCTATATGCCTGAAAAATAGTTTTTAAAATTTTGGCAAGTACTGTTTTTCTTAAACTTAATGTAAACTCTTTTAAGGAGAGAGGTTTTGTCTCACCAAATAGACTCCTTGATGTTTTTCTTTTCTGATCTTTTTATAGAAACAGATATGATTTGCTGGACACTCTGTCCTCTTGGCAACAAATGGTGGTTCAGTAGCAAGACAAGCATCAGAGAAAGAATGTAAAAATAATAACTTATTTTCAACACTACCTCATTTATCAGTGCTCAGGGAAAAATAAACCCTAGAACAACAAAAACAAACAAAATAAACACAATCTCCTCTTAGGCATACCTTTTCTTAAGGTACTGCCATCTCCCTCTTTTTTTTAAAAATTATATTTTATTGATTTTTTACAGAGAGGAAGGGAGAGGGAGAGAGTTAGAAACATCGATGAGAGAGACATCGATAAGCCGCCTTCTGCACGCCCCCTACTGGAGATGTGCCAGCAACCAAGATAAATGCCCTTGACTGGAATCGAACCTGGGACCTTTCAGTCTGCAGCCCGATACTCTATCCACTGAGCCAAACCGGTTTCAGCCATCTCCCTATTTTTATTTGGCCTTATGACTTGATGAAAACAGTAATCAAGTTCACTCAGTGTTTCTTATTTCTTCTATCATTGATATTCTGGCTCCTATTTTCACTACTATGCTGGTTAATCTTGGTATTGAAATTCCTTTCACTGCAAATATTTTCCCCTTCTCTCTCCTCCCCCACCCACCCCATATTTCAGCCCCATTCAGTCTTTATAGCCTATCTCAAATATTATTTTTTCTTCATAAATTTAATTGAATGAACAGTCAAATACCTGTCATGTTCAGCAGACTCATATCATTTGTATACTTAATTTATTTGAATTCAACTAAAGTCGAAAAAAGCACCAAACTAGGGAGAGGAAAAAAAGCAAACAATTCTTTTCTTCCCCTATAAAGTGTTTTAAAAACAACATGGTTGCCAAATAGAAGCCAACTATTTTATCTGTTTTTCCACAGAACAGTAATCTATTCCAATGCTAGAGGAAAATCTAGCTAAGTTGGATTTATATAAAAGTATTACGGTTTGCACAGAACAATGTATACTTCATGGGCTATGTTAAGGATTTTTGAGGGGTTGTTTTGAACAGTTTTTGCCTTATTCTAACTTTAGAACCTAATCTTTGTGTAAAATGTGGCTTTATTATTACAGCTATGTTGAACTTGAGTCAGTCACATCTGGGTAACATTTGGATCTCTTTTGAATGTTTTAGGTATAGAACTCTCTTAGGCAGAGATAACTACCTTAATTCCTTTTTGTCTTTATTTCTGCATTTTGGGGGAGAAAAATCTGTATGAATGCAATAATAGTCACAATAGGTAAAAGCAGTAGAAAATGCTATGGCTTTTTATTTCATGTTCACCTATCTAGTTTGAGATGCTTGGCTTTTTTTGGTTTTTAATGTACAGACCTTATTACATTGAAATATTTTTATTGATTTTAGAGAGAGAGGAAGGAAGAGAGAGAGAGAGAGAGAGAGAGAGAGAGAGAGAGAGAGAGACAGAGAGAGACAGAGAGAGAGAAGAGAATTATCGACTGGCCACCTCCTGCATGGCCCCTACTGGGGATCAAACCCGCATCCGGACACGTGCCCCGACTGGGAATCAAACTGGTGACTTCTTGGTGCATGGGCCATTGTTTAACTATTGAGTCACAACAGCCAGGCAGATGTGTAGCCTTTTTTGTATGTGACCACAAAGATTTTGTTGCATTTAGTTTCCATATGAGCTGTAATAGTTCTACTCCAATGCAAAGGAATTTGTAGAAATCTTTTTTTAAATATGCAAGGTTAGGTTGTAATTATATTTGAGATACTTTAATGCTAGTAATCTTTTAAAATATATATTATTTCTTCATTTTCCTCTAACATTTTAAATTTCTAAATGTGTTACGTTTTATTTTTGAAGTTTTTTTCTCAAGAAATAGTTTATATTGGTGTAACAATAAGAATTGCAAAACAGAATTGATGTATTATTATTACTTCAAATGTTTTTGTTGAATTCTGAGAAAGGAAGGGAGAAGGAGAGATAGAAACATTAATGATGAGAGAGAATCATTGATCAGCTGCTTACTGCATGCCCCCTACTGGGGATCAAGACTGCAACCCTGGCATGTGCCCTGACTGGGAATGAAACTGTAACCTCCTGGTTCGTGGATTGACACTCAACTACTGAGCATACTGGCTTGGCAAAAGGATATATTATTAAAGAGTTGTGTTTTTTCTGTGATAATTTGAAGACTAAGTGGTGTATGTTGTAGAGATGGAATTGAAAATACATTTATTTAATAAAGCCTTAAAATAACTTAAGTGCAGTCAAAAGATTTTGATGACATCTGAGACAATTGATTGAAATAGTTTTGAGACTTTGGCTTGGGCAAATGAGAGTACAACTCTTTTAGGGCTATTTGACTTTTAATTTATTTAACAAGAAGCTTAAGCCCAACTAAGTGGTTATATAAATTATTCTTTGATGTTTTAAAGCATAACTTACATATTTGAATGGAACTGATCATTATTGAAGAGCTAGAAAAATATAGTGCTGTTCTTAGTTTATTCAGGATAAAACCTTGAATTCTGGAAAAGCTTGTTTTCTTTGACAAATTTTGGGAGAAAGTTGGTAATCTAACTATTGGGCACCATATTTTAAAAGACAAGAAATGCTGGATTCCAAAATGGTGGCAGAGTAAGTAGAGTCTATATTTATATTCTCCCAGAACCAAACTGGAAATATAACAAAAATACAGAAGAAACACAATGAAAAATCAACTGAGGACTAGCTGGAGAGAACACTGGTAAAAAAGGACAGAAAATAGAGACTGCATAGAGACTGGTAGGAAGGGAGGTATGAAAGGGCTGGCTGGACTCCCACAGGCAGCAGCTGAAGTCCCAGAGAAATATCTGTGGAGGGGTTCCCACTAAGAACTCTGATGTCTAAACCCCAAGCTGGGCCCTGCAGTCCAGAGCACCAGAACTGAGAAAGCTGCCTACATAACAGCAGCAAGGTTGCTGTCTGCCAGGGAGAGACAGCGGGAAATGCAGGCACCCTCTTAATTCTCAGTTTGGAACTCCCCACACCTGAGATATCACTCCAGAATTTCAGCTACTGTCTGTGGGATCCCATCCAGCCCTTTTGCATCTCCGCACTTCTTACCATTCTCTGTGTGGTCTCCATTTTACATTCTTGGTTATCAGGTTTCTCTCCAACTGGTTTTCAATTGATTTTTCAGGCTGGTTTTTCTGTATTTTAGTTATATTTCCAGTTTGGTTCTGGGAAAGTGTCAGTGTAGCTTCCACTTACTCCATTACCATTTTAGAATCGAGCATCTTTCCATGTTCTCATTAGCCATTTATATATTTCCTTTGGTAAAATGTCTATTAAAATCTTTTTAACACTAGAAAAAAATTTTTGGACTTAAATTTTTTCCTTGAGTTATAACATTATATTGCATATATTCTAGGTACAAATTCTTTTATCTTTACTTTTTAATCTTCACCTGAGGATATATTTATTGATTTTTCTGTGGGTTGGGGGGTGGGAAGAAGGGGTGTGGGAAGGGAGAGAGAGAAAGGAGAGATCAGTTGGCTGCCTCTAGTCTGTGCTTAGACTGGGAATTTAACCTACAACCTAGGTATATGCCCTCACTGGGAATTGAACCTGCATTGGTATACAGAGCAATGCAAACAAACAAATAGTCCAATTAAAAAATAGACAGGAGTCCAGCTGGCATGGCTCAGTGGTTTAGTGTTATCCTATGAACCAGGTTGTCAAGGTTCAATTCCCTATCAGGGCATGTACTCTGATTACAGGCTTGCTCCCCAGTGTGGGATGTGTACAGATAGCTGATCAATGATTCTTTCTCATCATTGATGTTTTTCTGTCTCTCCCCCTCTCCTTTCCTTCTGAAATCAATAAAAATATATTAAAATAAATAGACAGGAGAGCTGAACAAACACTTCTCCCAAGAAGACATACAGATGGCCCACAGATATATGAAAAGATTTTCAACTTCATTAGCTATTAGGGAAATGCAAATCAAATGCAGTGATATAACCACCTCTCACCTGTTAGAATGACTATTATCAACAGGAGAGGCCTTTTCTTAACCAGTGTAATGCACAATAGGTAGATTAATTTTTTTAAGAAATTGGATTACTGTGATATAGTGTAAGATTTAATTTGCCAGTTTCATGTTTATTTAAAAAGGCTGTGAAACATATGAAGGTTAATTGTTAAAATAATGTTAATGGCCCTAACGAGTTTGGCTCAGTGGATAGAGTGTCGGCCTGTGGATTCAAGGGTCCCAGCTTCAATTCCGGTTAAGGGCATGTACCTTGGTTGTGGGCACATACCCAGTAGGGAGTGTGCAGTAGGCAGCTGATCGATATTTCTAATTCTCTATCCATCTCCCTTCCTCTCTGTAAAAAAAAAAAAATCAATGAAATATATATAAAAAATAATGTTAATGAAGTTTTCCAGTGGGAAATATATTTCCTGTATATTATTCCAGTAAGATAAATGAGTAAATCAGAACATTCAAAACTCATCTTTAAAAAATGTAAAATATATATAATATAAAGTTTACAATTTTAATAATTTCTTAAGTATATAGTTCTTGGCATTACAAGCATTCACATCATCATTATTCATCTCCAGAGTTTTTTATCTTTTCCAACTAAAACTCTTCACCCATTAAATACTAGTAGTACTCCATCTCTTGGCTCCCCCTAGCCTCTGGCAACCATCATTCTACTTTCTGGCTCAATGAATTTTACTACGTGAGAAACTCCACAGAATCAAAATTATACAATATTTATCCTTTTGTCACTGGCTTATTTTTACTTAGCCTCATGTCTTCAAGCTTCATTCATGTTCTAGCATACTTCAAAAAATAGTTTAAGGCTGAGTAATATTCTATTATGTATATATACCACATTTTGATTTATTAATTCATCTATCAATAGTATCCATTAAGTCTGCTCTTCCATGGGTAGCTTCTATCTTTTAGCTATTCTGAATAATGCTGCTATGAACATAAGTGTACAAATATCTGTTTGAGTTCCTACTTTCATTACTTTTTTAGAAATAGAGTTGTTGGCTCATGTAAATCACATGTCAGTAACTATGTGTTAATTATGTGATGTGGATTTCAGTAACATAATGAGTTGTATCCATGAAATAGCAGACATAATGGGTACTATTTTAATGTAAGGAAGTTAGTCCTTTTTTTAATTAACTTTTTTTTAATGATTAAGGTATTACACATGTGTCCTTATCTCCCCATTGTCCCCCAACCTCCCCCGCCCGCCCGTTCCCCCCAACCCCCCCCACACACTCATGCCCTCATCCGCCTATTGTCTCTGTCCATTTGTTAGGCTCATATGCATGCATACAAAGTCCTTTGGTTGATTTTTCCCCCCTCACCCCCATTCTCTCCTACCTTCCCTTTGAGGTTTGACAGTCTGAAGAATGCTTCTCTGTCTCTGGATCTGTTTTTGTTCATCAGTTTATGTTGTTCATAATTTTCCATAAATGAGTGAGATCATGTGGTACTTGTCTTTCTCTGACTGGCTTATTTCGCTTAGCATATTGCTCTCCAGTTCCATCCATACTGTTGCAAATGGTAAGAATTGCTTCTTTTTCCCGCAGCGTAGTATTCCATTGTGTAGATGTACCACAGTTTTTTAATCCCCGCACCTGCTGATAGGCACTTAGGCAGTTTCCAAATCTTAGCTATGGTAAATTGTGCTGCTATGAACATAGGGGTGCATATATTTTTTCTGATTGGTATTTCTAGTTTCTTTGGAATATATTACTAGAAGTGGGGGATCACTGGGTCAAATGGGAGTTCTATAGGTTAGTCCATTTTTAAAAATGATTCAATTAAGTATTAATATGAAAGTAATATTAAGAGGTATTGTTTTCCTTTGTTTTTCTAACAGAGTCAACATATTTCATTAGCACCTATTCAAAAGCTTGAAGAAGCTCTATATGAATACCAACCATTGCAAGTAGAGACATGTGGACCACAAGTTCCTGAGTTTGAGATGCTAGGAAGACTCGGGTAAGTGCCCAAAAGAACTTCTAATTGAATAGCTGATGTTTAGTGCTTTGTTTTTACCATTTTAAGCTGACACTTTAATGTTATTAAATTTGATTTTACAGAATTTTATACTCTTTTATAAAAAAGAATGGTGCTTTGCCCAACTGGTGTGGCTCAATTTTTGAGCATCTATGTATGAACCAGGAGGTCACAGTTTGATTCCTGGTGAGGGCATATGTCCGGGTTGTGGGCTCAATCCCTAGTGTGGGGCGTGCCAGAGGCAGCAGATCAATGATTCTCTCTCATCATTAATGTTTCTATCTCTCTCTCCCTCTCCTTTCCTCTCTGAAATCTATTAAAAAAAAAAAAAAGGAATGGTGCTTAATAATAAGCAAATACCTTTTTTAAAACAATTTTGTTAGTATTTTTTGAGATTGAAATTGGATTGTATTAGTTCCTTTTTAAGGCTTTCCTTGGCAGCCTTATTGAAGTAGCTATTCATTTTCAACTCACTGTATAATTTTTAGAAAGAGGGGTTTAATTTAGTCTGTAGTAAGCCAGCAAAAATATGAGAGTTGAGCTCCTTACCATGAAAAAGAGTAGATTTACTCATTGTCTGCTGTATACAATGAAACATTATTATGAGAAATGAGCCACAAAATATATTTTGTGAAAAGATATATTGTAGAGCAGACCAATGGCTCAAAAGTTATATGCATCCATTTTGAAAATGAATGTGGGATTATGTCTTTTGTGAGGTTTAGAGATGATCACAGTCTTTCTCAGGGGTAAAGGTAGGTGTTTGTATACAGGCACAGACTTTGTTGGATGGAGCAATCTATTTTGTTGTTGTATTTCAACATAGATTATTGAATGAAAAGATGATCCAGAATTGGTTGTTTTCTAACAAAATAAAATGTAGTGTTATAATGTGAATAGAAAATAATTGGTACTATGAGACCAAGTAATTAAAAATAGATAACAGCAAAAACAAGATAGATGAAAAAATAGATAAAATCAATATGAGTCTCCAAAATAAAAATCAAAGTCTTGAAGATGATACATGGTATTTTGCATATGAACACGGAGGCTCCAAGGTCAGCTTATTAAACTGATAGATAATTTACTTATTTGGTAGATCTTATGATTTTCTTTAGTTCTGTATGCTTTTAATGTCCTACAATCTCCAAGCATGAAGCCAAGGGAATGTGAAACAAAATTTAAAATGCCATTTGAGTTTGAAATAACAAATTCATCAAAAAACTGGCCTAAATACTAAAACTGTAGCTTGAGGAGACAGACAATAGAAGGTTGTATGATGTAAAAAGTTATAAGTGAAATAGACATTGACGTCTTATCTCTTAAAATCTTTACTTTTATGTATGTGAAAATAAGTATTTAAAATAGTACTCCTCTGTTACAGGCTGATTTTCCAACAATTAATACAAAGGGATAAAACTCTCTTGTTGAAATGTTCTTATACTATGTGTGGAGTGGTATAATAGTATCTGGAGATAGAATATAATAAGTTAAAGATGTTTAATATAAATCCTAGAACAACTACTAAAAATGTAAAACGAAGTGGGATAGTCAATAATAAGATCATAGAAATACTCCATTAATGAAATGGAGCGCAGGAAAGGGGGGGGTATAAATGGGACAATTAGGAAACAAATAGTACGGTGGTAGAGTTAATATTAATTATACCAGTAATTACATTAAATGCAAATGTTCTGAACAAACACCATCCAATAAAACTTTCTGAAGTAATGAAAATATTCTGTCAATGCTATTGAAGATAGTAGCCACCTGTAAAATGTTTCTACGGAGCACTTGAATGTGTCTAGTGCAACAGAAGAATTGAATTCTAAGTTGAATTCTATGGAGAGCAGCTTCAGCATTCAGACAGGATTAAGCCTGCGACTGACTTGTGGCAAAGCCACATACAAGTCCCAGCTTGGAGGGCAAAGCCCTACCAGCATGGTTATAGCCAAAGGCTATGGATGTATGTAAGCTTGACCTTATACTAGTAGTCCGACCCTGCAGTCTTCTTTAGCTGAGGGATGTGGGCTGTGAAGGGTGCAGCAAGTGCTGCCAAAACAAGGCTTGATAAAGTTCAGAAATGGCAACAATAGGAAAGAAGCAGATTTGAAATTTGCAAGAATATTGTAAACACCTTGCCCTTGTTTTGCTTTGTGTGATCTGACTATGAAATAAAGCTTCAGCTTACAGGCTGTGTCACTGTTTCCTCATCTAGGCACAGTGAGCCACCTGGTCCCAACTGTATTCTCTTGTCTATTTTTTTTTAATCCTTCACTGCCCCTCTTCAGGTTCACCCCTGGCCGTGATGGACACAGTTCAGAATTCAGTATGATTTAAATAAACACATATGGCTTGTGGCTGTCATATTGGATAGCAAGGGATCTAAATACTCCAAATAATAAGCTGAGTGTGCTAGATTAGATTTTAAAAAGTAATATTATTTGAAACCGTAGGCTTTTGTACTTTTTCCTTACTATTATAGATGTAAGAATACATACTATAATTTACATTATAATTTTCAGAAATACTTATAGAGAGACTGGGGGAGTAGCCCTATGAAATGACTTTTCAGAGAATGATTTGGTATCCTCATAGGTGCTGCTTTTAAGGAACAAGGAATATTAACTTCAGTTAACTGAAAGTGTAATTGTTACATATCTGTCCCAAGAGTTGGTCCACATCTTTGCTAGAAGATTGTATCTAGTAAGCCCCAGTTATCCCTTTACAGCAGGTTCTCCCCCTCTAGCTTCTGTCATCTTTCTTTTTCTATTCCATTTTATATTATGTTATTCTACAGAGGGAAAAAGTTTGATTTCTTTAGAGGCAAATAGAAAATAAATTAACTACCTCATTTCCATTTTCTTTTATCTGCTCTGAAATCTTTATGGCATGAAGTTAAGAATAGTACATTTGTACTTTCACTTTAATTGGTACAAAACCATGGATGCAAGCACTTTCAAAATAATTTTAATTATATAATTTTGGGAGTGGGTGACATAAAGTCTTGGGAGAATGCCTCCTAAAAACTATGTTTTTGTCTTCATGTATAACTTTGATAAAGGATGAAATCAAAAGTATATTGCTCTGAGGTTTTAGGTGGTTTTTACTGAGATCTTTCCTGACGTTAGATAAACTTGAGCAGTAGATTAAGCATAATGAGGATCTCTCATTCAGGAGGGTATTATGAATATATAGTTATAGTTAAGATTGCACTGGCAGTACTTTTCGGATTTGCTGAAGGCAATATATAAACATGTTTTATTAATTCTGTGCCAGTGGGAGCAAGCAATGGGAAAACTTAATTGCAAATTGAAATTCCCCAGACTATGACTTTAGTGGTTAGTAAAGTCTCATTGATTGGCACTGTGAGACTGTCTTTGTAATCATCAACTGGCTTTCTAGTGAATATTTTACTACCTTCCACCCAAAGAAGAATTATTCCCTTAACTGATATAAGTTATAAGCATTTATCAACTTCATTCATCAATTTCAAAATTATCTAATCAGCTATCACTACTGTTTTAAATAGATATGTGCTTTATTTAACCTGGGCTGTTCATTTAAAAACTTGTTTTATAAGATAAAATATGATCTTTAAGCAGAATGTATATTTTTCAGTTATCCTTAAAAAAATCTTTATTGTTGAAAGTATTATAATGTCCCCCATTCTTCCCCTATTGCTCCCCTCCACCTGATTCTCACCCTGCCCCAGGCTTTCACCACCCTATTATCTGTGTCTATGGGTAAGGCATATCCTATCTAATAAAAGAGTAATATGCAAACTGATTGTACTTCTGCTACACCCACCAGCCAATCAGAGCGAGTATGCAAATTAACCCAACCAAGATGGCTATAGCCACAGAGAGTGCAGGAAGGAGGCTTGGGTTGCCCCTGTTGATGGAGGCAGCCAAGCTTTCCACAAAGCCTGGCGGACCCAGGCCTCCTCCGCTTAAGGCAGCAAAGTTTCAATGGCTGTGCAAGCAGAAGGTTTGGCTCCACTTTAGACCACAAAGTTTCAGTTGTAGAAGATAAAGTTTCAGTTGTAGAAGATAAATAAATCCCAGATACCAGGCCTCTGCTTGGGTCACCCCAGGCCACCCCAAATCCCAGGGTAACACCCACCCCCCAAGGTAACCCCCACCCTGATCCAGGACACCCTTCAGGGCAAACCAGCTGGCCCCCACCCATGCACCAGGCATCTGTCCTATCTATTAAAAGAGTAATATGCAGATTGACCATCACTCCAACACAAGATGATTGCCCCCATGTGGTCAAAAGATCCTGCCCCCATTTGGACACAAGATGGCCACCACAAGATGGCCAGCAGGGGAGGGCAGTTGACAGGAAGCAGCCTGCAAGGGAGGGCAGTGTGGGTGATCAGATTAGCAGGGGAGGGCAGTAGAGAGGGACCAAGCCTGCAAGGGAGGGCAATTGGGGATGATCAAGCCTGCAGGGGAGGGCAGTTAGAGGTGACCAGGGTGGCAGAGGATGGAAGTTGGGGGTGACCGGGCTTGCAGGGAAGGGCAGTTGGGGGGGACCCAGGCCTGCAGGGGAGGGCAGGTAGGGGTGATCAGGCCCACAGGGGAACAGTTAGGCGGTGATCAGGCTGGCAGGGAAGTGGTTAGGGGGTGATCAGGCTAGCAGGAAGAAGCTGTTAGGGGCAATCAGGAAGGCAGGAATACATTTGGCTAGAGCTTTTTGATCTGGTGTTACATAATTCTGGTAATTGCCATTTTTTTGTTACTGATTTTGAGTGTGTGTGAATGCTTTGAATGTTTCATCATTAGGTATCATCTTGACTGTTAAATGATGTTTTTTGTTTGTTTGTTTACTCATATTAAATACATTTCTGTATTTTTGGTGAAGGTCTTTACCTGTTGACTAATTATAATGGATTGCCTAAGAATGAAGAGAAGATGTTTGCTTTGTTTTATGCTTGTTTTGTTTTGATGCTGTCCAATTAAGTTTAGATCTTAGTTTTAGAAAAATCAAAGAACATGGAAAAAGGCAAAAATCACAAAACTTATTGCAGTTTTTGTGTGTTTATAATATGTAACATATATTATACTTTGTTTTAATTATGATGATATTACTAAATTAACTCTTTTTTACTGGCCATGACAGCAGAAAGTCTTTAGTATCTTTTTTTTTTTTTTGACATTTGAATTAGAAATCAACTCACACATCTAACATGAACTTCTTGCTTAAAGTTTCAGTTTGGCTCTAGTCTGGTAAGTTTTACATCTTTTTTATGCAATCATGGAAAAAATTATGTTTCTGCTTGAAGCAGTTGTCAAACAAGCTTCTTTCATCGACAGTCAGACACAGGGCAGCTGAATGAGGCTGTTTAGTCTAGAGTAAATGCTCACGAGATTACAAGGTCACTAAGGAAATGTAATTATGCAGCTGATTCCAGAATAGTCTTTCGTAGTAAGGACTTTAAGAGTATTAAATCACAATATTAATTAAAAAATATATTTTCCAAAATTAAGCTCAGAAAGAAAAGCATCACCAATAAACTAAATTATTATCATGAAATATAGTTTTAATTCAGATTTTTTAGGACCCTAAAAAAGCAAGTTCAGTTTATTATTGAAATTTGGTCAATTCTTTCCAAATCACTATAAAATTCAATAGCCCTTGTATTTCAGTACATATTGGGAAATGAAATAACATAGTATTTACCTCATGTTAATTGAGAAAACAGTTGGTATTTAGCACTTCCTTTATTTTTGTTATTCATATGATTATCAGGCACTTCCTGTGCCAGTTTCTTCTAGCTGCTGAGAAAATAGCAATGAGCCAAAACAGAGAAAATAAGCCAACAATAAAAATACGTGAATGAATCTGTTAGATAGTAATTAGTACTTTGAAGACTTATACAGAAATATAAAGAAGAAATATAGTGATTGCAGTAAAGTGCTATTTTTGTAAAGGTAGTGGTGAAATCTTTTGTGGGATGATATTTGAACTGAACTTAATTAAGCAAAGAAGCTAACCATGTGATATCAGAGAGGCAGTCAGAAGTAACTGTTAAGTGCAAAGGCCCTGAGGTGGGAGTGTGAATGGAAGAGAAAGCAGACCAATGTTAGAAGCAGAGTGAATTGGGAAATGATAGGAAAGGAGGTCAGAGGGGTAGCAGATTTTTATGTAGGAGACAGACTGGGCCCAATTAAATCATGTCCAGTTTTTTAGATAATGGTCAAGACTTGAGCTTTGATGGGAAGTCATAGGAGAATTTTGGATTTGAGTGTATTATTTAACTTAGAAATATCTGTTATAGGAGAATTGATGGTAGAATGAAAGCAAGAGAAGTTGCAACAGTCCAGGTTATGATGGTAGTGACTTCTAATACTAAGCCAGGGCTAAGCAGTAGATTTGAAGTAAACACTGATAGCCCAGTGATTGTAAAAGTGAAGAAATAGAACTTAAATTCTTGGAGCATTTAAGTTCTTGAAAGCTTGTGTTTAAAGCTTTCAACTGAAGGACATCTGAAAACTGCTAGAATTAATCCCAAAGAAACAAAGGTATGAACAGTATTAACATTTCTGGAATTTACTGTGAATAGATGTTTATTAAACTATCAAACTCATCCTTATTATTAAGATACTAGAGGCCTGGTGCACGAAATTCGTGCACTTGGGAGGGGCATGTCCCTCAGCCTGGCCTGTGCCCTCCCGCAGTCTGGGAGTCTTCGGGGATGTCTGACTGACCACTTAAGTTGTCAGTCAGACACTCTTAGCACTGCCACAGAGGTGGGGAGGCTCCTGCCACCACTGCTGCACTCGCCAGCTGTGACCCTAGCTTCTGGATGAGCAGTGCTCCCCCTTTGGGAGTGCACTGACCACCAGGGGCAGCTCTTGCATTGAGCATCTGCCCCCTGGTGGTCAGTGTGTGTCATAGTGACCAGTCGTTCTGTCATTTGGTTGATTTGCATATTAACCTTTTATTTTTTACTAGAGGCCCGATGCACAAAATTTATGTAAGAATAGGCCTTCCTTTCCCTGGCTGCTGGCAGGCACCCAGGACATGGGCTTCCCTCGCAGTTCTGGCTTCATCTGGTCCAATTAGCACATTACACTTTTATTATAGATTATATAGGATTTCCTAGTTGCTCTGGCTGGGAGGCTCAGTTGGTTGGAATGTTGTCTGGTATACCAAAAGATTGCCGATTCCATTTCCAGTCAGGGCACATACCTAGGTTGTGGGTTCAGTCCCCTATCACATCACCTCTGGAAGGCAACCGATCAATGTTTCTCACATTAATGTATATGCACCTGACACTGTTGCAGTAACCTGGTTATTATTTAACAGGAAACGAGTGAAAAGGGAGACCAAATAGTATAGGCATGCCATTTATTCAGCTTTGCCAAAAAAATACATGTAATACTCCAAGTTTGTCCTCCACTGATTTATGGGGGAAGGGACTAGACAAAGGCAATTTAGACACATGCCAAATAAGGTCTAAGTGGGGGACTGATTGCCACCAATCACACATGGAAACAAGTAATTGGTCAGGATGGGCATGACCATTGCAACCTTGAAACATAAATATTTAAATTTCTTGACAACGAATTGAACTCCCCCTCTCCCCCCCACACACACCTACGCACATGCGTGCATGCATGTGCTATAATGCTCCTCTGTGCACACATGCTGCATGACTGCATGACCATGTTGGGCTCCACACATGGACTGGTACACCTTAATCTGACCTAATTTGAACCACAATGGCTGCAACATCAACAGAAACTCTGGACACTGGCTCTCTTTCTGGTTCTGCCAAACTTCTAGCTGCCCCTTTTTCAGGACTGGCTTAGAGGAAATGGGACATTGCAACCCAAGGGATGTAACTATATGCCAATAAAATCTTCTGTCACCTCTCATAATCCCTTCAGGGCTTCTAAAAATTATTTTAGCCCTGCTCCAAAAACCACAAAAATAGTGTTGGATTCCCACTCATTTACCCCTCTAACAGCCCACTTATCTGCCTATAGTACTTATACACTTAAAAACTGTAGCAAGTAAATTATGGTACAAAAACATCATAAAAAAATGTTGATGTGTTCTTTTAGCAAAATTAGTCCAAGCTCCTGTCTCATGTTTTGTGGAGTGAAATCCATCCTGTTTAATGATAGACTGGATGAGAATATAATATTTCCTTTCTGCCCTTAAAAATTCACATGAGTGACTGCCAATGGGCATCAGGGATCTGTTTTAGGGAGATGAAAACATTCTAAAATTGGTTGCACAACTCCATAAATTTAATAAAAATCATTGAATTTTACAGTTACGAATATATAGAATATATTGGTAACTCACTGAATTTTGAGAAAATTCACCCAAGATGTTGTCATAGCCTCTTTTTTAAAAAATATATTTTATTGATGTTTTACAGAGAGGAAGGAAGAGGGATAGAAAGTTAGAAACATCAATGAGAGAGAGACATCGATTAGCCGCCTCCTGCACGCCCCCTCCTGGGGATGTACCCACAACCAAGATACATGCGTTTGACCGGAATCGAACCTGGGACCTTTCAGTCCACAGGCCGATGCTCTAGCCACTGAGTCAAACCGGTTTCGGCAGCCTCTTAAGAGATGATGCAAAAAAAAAAAAAAAAAAAAAAAGCAATAATTTGAGCAATGCAGTAAAAAAAACAGAATTGATGTAGTTTGGATTTATTTAACTATTATATCATTCTTCATGTGATTTAATCATTCTTTTGCTTATTATTCTTAGTGTTTTTTTAAGCATTGTAGAGAATAACTGAAATAGTAGGATGCTAAACAATAATGTTTCAAGCTATAGGAAAAATAAGATCACTAAGATCTCATAATCTAAATTACCTACATGGTAATTTAATTATGGCAATTTAGAATAATTTTATCCTATTTTTAAACAGTTTTACAATAAATGGCACATATTTAAAATCATGATTTGATGAGCTTTGATGTATGTGTACATACAATTATGACATCTTCTCAATCAAGGTAATAAACATATCATCAGTTCTAAAAGTTTGCTAGTGTCACTTGTTAATTTCTCCTTCACACCTCTCAGACCTCCACCAATAAACTACTCATTTGCTTTTTATAATTAGATTAGTGTCCATTTTTCAGAATTTTAGGTTCCTTGGCTTTGGCACTTTCTCAGACTTTCCTAAGATCTGCCAACATTTTGAGTGAGATTATTGAATCAATAGATCAATTTGGAGAGCATTGGTTCTGTTTTAAAATCTGATTCTTGAACAAGGTATATTTTCCCATTTATTTAGGTCTTCTTTAATTTCTTTCTGCAATCTATAGTTTTAGTGTATAGGTTATATATATATAATTTATCAGATGTATCCCTAAGTATTTTATATAATGTTACTGTAAATGGTTTAAAAATGTTTATTTATGATTGCTTATTTCTGGAATGAGGAGATAATTAAATTTTGATATTGATCTTATAGCCTGCAACCTTGCAAAATTCATTTGTTCTAATAATCTTTTGTAGATTCATATAAATAATCATGTCATTTGCAAATGCTCTCTTATTAGTAATGCTATAAACTTTAGGCTTGTCACAGCCTCTTTATTTCTTTAGCTTTTTATCACTATGAAATGATCCTTTTTGTTTGTTTGTTTTGTTTATTTGTTAATCCTTACCCAAGGATATTTTTGTCACTGACTTTAGAGTGTGTGTGTGTGTGTGTGTGTGTGTGTGTGTGTGTTTTGGTGGGGAAGATGTAAGAGAAAGAAAGACATTGATTGGTTGCCTCTTGCACCTGATGGAACATCAACCCAGGAATTGAACCCTCGATCCTTCATTGCTTGGGTTGACACTCTGACCACTGAGGAACACTGCCAAGGCTAAAACGATCCTCTTTATTCCTGGTAATATTCTTTGCTGTGAAATCTAATTAGTTTGATATTAAAATAGCTATTTCAACATCGTTTTGACTAGTGTTAACATGGTTTGTTATTTATTTTAAAAATATAATGGGCTTTACTTGTTATTTTTAAATGAATGATACTTGACTCTTGAACAGTGTGGGAGTTAGGTACACTAACCCCTTCTCCCCCATGCAGTTGACAGTATGTGTATAACTTTTGACTCCCCCCAAACTTAACTATTAATAGCCTACTATTGACTCGGAAGCTTTACTGATAATATAAACAGTCTACGAACACATATTTTTTTATGTTAAATGTATTACATAACTATTCTTATAATAAAGTAAGCTAGCAATGCATTTTATTAAGAAAATTTTAAGGGCTTTAGCTGGTTTGGTTCAATGGATAGAGCATTGGCTTCTGGACCAAAGGGTCCCAGTTACATTCTGGTCAAGGGCATGTACCTTGGTTGTAGGCTCCTTCCCCACATAGGCCCTAGTTGGGGCTCCTGCAGGAGTCAACCAACCAATGTGTTTCTCTCACATTGATGTTTCTCTCTATCTTTTCTAATCTCCCTAAAAAAAAAAAAATCAATGGAAACATATCCTCCCCAGGCAAGAATTAACAACAACAAAAAAAGAAATCATAAGGAACAGAAAATACATTTATAATACTTATTTTAAAAAATTCACATATAAGTTAATCCATGTAGTTCAAACCTGTGTTCTTCAAGGGTCAACTATAATAAATATTTTTTCAAATTTTTAGCTTTAATTTTAATATGGAAAATATAGGTAGATATAACCCACCTAAACAAAAGCTTTTTGGGAGTCCTCAGTAATTTTAAGTTATAAAGAGGTCATAAAGCCCAAAAGTTTGGGAATTGCTAATGTGCTATATTTTTTTATTAGATAAGCAGCTTTTGTAGTAATCATCTGCTTATTCATCAATTTATTTTTATTTTTTAAAAATATATTTTACTGTTATTTTACAGAGAGGAAGGCAGAGGGATAAAGAATTAGAAACATCGATGAGAGAGAGAGAAACATCGATCAGCTGCCTCCTGCACACTCCCTACTGGCGATGTACCTGTAACCAAGGTATATATGACCTTGACTGGAATCGAACCTGGGACTCTTCAGTTCGCAGGCTGAGCCAAACCAGTCAGGGATCATCAGTTTATCTGGTGTTTATTAAATCCAGTTTATTTTTAGAAAATAAATGTTTATAACACATGGTTTGGATCATTAAAGAATTCTTAATATAGAGTTGAGGATTATTATGATGTGTAAATAAATAGGCTATAATGCAATATGTATATGTAGCTCCCATAATCTCACTGTGCCAAGAATACTGTAAAACAGCATAGATTTTAGTATTAAACATATCTGGCTTCAATCCAAGCCATGTTCCTTTGCTATGAGAACTTATCTTCTCTGAACCTCTCTTTTCTTATTTGTAAAATGGAGATGATAATATAATGTATCTCTAAGGATTATTTTGATTATATAAATTAATTTATTTTTCTTAGGGCATAGTACTTTTTATACTCAGAAAAGTTCAATAAATGTTCATTGTTACTGTTTTAATAGTAAAGAAGGTTTTAGAGGTAAAGGTCAAATCTGGCTTTAGAGGCAAGGGAAGGGTTCATAGTGGTGGACATTTGTTGAATGTCTAATTTTGATTGGCCAATAATAGGAACTAGATTAAAGGCATGCTCTATAATAGTTGGGATTATATACTGCCTGCACCTGATGAAAAATCAGTGTGATTAATGAATATCACCAGGATGATAAATTTCCATTAGAAATTATGTCATCTATTCCTGTCAATTTATCAAACATAAGATATAATAATACCAAACTATTTAAAGGTTATCACATTAACCTTTTTTAAAAATATATATTTTATTGCTTTTTACAGAGAGGAGGGAGAGGGATAGAGAATTAGAAACATCGATGAGAGAGAAACATTGATCAGCTGCCTCGCACACTTTTTACCAGGGATGTGCCTGCAACCAAAGTACATACTCTTGACCAGAATCGAACCTGGGACCTTTCAGTCCACAGACTGATGCTCTATCCATGAGCCAAATCGGTTAGGGCTATCACATTAACTTTTTAATGTAGGGATTAAGAGAACATACTCTGGAGCTTGTCTGCTTAGGCTTGAGAATATTGGTTTTTTTATTAACTAGTTTTAATACTCTGGGATGTTTATTACTGTCTCCATGTCTTAGATTCCTCATTTTCAAAGTGTAGATAATATTAGTGTTTATCTCATAGTTATGAGCATTAAAATTAATAAATAATATGCCCTTAGAATAATACCTGACACATGGTAAGTACTACATACATGTTAGCTATTTGAGTGACAAATGCTACCATTGGAATTAACATTTGTTATTGAAAATATGGCCCTGGCTAGTTTGGCTCAGTGGATAGAATGCTGGCCTGTGGACTGAAGGGTCCCAGATTTGATTCTATCAAGGGCATATGCCTGGGTTGTAGGCTCAATCCCCAGTAGGAATGTGCAGGAGGCAGCCAATCAATGATTCTCTGATCATTGATGTTTCTATCTCTCTCTTCCTCTCTGAAATCGATAAAAATATGTTAAAAAAAGGAAATATTGCTAATATGTAGTGAGCTCCATAAATATTGAACTTTAAAGAATTTTTAAAGCTTAATTTCACCTTAAATTTATTGATTGGTTTTGTTTGTTTTATCATTGTGACATCATAATCTCATAATTTCTCATAATCATAATCTCATCCTAATTTCTCATTAAGTTCCATTTTCAGGCCAAAGTTACTTTAATATAAAAAACTATATCTAATTATGGGTCATTTAATTGTCCTAGAGCAGTGGTCGGCAAACTTCATCAAGGTTTGCTGCTCTGTTGACTAATGATTTTGCCGACCACTGCGTAAGGCATTACCGTTACCCAGAAGTTTTAACTTCAGGTTAAAGACATTAGTACATTACTAAAATGTTTTTTAAGTGTTTTTCCCTAAGGCAGTGGTGGGCAAACTCATTAGTCAACAGAGTGGCAAACCGGGTCTCCTGAGCCGCATGTGGCTCGCGAACCACAGTTTGCCGATCACTGTCCTAGAGTGATCCGTATTAGTTTGATTCTTTTTCAAAATTGTTTTATTTTTAACCTAGGTACTGTTTCTATTTTTATAATCTCTATTTTCATTAAATGTTATGATTTTCAAAAAGCCTATTAAGAATAATAATACCCTGTAGTTTGCTTTTTATCTAAATATCAACATACATAATTTACACATATCATACCAAGCATAATTATTTCCTGGTCAGTGTTCTATAACATAAATAGTAATCAAGGAATGCTTATTAAATGCTTAAACAGATAAGGAAGAAGTGAGATGAGTATGCTTGTAGGTCTTCATCATTTATCTTTTGCTTATAATTGTTGTAAAGAACACTTAATGGAGAATGTTAAGTGTTTTAGAGGCAGTTTTGAGTCTTGTAAATAATGACTTTAGTAATAAAATGTAGAACAGAAATTAATGACTTAAAGATTTGTATTCTCATTGGTGGTAATATGTTCATGCTTGCTTGAAGTGAGGGTCTTTAAAGCAAGAAGACTCTCTTTTAGTTAGATGTGGGCTAGCCTGCCAATTGAAGGTACTGTAAAGTGTATAATCACTAATTAGTTCTTAATTTTTTTTGCCAAGAACTCAGGAATCACAGGCTAGGATTCTGATAACTATTTGGAGATGTGCAGTGAAAGATTCTTGTTCTCTTAAAAACCACTTTTGCAAGTAGAGGTAACTTTATTTTCTTTAGATATATAGAAATTGTATTTCCATTTGAAAAGACTAAAGTTTTTTTAAAAAGAAAAACAATCTGGAGATTGAACTGTTAGGAAATTATTAGAGGCTGGGTGCACAGATTCATGCACTACTGGAGTCCCTTGGGCTGGTCTGAATTCTCTCACAATCCAGGACCCCTTGGGGGATATTGGAGACCCAGTTCATGGATTCGGCCCAATCCCTGCAGGTCAAGCTGAGGTACTCCACTGGTGCATAAATCCATGCAGTGGGCCTCTAATATATCTATATAAAAGATTAATATGCAAAATGTCCCTAAGAGAGTTTGACCAGGAGACCCAGAGTTTGATTGCTCGCTATGATATGCATTGACCCCCAGGGGGCGGTGTGGAATGAGGGAAGGTCCTGGCCAGCAGGTGGAAGGCCCTGATCTGCCCTGAACAGTGGCCTAGGGACCCTACCTGTGCCTGAATTTTGTGCACTGGGCTCTAGTATGCATTTAAGATCTTTGGTTAATCTCTTCCTTCCCTCTCCTTTCTCACTTCCCTCTGAGATTCATCAGTCTATTCCATGTTGGTCATTGTGCATCATAGCTACCAGTCAAATGGTCAAACTGTCAAATGGTCACTTAGGCTTTTATACATATAGATGAATAGCTTGGTGACTCTCTGAACCTTTCAAATTTAAAACATCAATGTTGGCTCTTGAGTTAAAGAATCCTGTTAATTTATAGTTATCATGCTCTATGATTTTAACTTAGGTCTGTTTTCTTTTTCTATCTCTTTATTAACTAACATATAATTCACGCTTTTAATTTCTCTTAATTCTTCTCCCATGAATTTACCAATTAAATGATCTAGCATGAGAAACCTTAGCTTTTATACAAGCTATTTGAAACTGTTATTCAGTCCTGTTTTCAGAAAGAATGGAGATTATAACAATTTAGAGTTGAAAGAAGATGCACTATAATACAGGGTGGGGCAAAAGTAGGTTTAGAATTGTGAGTACATAAAACAGTTTATTCTTGCATTGTTTATTAATTATATTATTTCCCATATGAACAACTGTAAAACCTGCTTTTGCTCCACCCTCTATACAATGTGTTAAGACAGGTAGGCCTTTCTTTTTCTAAGAGTTTCCCCAAATTATTGGTGTCACATGTATGTAGCTTTAAGAGTCTCTATTAAGTAAATATGTTCATTGAGTTTTCCCCATTATAAAGGCAATACATGTTCATTACATAAAACTTTGAAAATATAAATAAAAAAAGAAAAATTAACCATGTTTCAACTATTGAGTTATTTTTTTAATATGCAAAATCATAATAAACCATAAGTGGTCTCTACTTCCAGGAAATAATTATCTATGCTTTTTTTTCTTAGCATTTTATTATCTAAATATCCCCCTTCTTCCTGGTTGGAAGAAGGCAGTGTCACTACTCCTCAAACAAAAATCCAACAATGAAAAACCAGATAGTTGTTTCTGCTGATACAGAATCAAAATATATTTAAGCTTTGCTTTTAATAGTTTTCAATTATTTTAACATGATAAGAATGCCCAAAGTAGTCATTATTTTGATTTGAAGGTAATGTTACCATGTTTTTTTTTGTTTCTCTGTGTAACTGGTTTTAAATGTAAAAACATAAATCCTAAAGAATGGGAGTGGAAAAATGGGGATGGTTTTCATTTGCTACAATTTCCTGTGAGACATAGTTCTAAACAAGGCCCATATTTACACAAGACAATATAGTTTTATGTACAGTGGTATATTCAGTATATTTTGAAATTCTTTAACCAGTCATCTGTATTTAATACTTTCATAGTAAATGTGTTTAATAATGCTAGGTGAAATTTAAAATAATTTTATAATAATTTTACAGTAGAAACACCAGTTAAATCAACCTTTTAGTAATAAATGTCGGAAAAAAAATGAATCATTTTTGCTGCCACCACAAAGTCAATTGTGTAACTGTTCTTTTTAAACTGACTTTTACATTACTAAATTCTAAACACTACACTCCTGTAACTTGTCAGAAGCAGGTTTTGGTTAATAGATATTTTCGGTGATGTAATGGGAACTTTTGGCAGCGAGTCAGAATATAATGGACTGTGATTAATGTTTTAATAAGTACTTTTCTATTGCTCATGATGTAAAGGAGAAATGGTTTCCTGCTTGGATTGATAGGAGAATAGCAGGTGTGCATAAAGTGTTTTTAAAAAAGCATTTGAATATTTTTCTTAGAATAACTAATGTTTTTATATAATTCAAATTTCTTATCATAGGAGATGCATATGTTACTACAGAAACCTGCAGTTGATATGGAAAAATAAAAGTAAGAGATAATTACCAAATGCCTATTTATTTTTTAGTCTTTTTTTCTCATTGAAGTCTCTAGTTTTATATTAGTTTTTACTATAAGCTGAAAGGAATTCAGGTATCTACTTAAATCCTAGGGTATGTGAGTTCTGTGCTTCATTGTTTTAAAACATTCACAGATCAGAATTTTAAAAAGTGAGTTTTTTTTTAATTCTCTAAAAAGTTTTTCTCTTAAGGCCAGAAAGAACAGTTTGATAGTCAAATGAAATAGTGATCATGTGAGAATTCTCCATTGCAAAGGCCACTAGTTCAACCTATAAACTCAGTAAAGTTCAGAATTTTGGAAAGTTAAACCCAAATAGGAGATTTTGTGTGAGCCTTGGAAGACAAATCAGAAGAAATATTAGTGTGCCAGATTTCAGGGGTTGGTTTACAGTTTTCTAGTACTTTCATTTTTCTCAATTTAATTTTGGCAATTTATACATAATAAGTATGTATTATTTATTGTTAAGTAGAGTCCTAGGGTTCAGTATAGAATATGATATATTTGGAAATACTATGGTACTACTGTAAGTACACTCTGCTGTATGTTTGTCTTTGAAATGTATGTAAAATGGAGCATTTTTCTTAATATACTCTTTTTTTGGGAGAAAATTAATAGTTTTCATCAGTTTTAATGGGATCTTGATCCCAATAAAGGACCTAGAGTAATAGTTCTTGAACTTTTTTACATCAGAATCACTTGGAGTTTCCTTAAATACAGATTGCTTGGTCCTGCCTTCAGGGTTTCTGATTCAGTGAGATGGGAGTGGGGCCCCAGAATTTTCATTTTGAACAAGTTCCCAAGTGATACTGATGTTGATTGGAGATACACTTTGAGAACTACTAGTATTGCCTTGGAAAATAGCCTCCTAGATATTTTCCTATTTTCATATATAATGTATATTTTACAAACACTTATGATATATTAATTTGTTACTTCTTTTAACTTACTGTAATTTTCCATATTTATCCATAGTATCACTTAAAACAGTGGCTCTTAACCTTTCTAATGCTGTGAACCTTTAATACAGTTCCTCATGTTGTGGTTACCCCAACCATAAAATTATTTTCATTGCTACTTCATAACTGTAATTTTGCTACTGTTGATGAATCATAATGTAAATATCTGTGTTTTCCAATGGTCTTAGGCGAAGTGTTCTGCTAGTGGTCACGACCCACAGGTTGAGAACCGCTGCTGTAGAGCCTAAGACTAACCTCTGGACCTTGGGATACTCTCCAGTAATGTAACTGCACTGTCTCTGTTTGCCTTCAGAAATTAGTTGTAAGTTACTTCCTATGTGAAGCCCTAACTCACACATTTCCTTTACGGTTCCTAAAGATTTTAAACAAAATCCATTTACCTCCCTAACCTGGCAGAAGTTTCTACCCAATCGGAAAGGTTTGCTGGGCAGCATCGCCCAGGTACCCCTTCTGCCCCCCTCATGTCCAATCACTCCTCTGGGGGCAAGGGAAGTTCCAAGGCTATAGGTGTGTGTTGGGGGGATCACTCCATGGGGGAACAGGCCCTTTTGAGGCTGACACCCCCAGGCTGCAGCTGGGAGCGGTTCGTGCTGGGGGAGGCGTGGCCTCACAGGACAACTGTCTGGGCTGGGGCTGGGAGTGGATTGTGGCAGGGGTGTGGGGAGGGACGGGCCTACATGGGCACTTCCCTGGCCCACAGCCCAGGCCGGGGCTGGGAGCAGTTCGTGCTGGGGGGAAAGGATAGGGGAGCGTGTCTGCATTGCAGGCTGATGGCCCAGGCCACAACTTTGAGCAGATTGCGCCAGGGGCGCATGGGCGTCTTGCAGGCCGATGGCCTGGGCTGCATGCTGCCAGCCCTCATTGGCAGCCCTCCCTGGGACTGGGGTACTCCAGCGGGCCTGGGAGGATTGGGTGCTGCCATTTTGTGTCTATGGGCACCACCATTTTCGGCACAGAGGGATGGTTAATTTGCATATTACTTTTTATTAGATAGGATGGTTGCTAAATTTTTGTGTAATTTTCCAATTATTTTATTTGCAAAATCCCTGGAATGAAGGATAAACATGTTTTTAAGGCCCATTTGAGGCTAAATGACCTTTAATATCTGGTGAGCACCTAAAGAGTAATAAATGTAATGACCACCACTTTAAAAGAGACAGAAGAAATTTAAAAAATAAAACAAAAAATTCTGTTTTTTGGTTCAGTAGTTTCATCTTTTTAATGATGAAAACTTGTTTAATCAGTAGATTTTTCTAAGTTAAAAACATTTATTTCAACCTTTGTAACTTTTATTAAATTTCTTGAGAGTATTAACACCTTTTAAAAATAATTGTGAGGTATTTGCCTTGTTTTACTCTGTTGGTATTTCACATAGACATAGAGTTTACAGTTGCCCAAAATTTATATAAATAAATTTGTATCAACATTAAAGATCTATTCAAATTCAGTGCCTGTGTTTTAAAAAAAATTGTACTCCATGTTTCCTTCTATCACAGCAAAACTGTAATATGGATTTATAGGGAATTTTTTTTTTCTGTCTAGAACTTGAGTAAGAAAAATTAAATCAAGAGACATTGTTTTTGAATTAAAAAAAAAGAAATATTCTTTTAGCCAATTTTAAAATTAAGAGATAAGACCTGGCCCAACCAGTGTTATTCAATTGGTTGAGCATCGTCCCATTCACCGAGGTGACCTGTGCAATTCCTAGTCAGGGCATATGCCCAGGTTGCTCTCTTGGTCCCCAGTAGGAGGCAGTCGATCAATCTTTTTTTCTCATCATTGATGTTTTATCTTCTTCTCCCTTTCCGTTCCTCTCTCTGAAATCAATAAAAACATTGGAAAAAAAAAAAAAGCCTTGGATAGGCAGCTCAGTTGATTAATGTCTTCCCGATATGCCAAGATTGTGGGTTTAATCCCCAATCAGGACACATACAAGAATTAACCAAAAGAATGCATATATGGGAGGAATAACAAATCTCTCTCTATTTCCATCTCTCTCTCTCTCTCTCTGCATCTCCATCTCCATCTCCATCTCTCTAAAATCAATTAAAAATGCAAAAATTAATAAATAGAAATATATTAAATTTCTCTGTTGTGTTATAAGACTATTCTGACAAACAGCATCCCCTTCCTCTACTCTCAAAGTACTAAATCTCTACAGAGAAAAATAATCTCAGAGAGCTCCACAGATGTGATCACTGAGAAGTGTCCAACATTGGAGTTCTTGTGTAAAGCAAGCCAGGGAATGGGTGAGGAAGAATTGACAACTGGGACACAAATTCAGTGATCGTTCCCAGCATGTAAGTGTGTTACACTATGGGGTAATTGCAGCTGAACTCAGACACACAGATACATTAACATAGCTGAGTGCAGCAAGTCATAGAAAAATGAATAAAGTACTATCCAGGATGTTTATTTTCATTTACTTTATTTATTTGGACTTTAACCAACTTTTAAAAAAAGTAATATGTCTTTATTGATTTTAAAGAAAGAGGAAGTGAAAGAGAGAGAAGGAAACATCAATGTGAGAAAGAAACATCATTTGGCTGCCTTTTATATGAACACTACTGGGGATTGAGCCCACAATCCTGGAATCGAATTGGCCCTGGAATCGAACTGGTGACATGTCAGTGCATGGGAGGATGCTCAACCAACTGAGCCACACTGGCATAAACTATGCTAATACTTTTGAGAGGATTGTTAATGTTTTTATTAGTGCTCTGATTATGAAGTTTGCATAAGTGTTGTGTGGACTTTCTAAATTCAGTTTTATCCATAATTTTAATGTGTATATTTAGCAGAATGTGAGATTTTTCAAGAACACATACCATGTTATTACAGACATGCCAGCATAGAAGTAAGGGCCTCTGCTTCACTAAGTCAGAGTAGGCTCAATCAGAAATAATTTAGCAATGGAGATCTTTTAATGCAGCTTCAGTTTTAATTGTGGAGTTGAATCACAATGCTATTTATTTGGTCCCACTCTCTGTTTAGAAACCTTTGCATTTAAAGGTCTTCTCCAGATATGAGATGAATTCATTATCTCAGGAATCACCTTTATCTATAATAATAAAAGCATAATATGCTAATTATACCGAATAGCTGAATGACCTTCCAGACATCTTTCCAGATGAATCTGCTGCAGCAGGGAGCTGAGGCAGAGGTGGTTAGGGGCAATTAGGCAGGCAGGTGAGTGGTTAAGGGTGATCAGGCAGGCAGGCAAGTGGTTAGGAGTGACAAGCAGCAGGTGATCGGTTAGGGGCGATCAGGCAGGCAGGCAGAGGTAGTTAGGGACAATCAGGCAGGCAGGCGAGCAGTCAGGAGACAGTGGTCCCAGATTGTGAGAGGGATGTCTGACTGTCAGATATCCAGTCAGACATCCCCCAAGGGGTCCTAGATTGTGAGAGGGTGCAGGTCCTGCTGAGGAACACCTCCTCACTCCCCCATCCCCCATCCCCAAGCCTCTAGTTCTTTCTATAAAGAGTTGTTGATTTACATATTCAGAAGAGAACCAAGTCTTCTAATGTGTGGCTTTCAAAGATACAATTCCTTCCCTGAGGGGACCTTTTCTTTATTTGCATCTGGAAATGACCCTCAAGTTGGGATACTCACTTAAGCCTAGACATAAAATACTGGCACATGCTTAATCTATTTGGTAAATTTTATTATTCCCTGTCATTAAAAGAAAATGTGGTAAAGGAAGAGGTGGCTGGGCTTCTGTTTAGTTTTTGAAAAGTTGCAGAATGTTTTCAATTTCAAAAATAGAATACATTTCTGAGAAGCCATTGCCTTTTGCCCAGGTGTGTGCATGATCTAATTATAGTTATTACTTGTCATTTTGATTATAACCATTCTAGTGAGTGAAAGTGGTATCCCATTGCAGATTTAATTTGTACTTCTCTAATGACTAATGATGTTGAGCATCTTTATATATTCTTATTAACCGTTTAACATCATCTTTGTTGGAATGTGTTTTTTTCTCCTCTTTTTTTTTATTTAATAAAACTTTATTGTTCAGATTATTACATTTGTTTCTCTTCCCCCGCCCCATAGCTTCCCTCCACCAAGCTCCTACCTCTCCTTCTACCCTTACCTCCCTTGCATTGTCCTCATCCATAGGTGTATGATTTTTGTCCAGTCTCTCCCTGCACCCCTCTCACCCCTTTCCCTCTGTGAGAGTTGTCAGTCCATTCCCTTTCTATGCTCCTGATTCCATTATATTCACCAGTTTATTCTGTTGATCAGGTTTTTAATTCACTTGATTCTTAGATTCACTTGTTGATAGATATGTATTTGTTGTTCATAATTTTTATCTTTACCTTTTTCTTCTTCCTCTTCTTAAAGAGTACATTTCAGCAATTCATATAATACTGGTTTGGTGTTGATGAACTCCTTTAGCTTTTTCTTATCTGTTGAAGCTCTTTATCCACCCTTCAATTATGAATGATAGCTTTGCTGGGTAGAGTAATCTTGGTTGTAGGTTCTTTCTATTCATCACTTTGAATATTTCTTGCCACTCCCTTCTGGTCTGCATAGTTTCTGTTGAGAAATCAGCTGACAATTGTATGGGTGCTCCCTTGTAGGTAATGAACTGTTTTTCTCTTGCTGCTTTTGATATTCTCTCTTTGTCTTTTGTGCTTGGTATTTTAATTATGATGTGTCTTGTTGTGGTCCTCTTTGGATTCCTTTTGTTTGGGGTTCTTTGTGCTTTCTGGACTTGTAAGTCTATTTCTTTTACCAGCTGTGGGAAGTTTTCAGTCATTATTTCTTCAAGTAGGTTTTCAGTATCTTGCTCTCTCTCTCTTCTTCTGGCACCCCCATAATTCTGTTGTTGGTAAGCTTGAAATTGTCCTGGAGGCTCTTTATACTGTCTTCACATTTTTTGATTCTTTTTTCTTCTTGCTTTTGCAGTTGAGAGTTTTCTGCTGCTTTGTATTTCAAATCTTGCTTCTTGCATTCTTCTAGTCTGCTGTTAGGTCTCTGTATAATATTTTTTATTTCAGTCAGTGTATGTTTAATTTCTAGTTGGTCCTTTTTCATCCCTTCTTGGGTCTTGCTAAATTTATCCATCTTTTCTAGGAAATTTTTGAAAAACATAACTTATAAGTGTGGTTTTGAACTCTATATCCATTCGTTTTCCTTCATTTCTTTCGTTTGTGATCTGTTCCTTTGTCTCTGCATTTTTGCTATGCTGGAGAACTTCTGTGTTAAAATCAGCCTTATGATATAAGACTTGCAAAACTGCAAAAACCTCTCTCTTGAGCTTGTATGGGGTGGAATCTCAGGGCTTAGCACACTGCCTTGGTTTCCAGTAAGCCCCGCCCTATACGGCCCCTGGGTATCAAGTGTCTCTCGGTAATTGCTGCAGCAGTGTCTATGCGCACACATATGTGCGCCTCTAGACCTCTGCCTTTCCAGTTTCCTTGCACTCTGAGACCCTTATGAGTCTGGGTCCCCAGGGTCTCGCCCGAAACTGGGAGTGACACAGTTGGGAGGCTCTGGCTCCCGTCCACTAGAGAAAGCCAGAGGTACAATCAGCAGTCTGTCTTCTGCGCACAGTAGTGTGCAGGCCCCCAGATCTCTGCCCTTTTGCGGCTCCCCTAAATTTCCGTGACTCCTCCCTTTTCACAGTCCAGACTCCCCCCATATAAGTCTCGCCTGGAACTGGGGTTCAGTGCTGTAGAATAAGGGGTTCAGTGCATTTGGGAGTCTCTGTCTCCTTCCTGCCAGAAGAAGCCAGCAGGCACTCCGGCGCTCGCTCTCTCCATGTGCATGTCTCTGTACCTCAGCTTTTTGCAGCTCCTCTGAGTCTCCATGAGCCCTTCTCTTTCCTTCTAGTTGTAGAATTTCCACTCAGCCTGCTTTCCTGTGGTTCTGGATGATCTCTGTTCTGTCTTTTAGTTGTAGTTTTGAAATTGTTGTGCAAGGCAGCAGTTTAGGTGTTCACCTATGCTGCCATCTTGGTTTCTCCTCTTTTGGAATGTTTATTCAGATCTTTTACTTGCTTTAAAATTTGTTAAGTTGTCTTAAGTTATAAGAGTTCTTTATATGTTCTAGATAACAATTCTTTATTAGATATGTAACTTTTCAGTATTTTCTCGCCAAGTGTGGTTTATCTGTTCATTTCTTGATGGTGTCCATTAAAGTATAAATTGAATTTTGATGAAGTTCATCTTATCAGTTTTTTTCATTCATGTGTGTTGTATCTAACACACCTTTGCCTAACTGAAGACCATGAAGATTTCCTGCTGTTTTCCTTTATATGTTTTATAGTTTTAACTCCTACATTTAAGTATCTGATATACACAATCTTTGTGTATTGTGTGATATATAGATTCAAGTTCATCTCTTTGCACATAGATACCCAACTGTTACAATACTATTTATTGAAAATTATATTCTTTTGAAACCAAATGTGGTGGTCAGGTCCGAGTTTGTTGTCTTGCAGACAAAAATTTGCAGACGAAAACGGTTAGCAGAAGCAAAGTTTATTGAGAGAAGCCAGTCCTGGAAAAGGTACACCTGGGGTTCCAAAAGCAGATCAGTCTAGAGTTGGTTCCATGTGGCAGTTGGATGTAGTTCAGTATCCAAACTAATTATGAAGTCCATTAGTCCATGTATGGTGTCCCACATAACCATAAGCCATGTGGGCACAAGGGAGCACATCTCCTGCCATAGGAGAGCCAGGAACCCAGTGTGCCAGAGAGAGAAGAAGAGAGCATGCTCTTTTGTCTAGGATGGTATATGCTTTGCTAGTTCAGGATTGATCATTTAAAAGAATTCTGGCTTAGTAACATCCTTGGGATTGATTACATGCCTCACTACTTTGTGATTGGTTATCTACAAACTGCCTGTCTTAACAATATCCTTACATTTTACTTATTTATTTACTAATTTATTTAAATTTTTATTTATTTTTAAAATATATTTTTATTGATTTCAGAGAGGAGGGAGAGGGAGAGAGAGATAGAAACATCAATGGTGAGAGAGAATCATTGATTAGATGCCTTCTATACATCACATTCTGGGGATCAAGTCCATAACCTGGGCATGTGCCCTCACCAGAAGTTGAATTGTGATCTTATGCTTCATAGGTCGACATTCAATCAAGGAGCAAACTGGGCAATAGCCATACATTTTAAAGCTGATGCCTCCTGTATGCACCCTTCTTTCTCCCTAGCTGGGTCACCTTAGCAACTTTCTCCAGGTTAATTAGGTTCCCCAGTTCTATCCCTGCCCCTCCACCGCTGGTCCCAGTATCTGACTACTTAGCCCTCTTCTTCTATCTCCTCACTTTCTTGGTTGAATTCCCTTTAAAAAGCCATGTGTTTTACATATTATCTCCGGTAATTCTCACTATAAGCAAAGTTATGTGATTATTGAGTCCTGAATTTTTCTTTGATCTGAGGAATGTTGTCTTTTCTTTTCCTGAATTACATTTTTAGCTTTGAACCTATCTGGAATAGTGAGTGTTAGACAGTGTTGTGTATTATATTTGAGGAATGTTTAATTTTAAATGTGATAACTATAAGGAAACATATCACATCTTTTCTGTCAATTTAATAATTAAATCTTTAAAAATATTTATTATTACTGTTTTAGATCCAAGATCCTTAGCAAGGAAACATTTTGACAGGAACCACCCTCTTTCAACCTCAAAATAAGCAAACACCTAAATTTCTAATGTCAAGAAGTCTAAATTTTGTTTCAGTCTTCAAACCCAAAATCTTTGTATTTAAAGGTCAGAAAAATATAACATGCCTTGATAAAGCAAAACTGGCTCCCTTAATTACTTTTCCAGATCAAAAACTAGAGGTTATTGATGCAGTGTTTAGTTTTGGCTGTGTTACAAATACTGTCATCAGTTAATTCCAGAGTATTTGCTTACGAAGACATCTTCCTTCAAAATCCTTGTTACTGAAGAGTTATCTTTCTTCTTTATATTTTTTAGTCTATTTTCCCTTGTAGATTGTAAATTCTTCTAAATATAGAAACATCTCTTATTCATTTTAAGTTTTTCCATTCAACGCATCATATCCCATCTCATCCCAAAGTGTCTTGAAAGCACAGATGTTCTGAAATGACCTTTTAAACCACTTAGGCATAGCGGAAAGAGGTATGAGAGTGCCAAATGCCAAGATTCTTCTTCCTCCTGAAGTATATTAAATGTAATCCTGCTGGGTACTAAAGTTATGAACATTAGTCACCCATGGTTCCTCCTTCAAGAGCTGACATCTGGAAAAGGAGCCTTTAATGTAAGCAAGCATACCATTATATGGGAGACTGTCAAGGAAGACTTTGTGGAGTTGATGGAATTCCATCTCTATTTTAAAGGACAAATTTGAACCTGTAGTGCATACAAAGACAAGAAGGCGAGAGATTTGAAAGAGCATGGTGGAAATATAAGTAGTTCAGTCTGGCTAGTGCAAAGGGGTTATAACAAAGGGACAAGAAACTAGTTGGAGTCCAAATAATGAAGAGTCTTATTTGCCATATTAACTATTTGGAATGAAACATGTTTTCCTCTTTTATTTCTGTGTGTCTTAAATCAAGGTAGAAAAACCATTTTTCCTTATAGCTGGACTCTGGACCATGCATTTTTAGTTACAGGGAACTGTTGAAGAACTTTTAAGGTGACATGCTCAGATTTACATTTTAGAAAAATACTTCTGCAGGCAGCATTGTGGAGGATGTATTTGAGTAGGCTGGAAAAAATATAGAGAACCAAAAACAGAGATATCTGAAAAGTGAGGAAGGAGTTAAGAGAATAAATTTGAGATTTAAGGGACAGAATTAGTAGGACTTGACAACTAACTTCACATGTAAGAAAAGAATAGGACAGTGGTTGGCAAACTCATTAGTCAACAGAGCCAAATATCAACAGTTCAACGATTGAAATTTCTTTTGAGAGACAAATTTTTAAAACTTAAACTTCTTCTAACGCCACTTCTTCAAAATAGACTCACCCAGGCCGTGGTATTTTATGGAAGAGCCACACTCAAGGGGCCAAAAAGCCACATGTGGCTTGCAAGCCACAGTTTGCCAGCCATGGGTCTAGGAAAATGCCATGATTTTTGGCTTGAATGTCTGGACAATTATGATGACTTTCAGAGGGATAGGGTCTCCTTTCAAAGTTTTGCATGGCCTACAGAATATGACAGTGAGAGCTGCAGCAAGCATCTGAATGATTAAGGCAGCTGCTTCAGTCTTTCTTTCTCCCTGCTCACTCTTGTTATCTACTTTGTGGGGGCAGGAAGAAAAATCAGTGGGGGACAAGGACCACATTTATTCTGCTGCCAGAGAGTATGTGCAGCTGCCACTTCCTTCTGATTCACCATCACCACTTGCCACAGCTGCTGGGTGGGACCAAAGTAGGTAGAGAGTAAAAACTTCTGTTATTTAATAAAGCCCATTGCAACATTGGGCAGGTGGGGGTGGGGACCCCAATCGGGGGGGGGGGATACAAGCAACTTAATGCTGCTCATGGTATTTGTATTCATGATGTTTCTCCAATTTTTGTCTTAGTGTCCTTTTATTTTAGAAATCTGTCTATAGATAAATATCTTAGACCTAACTTGTTCATTTAATATACAGAAATCCTTAATGTGCATGATAGTTGTACAGTTGGTGTCTGAGAAGAATTGCATAGTTGTCAAGGTAAAAGATTTTTAAATACTTTCAAAATCAGTTTTAAAAAACAATGGTGAATTAATTATTTTTATTAGATAAACAGCTAAGTATCTAAATGTTTTATTTATTTACTGGAGTCCCAATGCATGAAATTTGTGTAAGAGTAGGCCTTTTTTCCCCCGGAAGCTGGCACCAGCTTTCCTCTGGCACCCAGAACCTTGACTTCCCTGGCTGCTGGCAGGCACCCAGGACCTGGGTTTCCCTCTGGCCACTGGCTGGGACCTGGGTTTCCCTCCCGCCTCTGGCTGGCATCCGGGACCTGGGTTTCCCTCCCTTGTAGCCTCGGCTTCATTTTGAAGGATGTCTGGTCTAATTAGCATGTTACACTTTTATTATTATAGATTTATTTATTTATTTTTTAAAATATGGAATGCTTTATGAATTTGCATATCATCTTTATGCAGGGGCTATGCTAATCTTCTCTGTATCATTCCAATTTTAGTATATGTGCTGCCAAAGCGAGCACTGTCTACATGTTTTAAATATTTTGTTCAATGATTTTAGGAATTAAGCATGCTATTTGTTCATAGGATAGCTTGTATTTAAATACTTTCCATTTCTAGAATGTTCAAACTTATTTTTACTAGTTCAAACTTCATGTTATAAGGTCATTAGTTTTCACCCATTTTATATTTAACTAGAGGCTTGGTGCACGAATTTGTGCACAGGTGGGATTCGGTCAGCCTGCTCCAATTGATCAGGCTGGGTTGGCCAGCAGGAGGGGACATGGGAGGTTGGTGGGCTGGCCCCACTCCCTGGTTGAACCCCCAGCCAAACTCCTGGTTGAGGGGACAATTTGCATATTAGCCTTTTATTATATAGGATTATCAGTTTCTACCCCCATGTAGTATGTCTTTATTTTTGCTTTGCATTTTTGACTTTCCTGTCTAGACAAGCGTTTCTTTTTTTCTTTTTTTCTTTATCTTGTTCTTCATTTGGCAGCTGGTGATCTGTCTTAGGAGACCAAAATCTCTTTCAAAGATCATCTTTGGGTTTGTCATTTTACTCGGTATGCTTGTTGATAATCTGAGATTATAAATATGTAAATTTTGTAAGAAATACAATCAGTGACACAAAACATTTTATTTTATCAGGTTGACATTCCACACCTGCTCATTTTCCTTTTGTTTTTGTTTTCTTAATTTGTGGGGAGCAATATCATCTTCACTGAGTGACCAGAGTCATTCTCCATCAGATTTAAAAATGACAAAATCTGGTCCTACCCAGTGTGGCTTAGTTGGTTGAGGGTCATCTGGTACACTAAAGGGTTGCTGGCTCAATTCCTGGTAGGGTCACATATCCATGTTATGGGCTCAGTTTCTGGTAGGAGGCAGTCATTCCATGTGTCGTTCTGGCATTGATGTTTCTCCTCCTTCCTATTCCTCTCTTTCTAAAAATCATTTAAAAATTTTTTAAAATCATTTAAAAATCATTTAAAAAATTTTTTTAAATGGCAAAATCTCTTTTAATCTTTGGTTTATTTCTACTTGTATAAGTTTGCTTTAATGTTTAAAAATCACAGCTTTATTTTTAAAAACAAGTTGAACCTTTCAGTATTAGTTATTATTATGTTAATTTTACTTTTCTGATGATCAGTAGATTTTTTTAATTGCCATTTTTTATTTTATTTTCCATAACTTATTTTGTTGAGAATATCAAACAGAAAAAAATAATGACAGAGGATCCCTTTCATTTTATGGACGCAACTGCATTTTTCATTTCTACTTCCTGCTTTGTAGCTTTATAAAAGACAGGTACTTTCAAATTGGCATATTGGTTCCAGTTACAGATGGGAAAAATGAAGTTTTCTTACCAAAGCATGCAGGCACTTTCTTTTAGTACTAATACTTTAGCACCCAGCGACAGCAGGAATTTATTATTACTTAATTTTGGCAAATGATTCTCTCAAACAAGTTTTATTTATTTAAGTTCCATTACCTTTTTTTCTTATGTTAAATGCAGCCTACAATTAGACTGATAAGTTAGTTTCTTATTCATTTTTATTTCTTAAAATGTTTCATTAAAAAAATACTTTTTAAAGAGAATTATATTTAGTGTTGTTGTTTTTTTCTTGCAAAACTACAACAACCTTAAAGTATGCCATGGGTGTTCAGTGTGATTCATCATAAATTTAATTGTATTTCAGAACTATTAATCTCACGTAGTTTAGAATTTTACTTTGTTTTTAAGAAGGAGTTACCATTTTTAGAAATTTTGGGCTTTTCCCCCCTTTCCTTAGAGATATGGTTGAATAATAATTAAATGGCTCAAGGAAATAATACAGGTGGAATGTTCATATATTTTAGCTATTTGTTTTTTACTTTGTATTCTTTTAAGAGTTAGATTCCTTTAATTTATCCTTTTTAGGAAATTACTTTTAAAGAGTTAAGTGCTATAGGTGTAATACCATAGAATTATTATTTAACTGTTTCTTATCTGTGATGCTCTAGCGTTTATCATTTTAAAAATGCAACCCTGGTATATTGGGATAACTCTCTAATCAACTGAGCTACCTTGCCAGGGCTAGCATTTATCATTTTTAAAGCCATGTGTCAGAGGTTATGCTCGTTTCTAAATAGCTAAATATTAGTGATTTGCACCATAATTTCTTGCACTACATTATAATTTTAGAAAATTTGATTTGATAAAAAATATGTTTATTGATTTCAGAGAGGAAGATATATATAAAATCTGCCTCTTGCATGCCCCTATTGGGGATCGAGCCTGTGCTGTGACTGAAATCGAACTGTGACCTCCTGGTTCATAAGTTGATGCTCAACCAAAGAGCCTTGCAGCTGGGCTATATCAGTAATCTTAAAAACAAATCTTTGAAGATAGGCAAATTATTTTGTAAATAATAAGTTGTAGTACAATATAGATGTTGTGAGGAGGCTTTTTGGAGTTAGATTGCTGAGGTTTAAATCTTGACTGTGTCCTTATTTGTTTATAATCCTAAATAAGTTACTTAATCATTCAGTGTCAATTTCTTCTTTATAAAATAGACATAATAGTACCTATCTTATTAGGTTGTTTTGAGTACTAAATGAAGTAATATGTGTAGAGCCCTAGAATACAGATTGGTGAATATGAAAGTGCTATATGGAAAGTCTATTCCCTTAGAATTTATTAATATTATACTGTTTTTAGGTCTGTTGAGTTTTCTTACCTTTTCTTTCTTTCTCCACCCCAAATTTGATCAACTAGGTATGTTAATTCAATGATAAGTGGTTTTATTGTCATTTTTCTTCATAGTTTTGGCATTTAGTTAAGTGTAAGCATTTGTTTTCTAATTACCTAAATAAAGATTTAGTTTATCTTTGAGGAAAACTACTGTGGTGTTCTAATATTTTAAGTAGACAAAGGAGCAGATAGGAAGTTTTGTTTGAACGATTACATTCAGGCTTTTAATGAAACCATGGCAAAATCACAGGTAAAAATTTAAGGAACAATGTAAGGAAAAAGGGGAAGGGGCATGAATGACTAATTCCCCACTTATTTATTTAATGATAGTTTTAGTGGTCATAGGAGGAAAAGATATGCCCTTCTTTGTTACTTAATAAAAAGAATGGGAGAACCAAGATGGCAGCATAGGTAAACATCTATACTTGCTGCTGCTCACAACCACATCAAAATTACAAATAAAAGGCAGAACAGCTACCACCCAGAACCACAGGAAAGTTGGCTGAGTGTAAGTTCCACAACTAGAGAGGTGAATAAAGTGCATTGAGACTGGTAAGAGGTGCAGAGGCACAGAAAGTGCTGGCACCTAGATGTGCTGCTCTTTTTTTTTTTTTTATAAATATATTTTTACTGATTTTTTTACTGAGAGGAAGGGAGAGGGACAGAAAGTTAGAAACATCGATGAGAGAGAGACATCGATCAGCTGCCTTCTGCACACCCCCCACTGGAGATGCGCCCGCAACCAAGGTACATGCCCTTGACTGGAATCGAACCTGGGACCCTTCAGTCTGCAGGCCGATGCTCTATCCATTGAGCCAAACCGGTTTCGGCTGTGCTGCTCTTTTAATTGGGAGGGAGATACAAGATTTTGCTTGCTCTGAACTCCAGTTCCGAGCAAGACTCTGTGAGACCCAGACACATATGGGGAGAAACTGGACTGTCTGGCATCAGGACAGAAATGCGAGGGTGGCTTTCTCTCAGAGGTGCGTGCAGTGATCATTGTTCTGGCACAGGTTGTGGTACGTGGAGACCCAGGTACCTCTCCAGGGCAGTGCTGACTGACAGCCATTGCTGTTTGCTCCGCCCTGGTGATTCCCAGAGACCCCACTATACCTAATTTACAACCCTACTCAAGCTGTGCACATTGGCTTCTGCATATGAATGGCCTGTCCTTTCTCTTTCTAAAACCTGTCAAACTGCAGCTGGGTCAGAGAGCCCCAGAGCTTCCAAAAGAAGGTTTAAGGCCCAGCAGCAGCAGCCTGCCTTGCTTCACAGCTGGGCCTTGTCTGGACACTTCCAAATGCCATACAAAGAGGAGGAATCTGCAGATGTCTCTGTATCTCCTGCTGAGCGGCCCCAGACAGTGGTTGGCCTTGCATCTCCTTGGAGATCCAGAAGCCAGTGTACCCAATGGTCAGAGTGAAACTATACCAGAGTACAACTCTTCACTTCCATAAGTGACACACTCAAGGGGAAGAGTCAGTGAGCACTAAAGCCCCACTGAAGCAGGTCCTGCCCCATAAGGGTGTCGCCTGTGCAACATATCTTCCACTGTAGACACAACTGGTCATCACAGCCAGATGGCCTGGAGGTCAATTTCTCCCACTGATAACAATAGCAATCAAGGGTTAACTACAACAAGACTGTGCAAACAGCCCACAAAGGGGTGCACCAAGAGCATCCACCTCAGGTAACTGGGGAGTCTGAGCCACTGGGCCCTATAGGACACCTACCACACAAGGCCACTCTATCAACCCAGGGAGACTTAGCAGATACCCAATACATAGATACAAATGGAAGCAGCCAAAATGCATAGGCAAAAAAAAAAACAAAAAAAAAAACAAGTCACAAACGAAAGAAATGGATAAAAGCAAAATACTGGATATAGAATATTACACCATGATTATAAGGTTACTCAAGAATCTTCTAGAAACCTCTGAGAAATTTAGTGAGACCTTCAAGGATATGAAAAAGGACCAATTAGAAATTAAGCATACACTGACTGAAATAAAGAATAATATACAGAGACTCAAAAGCAGACTCGAGGATCCCAAGAATCAAGTCAAAGTTTTGAAATCAGAGAAACAAAAAACACTCACTTGGGAAAGCAAAAATATAAAGATAGTGTAAGGAGCCTCTGGGACAACTTCAAGATTGCCAACATCAGAATTATGGTGGTACCAGAAGAAGAGAGAGAGAGAGCAAGATATTGAAAACCTATTTGAAGAAGTAATGACAGAAAACTTCTCCTACCTGGTGAAAGAAATAGAGTTACAAGTCCAGGAAGCACAGAGAACTTCAAACAAGAGGAATCCAAAGAGGACCACAACAAGACACATCATAATTAAAATGCAAGGGCAAAAGACAAAGAGAATCTTAAAAGCAGCAAGAGAAAAACAGTTAGTTACCTGCAAGGGAGTACCCATTCTATTGTCAGCTGATTTCTCAATAGAAACTATGCAGACCAGAAGCAAGTGGCAAGAAATATATAGAGTGATGAATAGCAAGAATCTACAACCAAGATTACTCCATTCAGCAAAGTTGTCATTTATAATTGAAGGTCAGATAAAGGGCTTTACAGACAAGAAAATGCTAAAGGAGTTCATCACCATCAAACCAGAATTGTATTAAATGCTGAAGGGGTATTCTTTAAGAAGAGGAGGAAAGAGAAAAAGATAAAGTTAAAAAATCATGAACAACAAAGTGACAACAAATACATATCTATCAACAAGTGAACCTAAAAATCAAATAAATAAAAAACCTGGTAAACAGAACACACTGGTGAATATAATAGAATCAGGGACATGGAAAGGGAGCAGATTGATAATTCTCGGGGGGAAAGGGGTTGTGGTGGGTGTGGGAAGAGATTGGACAAAGAACTTATACCTATGGACGAGGTCAGTGGGGGGTGGGAGGAATGCCTGGAGTGGAGTGGGAACCAGATGGAGGGGAGTTTTTTTGGGGGGCGGAATAGTGCGGGCGGGAGGGAGACGAATTTCTGTAATTGATCAATAAAGATTTTTTTTAAAAAGTGGATCTTGCTGAGACCGGTTTGGCTCAGTGGATAGAGCATTGGCCTTCGGACTGAAAGGTCCCAGGTTCGATTCCGGTTGGGGGCATGTACCTTGCTTGTGGGCACATCTCCAGTGTGGGGCGTGCAGGAGGCAGCAGATCGATCTCTCTCTCTCATCGATGTTTCTGACTTTCTATCCCTCTCCCTTCTTCTCTATAAAAAAATCAATAAAATATATATATTTTTTAAAAAGTGGATCTAGAGTCCTCCCATAATTTTGTTGCTTTTTTTTTTTTTATCTCTCTGCTCTACCTCTGTGATGTGGTATTCCTTTAAGAGGCTCTCTCTCACCCTGTTGATACAGAGCTTTGTCATACCCTTAGATAGACAACTTTGTCTTTTTTGTGGATTTTCTACAAGTCTGCTCACATTTTCCTGAAGACTTAAGGGTTATAAAAGGAGAGATCATATCACCTACTTGCAACTACACTATTGTGTCACTTTGTTTGCATTTCACCTCTTTTCTCTTCCATCTCTCTCCCTTTTCTTTCCTTTTTTTTAAAGTAATTTAAAGAAATTCCTTCCCTTATCTCATGGAGGGTAATTTCTCCCACATCTAAATTTTATTAGGAGGGGTATTTCACCTTCCCCAGGTTATCAAGGGTTTCCTTCGAAACAAAGAGTACAAACAAATACAAATAGTGCTCTTCCTGAAAAGGAATATGGCAAAGCAGAATTTTCTGTACCTGGGTACATCTGTATTTGTTGATTAGTTATTTTTTTTCTTCTTTTCTTTTTTTTTTGTATTTTAGATGGTAAAATTAAGGCATAAATGTGAGGGAAGCTATGGAATTGTCATACTTAGTAGGTTCTAAAGCTTACTACATCACATATTAGCTGTATAACATTTCACAAATGGCGTAACTTCTCTAAGCTTTCGTTTCCTCACATCTTAAATGAAGAAATGTAATACCTACTTTGTAGGGCAGTTGTGTGGAATAATGCGATAAAGTATTAAGGAGCTTAGTACAGTATTGGGCACATAGTAAGCCCTTAATGGTAAATGTTGTCCTCACCACTACCACCACCACCACCACCACCACCACCACCACTACCACTACCACCACCACCACCACCAAGTTCTACTCCCACACCCACAGCAGTTAGATAGGCATCTTTAAAAGGAAAGCAACTGGTAAATGTTTTAACCATATACTCATTGATACCAGCAAAAAATATATGTGTTAAATAATACTAGGGTATGATTTAAAGAGAATGTGTAGTACTGATTTGGAAAAACCAACTTGTATACTGTTCTTCTGGTTTGTAACTTGGATGTTTATTAAATCTTAATTTGTCTTATATATTGCAGAAAAATTGAGTTTTAAATGAACACCAGAAATCATCTAGGTAAATGTTGTTTTTCCCCTTCCTCCCTCTTTCCCTCCCTCCTTCCCTCCCTCCCTTCCTTCTTTCTTTCTTTCCTTCCTTCCTTCCTTCCTTTGCCAATTAGGGTGACTATATCTAGTGACTATATTTGAAGAGGAAGGATCATTTGTGTTATGTAGCCATCGGTCACTTTTCAGGTAATTGCCTTTAAAAAGCGCACACAAAACATTACATAATTGATATTGAAATACTTTTTGTAAAGTACAAGACTATACTAAGATGTGGCATTGATGAAAACTTGGCATTCTGATTCTTACTGATAATAATTTTTCGTTAGTTACAGGAAATGTAAACTATTTTGTATTAACTTCCAGATTTCTTGATGTTTTTCCCTTTAATCATGGAATAGTATCTTTTATTTTCCAATATTTTTATTTTATTTAAAATATTGTTGAGTGTACTTTTGGGTACATGATGTATTTGACATTGTGAAAAATTAAAATATATTAGATAAAATAAAAATTAAAATATATTTGGTTCTGCTCTCAGAGCTTACAGACTAGTCATATAAATGAGTATCTGTAAGACAAAGTAGAAAGTAAGAACCATAAGAAGATAGATACAGAGTATTATTGGGATTCAGAGAATGGAATTAAGAAAGAGAACTAATTTTGAGCATATACAGTACTAGCTGCCTACACAGAATATTGAACACACCCACTCATGCCAGACACTGTATTAAGCATTTATATTACATTAATTCATTACACAACAACCCTCTGGTAAATTGTCATGATTTTATAGAAAAGGAGATAGGACTTTAAAAGAGGCTAAATAAGTTTCCAAAGCCACAGAGTTTTGGAAAAAAAGATTGAAACCTAGAACTTTAAAGTGTATATTCTTTCTACTTTGGAACAGATTCAGATAGGTTTAAAGTTCTAAAGGAATTTCAGTTGGGGATAAGAGTTGGAGCATCATGGAATTCTAAAGTGTTATCCATACAGTTTATGCACATAGAATGATCTTTTACTGATCTCTAGCTAGGACTGCAGTGTCCTTGCTTTCCCTGCAGCTATTAAAATGCTTACTTACAGTTGTTTCTGGCACTCCTATGATTAGCTCATAATTTATCGCATCTGGTGATTTGGACCTAGAAATATGAGTGAAGCAGAATGTATTAACTATTGAAGGAGGTAGAATGTTTTCTGTACTGTAGTGTTGAGAAGGTAGACAGTTAACTGGCTCTTATTCTGGAGAAAATGAAAAATGGTCAGCCAGGTGCCCTTGCTCATCAAAGACTTTCAGTTTATATAGTCCTGTAGTATGGAAGTGATTTGTAGATAAAAGAAGGACTTACTGTGTTGTAGATTTCTTAGAAATAAGAACTCTGTAAATTTTAAGAATTAATTTTACATTTCTGGTTATATTGTATGAGAAATCTGTTGCCATAAAGGTTATGAAGAATCCCTTTTGCTTCTGATATATTTTTAAAAAGCATTGAAAACTATTTTCTTATTGCATAATAAAGTATCTATGTTATTTTCTAATTATGCTTAACTCCACTTGAAATTGATTAGCAAAAGGGTTCCTGTTTTATCAGAAGGGGTATATTTTAAATGTTCTTTTCTAAAATGATAGAGTGTAAAAAGTAGACTACTAGTATCTGAGGAAACATTTATTAAAAAAGTGTCAGATCATTAATGTAAGAAATATTTTGTTTTACTTTTTTTGGTCACTTAGTATATTAAGCTCTCCTAGTTCTTATTTCTATCAAAGTATATTTTCATTATTTAATAAGTATCCACATTAGTATTGTTTTTATTGTATCCAGTCTTGAAACTGTTTTTGTGACCCCTTTATTTATTTTCCTTTTTCTTGTCATTTGTTTTATAACTATAGCAAGTCTTAAACATTTTATATTAGAATAGAAATAAAAACTATAAACTGACATAAGGATTTTTCAATCTAAAGCTTATTTTACAAATCCTTTAAATATGAAAAATGCAGAATAGAATTATTTAAAAATGGGATAAAATTCAGAAATAGCATACAAGAGGCAGTCATTTTGTTTGTTTTGTAGAGAGAGTAGAAATTTGAACTGAGAAAAATGTTGCAAAAAGTGGTATCTGTAGGGTGCAAAGGATGACTAGATATTTGCCAGACTGTTAGAAGGAGAAAAACATTCTTAGTAGAAAGAAAAATGTATGAGAAGGCTCAGAAGCCTGATCGAGTAGACTGTTGATGCTAGAATAGAAAATATTGGTGGAGTAGGAGTTAGGGAGAAGAGATACTGGGAGATGAGAATGGAGAAATAGATAAGCTGAAGAATTTGGATTTTATTTTCTATAGATGGTGGGAGACTAATTAAAAGATGTTAATTAGGGAGATGACTTTATGAAACATTCTTGTAAAAGGATAATTAGTAAGGTACTTAATAGATGTCATTGATCACAGTGGTATAGGTAGCATAGCTGAAGGCAAGGGAGGTTAGTTTATTGATCATGAACATTTTTGGGAAATTTAATTTCAAATATATTTAGAAGGTAATGTGAGTTATATGAAAAAGAGATTGTCTTCTTTTCTACTTTAAAAGTAAATTTAAAACCTTACTATTTTATAATTTTCATTAAATGTCACATTTCATAAGTGAGAGGTTATGTAAAAGAAATGATCTGATTCACTATAAAAAGCTAATATAGAGAGATACTACAGTTATTTTTCTTCATATGCTTTGGGGCTACTTTCTAGGTGCATGCAAATTTATTAAATCTTTTTAGAGGATTACTCCTTTATTATTGTTTATATTCTCTATTTCTATTAATAGTGGTTTATTTTAAACTTATAAACAAACTATAGCAATATTTTCAACTAGCCTTCTTTTTTTTTTAAATATATATTTTATTGATTTTTCACAGAAAGGAAGGGAGAGGGATAGAAAGTCAGAAACATCGATGAGAGAGAGACTTCGATCAGCTGCCTCCTGCATACCCCACACTGGAGATGTGCCCGCAAGCAAGGTACATGCCCCTGACCGGAATCGAACCTGGGACCTTTCAGTCCGCAGGCTGACGCTCTATCCACTGAGCCAAACCGGTCTCGGCATCAACTAGCCTTCTTATTAGTATTTGCCATGAGGTCTTTTTGAAAATCTTTTTTTTTTTCATCTTTTGTGTGATTTTATTTATATCACTTATATCAATATATAAATAGAATATATATTGCCTGTATTGTATGTTGGAAGGAATTTATACAATTATTGATGTATAAATTACTATATAACTTATTAAAGCCATAAATATAAACCTAACTATTCTTAAACTTTTAGTCTTAATTTTCAGACCTTATTTTATTTATGAATCAAGTGATTTTTATAAAAAATAAGAACCACTTTTTCTTAAGTTCATTAACTCAGAAATTTAATTTAAACTCCTAATTACAAATTTAAAAGTCTGATTTTTTTAAGGAACATCAAGTTCCAATAAAGCTGATTTACAAATCTAACAAAATCTAACTCAAACTCCTGTAAGTAGAATAATCTGACTTAAAAATTAACAAAATCAAATTATCTTACATGGTTCAAACATTTTAAAAAGAAAATCAGTATATACAAACCTCATTAATTATAAAACCTTTATATATATCCATGTAATTACAGCTTACACAAAAATATTACTAATGTAGTTTCAGTTTACTTCTCCTAAGACTAATATTCACTCACTATCCAAGGTACACAGAATTATTTATCTTTGTCTTTCTGGAACTGAGTTAATACTACCTTGAAATTCTTTTTTTTAAAAACATATATATTTTAAAATTTTTTACAGAGAGGAAGGAAGAAGGGTAGAGAGTTAGGAACATCGATCAGCTCCTTCTTGCACACCCCTTACTGGGGATGTCCCCGCAACCAAGGTGCATACCCTTGACTGGAATCGAACCTGAGACCCTTCAGTCCACAGGCTGATACTCTGTCCACTGAGCCAAACCACCTAGGGCTATTCCTTGAAATTCTTGATTAAAGATCTGGGAATGGGACATAGGACTTTGGAATATTTTTCGTTGTGGATAGCTTTTCTTAGCTCCTTCACATCCATTCTTTCTTCTTTACCCAGCTCTATACCCTGAGATACTGATTTGTATGGACTATATCAATGGCTCCTGTGTCTTTTGGTTTTCAGGTTGGAGTTTACTTGCAATGTACAAGGGTTCTAACTTTTCCACCTTCTTGACAATGGGCAACTTCAGCAGGAAATCAAAGAGAGGGAGGAGAGTGAGACAATTCCATACCAGGTTGGCATATGCTGGCTGTATCTACCACTCTTTTCAAGACAACCCTTTCTAAACATTTCCCCTCACCCCTTGGGGTTGGGGAGAGTTGGTAGGTTAGAACTAAACTTGTTTCTCTAGATTAGAGTGACAGTGTTTCTGCTGCTACCTTGGTTACTGAACTATCCCTTTATTTCTCTACATCTTTTCTTCTATAAATAGTCCTTTTGTAAATAAACCCTCCTCAGGTTATCCTAAGTAGAGTGTGTCATCTGTTTTTAATTGGAATCCTAACTGTTACTCAATCCAAAAACCCAAGACAGTGTAGTCAGAGCATTCCTGCCTAGTCAGTACGGCTTTCTTTAACCCATCCATGGTTTTCACTGGGACTTGGCTAATTATAATGGTCAGTTTTTTTTCCTACCATCGCCCCACTTTCCACCCTCTTTTTTTGTTGTTCTTGCTGTTCAGTGCCCTCTTAAGGTGAATCTCTTAAGCTTTACTTAAAGGTTTTTGTTTTCACGGCCATAGTAATGACTTTTAAAAACAAATGTGTAATTTCCCGTTTTAAGTTCTGGTATGTGTTGAGGGTATCCTGAACTCTTTATTTGGGCTGAAAATGGACTGCCATTCACTTTTTCTAATAATTTATTGAGGTGAAATTTACATAACAAAATTAACCACTTTACAGTGAAAAATGCAGTGCATTTAGTACATTCAAAATGTCTAGCTCCACACATTTCCATCATTCCAAAGTAAAACTCTTAAACAACAACAACAACAACAACAACAACTACAACAAACACCTTTTACCATTAAGTAGGTTACCACCATTCTACTTTCTGTCTCTGTGGGTTTATCTCTCAAAACAATTAGTGACCTTTTATGTCTGGCTTCTTTCTTGATATTTTTGATGTTCATCCACATAATATCAGTACTTCATTCCTTTCTATTATATCATATGGATAGACCACAATTTGTATATACATTCATTTATTGATGGATGTTTGGGCTGTTCCTGCCTTTTGGCTATTGTGAAAAGTGCTGCTGTAAACCTAACCTCTGCATGTATTTATTTCAGTACTTTTTAGTTCTTTGGAATTTATACTGAGAAGTGGAATTTCAGGGTCATGTGGTATATTTAACTTTTTGAGGAACAACCAAACTGTTTTCCATAGCAGCTGAACCATTTTTCATTCCTACTCGCAACATACAAGGGTTCTAATCTCTCTACATCCTCGCCAACACTTATTTTCCTTTTTAAAATTTATTATAATTATCCCAGTGAATGTGTGAAATGGAATCTCATATTTAGTTTTGATTTGCATTTTCCTAGTGCCTAATTATGCTGAGCATCTTGTATGTTGGTTGGCCATTTATTTGCATGTCTGTTTTGGAGAAATAGCTATTAAATCCTTTGGCCACTGTTTTTGGTTAGGTTGTTTGTTATTGAGTTGTAAGCGTTCCTTATATATTCTGAATACTAGACTCTTATCAGATATGTAATATGCAAATTTTTCTCATTCTCTAGGTTGTCTTTTCACTTTTTTAAGATAATGTCTTTTTATGCACAAATAGATTTGATGAAGTCCAATTTATCTTTTTTGTTTCTTATAGTTGTAATGTCATTTATAAAAATCTGTTGCCAAATCTAAGGTCATTAAGATATGCCCATACCTTTTCTTCTAAAATTTTGTTGTTTTAGTGCATATATTAGATTATTATCCCATTTTGAGTGAACTTTTATATATGGTATGATGTAGAAGTCCAAACTCAATATTTTCTATGTGGATATCCAGTCATCTGAGCAATATTTGTTGAAGAAATTATTCTGTCCCCACTGAATGATACTGAACGCTTGTTCCAAACCAATTGCCCATAGATGTGTTTCTTCCTAAAATCGCAGTTCTGTTTCATTGGGCTACATTTATTTTCTTATGTTAGCACAACACTATTTTGATCACTGTGATTGTACAGTAACAGTAAGTTTTGAAATTGTGAAATGTGAGTCTTCCAACTTTGTTTTTCTTTTTCAAGGTTGTGACTAATTAAGGCCTCTTGCAATTTCCTTTGAATTTGAGGATCAACTTTTCCATTTCTGCAATAAATGCTGCTGTAATTTTGTGTAAATTGCATTGAATCTGTATATGTCTTTGGGTAGTACTGACAAGATACCTTAATAACATTAAGTCTTCTAATCCATGAACATGGAATATATATGTATGTATGTATGTCTTTATGTATATTTGTATGTCTTTAATTTCTCTCAGCAGTGTTTTGTAGTCTTCAATGTACAAGTCTTTCATCTCCTTTGTCAAATTTATACGTAGGTATTTTATTCTTTTTGATGCTAATATAAATGGTTTTAATTTTCTTTTTGGATCATTTGTTGCTAATGTATACAAATACAACTGATTTTGGGGTATTAATCTTGTACCCTGTAGCTTTGCTGAATTAATTTGTTAACTTTAGTGGCCTTTTTGTGAATTATTTGGGATTTTCAATATATAGGATCATATAATCTGTGAATAAAGATAGTTTACTTTTTTCTAATTTGGATGTCTTTTGTTTCTTTTCTTTTTTACTTTTTTTTTTTTTTGCCTGACTGTTCTTTTTTTTTTTAAATTAAATATATTTTATTGATTTTTTACAGAGAGGAAGGGAGAGGAATAGAGAGTTAGAAACATTGATGAGAGAGAAACATCAATCAGCTGCCTCTTGCACGCCTCCTACTGGGGATGTGCCCGCAACCAACGTATATGCCCTTGACCGGAATTGAACCTGGGACTCTTCAGTCCTTAGGCCAGCACTCTATCCACTGAGCCAAACTGGTTTTGGCAGCCTGACTGTTCTTATTAGAACTTTCAGTATAGTATTGAACAGCATCCTTGTTTTGTTCTTGATTAACCTTTCACCATTGAGTACGGCCTTGGATTTTTGGTAAATGCTCTTAATCATGTTGAAGTTTCATTCTATTTCTAGTCGAGTGTTTTTATTATGAAAAGGTGTGGGATGTGTCAGTTGAGCTGATCATGTGTTCCCCCCTCCTTTATTCCATTAATGTGGTGTATTACATTAATTAATTTTCTAATGTTGAACCACCCTTATATTCCTGGGCTAAATTCCACTTGAACACAAATATGCTGTTGAATTTGGTTTGCTAGTGTTTTTTTGAGAATTTTTATATCTTTAATGATAAGAAATATTGGTCTGTAATTTTCTTTTCTTTTGAAACTTTATTTAGCTTTGATATTGATAATACTGGTCTTACAGAATAAGCTAGGAAGTGTTTCCTGCTCCCCCCTTTGATTTTTTCGGAGAGTGTGAAAAGAATTAATACTAATTCTTTAAATGTTTGATGGACTTCCAATGAAGCAACTTGGTCCAGAACTTTTATTTTCTGAAAAGTTTTTGCCTACTAATATAATATCTTAGTTTTTATAGGTCTGTTGAGATTTTTCTGTTTCCACTTGAATCAGTTGAAATATATTGTGTGTTCCTAGGAATTGTCCATATTATCTAGGTATCTATTTTGTTGGCATATAATTATTTATAGACTAGAGGCCTGATGCACAAAATTTGTGCACTGGAGGAGGGGGTCCCTCACTCTGGCTTGCGCTCTCTCGCAACGCAGGAGCCTTTGGGGGATATCCAACTGCTGCAAAGGTGGGAGAGGCTCCCACTACCACCACTGTGCTCACCCGCCATGAGCCCAGCTTCTGGGTGAGCAGCGCTCCCCCTGTGGGAGTACACTGACCACCAGAGGGCAGTTCCTGTATTGAGTGTTTGTCCCCTGGTGGTCAGTGCATGTCATAGTGATTGGTCATTCTACCTTTCGGTTGATTTGCATATTAGTCTTTCATTATATAGGATAGATTTTAGTTTTCATCATCTTTTGTCTTTTCTTCTTTGTCAATCTAGCTAAATGTTGTCAATTTTGCTAATCTTTTCAAATTACCAAGAGATTTTTTATTTACCAAATATATATATTTAAAAAATTTATTTTAGCAGAGACCAGTTTGGCTCAGTGGATAGAGCGTCGGCCTGGGGACTGAAAGGTCCCAGGTTCGATTCTGATCGGGGGCATGTACCTTGGTTGCGGCCACATCTCCAGTGTGGGGCGTGCAGGAAGCGGCTGATCGATGTCTCTCTCTCATCGATGTTTCTGACTTTATCCCTCTCCCTTCCTCTCTGTAAAAAATCAATAAAATATTTTAAAAATTTATTTTATAAACACAGAGGGAATTGAAATCAATTTTATTTATTTATTTATTGAAATTTCTTCTGAGAGACAAATTTTTAAAACTTAAACCTTTCTTTTTGGCCTCATCTTCTGTGTTTTATTTATTTATTTAGTTAGTTAGTTTTATTGTTTAAAATATTACACATTGTAGTACATATATCTCCTTTTCCCCCCCATTGACTTTCCTCCAGCCACCTTTGCCCCCTGTCGTATGCCCTCTACACATGCCCCAGTGTCTTGTGTCCATTGGTTGTGCTTGTATGCATGCATACAAGTCCTTCAATTGATCTCTTTACTCCCCTCCCCAACACTCCCCAACCTCCCGCTGTAATTTGACCATATATTTGATACTTTACTCCCTCTGTATCTATTTTTTGTTCATTGGGTTATAGTGTTCTTTATTTTCCATAAATGAGAGAGATTATGTGGTATTTTTCTTTCATTGCCTGGCTTATTTCACTTAGCATAAAGCACTCCAGTTCCATCCATGCTGCTGCAAATAGTAAGAATTCCTTCTTTTTTATAGGAGCCAAACTACCAAGTTTTTAAAAATTGATTTTCTTTATTCTTTTTTGTTTTTTATTTCATTTATGTTCATTCTAATCATTATTATTTCCTTCATTTTTTTTTGCTAGGTTTGCATTTATTTTGCTCTTCTTTTTCTAATTCCTTAAGGTATGACATTAAGTTATTGATTTGAGGTCTTTCTTCATAAGTGCTATAAACTTCTCTTAGCTTCACCTTCTTTGTATCCCATGTTTTGTGTGTTGTATTTTCATTTTCATTTATCACTAAGTATTTTCTAATTTCCTCTTTGATCTCTTCTTTGACCCATGGTTTGTTTAATTGTATATTGTTTAATTTCCACATATTCATGGATTTTCTACTTTCCTTCTTTTTTTAAAAAATTTTAGTTTCATTTTATTGTGGTCAGAGAGGATGTTTTGTATGATTTCAGTCTTAAGACTTGTTTTGTGACCTACCATATGCTCTGTCCAAGAAAGTGTTACATGTACATTTTTAAAAACTATATATTCTCTCACAGCATTTCCTCCCAGGCTTTAGGTGGTCTATTGTGTCTCTCACCGTATCTTTTCCCCCAGATAGTGATGAGTGTCTTCTGCCATTTCTTCAGGTAGTCTTCAGATAAAATAGATGAGACAAGCACAATAATTTGCTTATAATATCTGTTCTGTTTCCTCTGGAGCTAGGGGTCCTGGTCCAACACAGGGATGATGGGCTGCTGAGCTGGTGAGGTTATAGAGCAAGGACAAGTATCAATTCCACAAAAGTATCCTACCATTTTTAAGTAGCTTTTTTCTTTATTAAGCCTTCTCCTTGGTTGCTATAAACCTTTAACTTTTTTTCAGAGTTTGACAAAGTTGTTTCTGACAGTTTTTACTTATTTTCAATGTTTCTGTGGAGGGATGGACGTTTGGAGCTGCTTTCTCTACCATTTTCCTAATGTTCTGGTCATTCATTCATATTTATAATTCATTTTTGTCTTGACCACCATATGTAATCACTTTCTAGATAGTCTTACTCATGTTTTTGTTACCCTCTCCTGGTAAGTGGAGGTGACATTACCTTGGCCATATTTAACTTCTCTGAGCCGTGACTTGCTCTTTAGAAATTGAGGTTAATCTTCTTTCTGCCCCTCTTTCCTCCCTCAGTGGGTTTTTATGAAAACCAAATAAGAATAGAAACATGAAAAGTATTTGTATATGGTTAATCTGATTATATAATCTGTTGACCTGAACCTTATCAATGGCTTATTTTCTTTTGTCATTGAAATATGACTCATCAAAACCATGGAGTAGAAATAAGTTAAACTGCAAGCTCTGAACCTATTCTCTGTTCTACATATTTTGTCAGCAAATTACAATTACAGCAGAACATGCATATTTTTTTGCATCACTGTAGACTAAAATGCTTGCCCTTGAGCAAAGAAAGAAAAGGAAGCAAACTAGAGGAAAATTTACATAGTTAAATTCCTTTTACTCTTTTGTAATCAGATCTGAGAATAAGCATTGCCAATTACCTGGAGTATGAAAGCATAAATTGATTAAAATGCTGTACATCAGTTTTCTGCATGTTAGAGATCATTCTTAATTTTTTGTTTTCTTTATGCTAAGAATTAAATATGAGATCTTTAGTTTCTTGTTCATAGGTAGTATCTAAAATGTTTGCCCAAATTATCCATCATAAGTTTGCAAATATATTCGTTTTTACCAGCTTAAAAGCTGATTTCCTCCTAATGCCTTACGAATTATAAAATTCCATAAGAATTATAAAACTACAAATAGTCCAAGTTCTGATAAGTTAGGCACTTCAGTTTTGGTTTCTAGAACTAATAATTTTTTTATGAGAAATTATCTGTGGTTTTCTGGCTAGTAATGAGAACCATTTTATTGTCTTAGCTATTCATAGGAAAATAAATAATGAGAATTCAAGGAGTTTTCATGCAAACAAAGCTATTAAGGAGTGTTAAGTCTTTGTTTACTGTGAGGAAATAAATGTTTAGAAAATTCTTACTGTAAATATGACTTTAACACTTTTCCAAAGCCAATAAAATAACTATTTGTCCATCTAATGAAAAATTCAGTCATTGCAATTAAGCAGTGAATATGAAGACACTAGAGGCCAGGTACACCAAATTCGTGCACTGGGGAGGGTGTCCCTCAGCCCAGCCTGCACCCTCTCCAATCGGGGACTCCTCAGGGGATGTCCGACTGCATCCCCTGTGGGATTGGTCCCAAACCTGCAGTTGGACATGCCTCTCACAATCCAGGACCACTGGTTCCTAACTGATCACCTACCTGCCTGATTGCCCCCTAATTGTTCCCTTGCCAGCATGCTTAACACCTAACTGCTCATCTGCCGTCCTGATTGCCCCCAACCACTCTCCACTGGTGGCCTGATCACCCCCAAGGCTTTTATTAGTATAGATATGACCCTTCACAGAAAATTTTACTAACCCTACTTCACAATAAGGGCTTGATGATTGAATCCTTGGGACCAGACACCAAGATTTCCTTTCTTTGAGTGGTGGAGGGAATAATTATCTTGTCTTTAAGTTGCCCTGAAATAAAAAAAGAGAATGACTTAGAAAAGTACAAAAGCACCATATAAACATGACTGTCTTTTTCATGTACTGAAAAGACAATAAAGTGCTAAAATGAAAAACAGTATTTTAATCTCCCCCTTTCTTCCTTTACAGCCTTTATTTAAACTTTGAAATTTATAAAAATTTCACTACAATTTTCATTATTTTTACCCTTTTTAATTTTATTTTTAAAATAAATCTTTATTGTTTAGTTTTTTAAATTTTTTTCTCCCCTCCCCCCCCCCCCCCCCCCCGCGATAGCTCCCCTCCACCTGGCTCCCATCCCACCCTCTGTCCTTAACTCCTCCCCCATTGTCCTCATCCATAGGTGTTTGATTTTTGTCCAGTCTCTTCCTACACTCCCCCTCACCTCTTTTCCCCTGAGAATTATCAGTCCACTCCCTTTCTGTGCCCCTAATTTTATTATATTCACCAGTTTATTCTGTTCATCAGATTTTCAATTCACTTAATTTTTTAAATTCACTTGTTGATAGATATGTATTTGTTGTTCATAATTTTTACCTTTACCTTTTTCTTCTTCCTCTTCTTAAAGAATACCTTTCAGCATTTCATATAATACCGGTTTGGTGTTAATGAACTCCTTTAGCTTTTTCTTGTCTGTGAAGCTCTTTATCCGACCTTCAATTCTGAATGATAGCTTTGCTGGGTAGAGTAATCTTGATTGTAGGTTCTTTCTATTCACCACGTTGAATATTTTTTGCCACTCCCGTTTGGCCTGCATCATTTCTGTTGAGAAATCAGCTGACAGTCGTATGGGTGCTCCCTTGTAGGTAACTAACTGTTTTTCTCTTGCTGCTTTTATTATTCTCTCTTTGTCTTTTGCGCTTGGTATTTTAATTATGATGTGTCTTGGTGTGGTCCTCTTTGGATTCCTTTTATATGGGGTTCTGTGTGCTTCCTGGACTTGTAAGTCTATTTCTTTTACCAGATGAAGGAAGTTTTCAGTCATTATTTCTTTAAATAGGTTTTCAGAATCTTGCTCTCTCTCTTCTTCTGGCACCCCCATAATTCTGATGTTGGTACACTTGAAGTTGACCTAGAGGCTTCTTACACTATTTTCACAGTTTTGGATTCTTTTTTTTTTTTGCTTTTCCAGTTGAGAGTTTTCTCCTTCTTTGTATTTCAAATCTTTGACTTGATTCTTGCATTCCTCTGGTCTGCTGTTAGGACTCTGTATAATATTTTTTATTTCAGTCAGTGCATGTTTAATTTCTAGTTGGTCCTTTTTCATCTCCTCTTGGGTCTCATTAAATTTATCCATTTTTTCTAGGAAATTCTTAATAAACCTTATAACTGTGGTTTTGAACTCTATATCCAGTCATTTGTTTTTCTCTATTTCTTTTGTTTGTGATCCGTTCCCTTATCTCTGCATATTTTGCTGCTTCCCTGAGTTGGTAGAGTAGCTTTGTGTGCTAGGTGTACTATATGACCCAGTAGCTCTGCCTCCCCAGTTACCTGAGGTGGACACTCTTTTTTTCTTTTTTAATATATTTTATTGATTTTTTACAGAGAGGAAGGGAGAGAGAAAGTCAGAAACATTGATGAGAGAGAGAGAGACATCGATCAGCCGCCTCCTGCACGCCCCACAGTGGAGATGTGCCTGCAAGCAAGGTACATGCCCCCAACCGGAATCGAACCCGGGACCCCTCAGTCCGCAAGCCGATGCTCTATCCCCTGAGCCAAACCGATCTCGGCTGAGGTGGACACTCTTGGTGCACCCCTTTTTTGACTGTGTGTACAGTCTTGTTGTAGTTAATTCTTGATTGTTGTTGGTATCACTGGGGGGAATTGACCTCCAAGCCAATTGGTTGTGAGGATCAGCTGCGTCTGAGCCCAAAGAACTTATGTGCTGGACTCTGCCTTAAGACTTGCAAGATTGCAACAGCCTCTGTGCTGGGCTTGGATGTGGTGGAGTCTCAGTTCTGAGCAGACAGCCTTGGCTTCCTGTCAGCCCTGCCCTACATGACAGCCCTGGGTTTCAGTTCCTTTGGGTAATCGCTGCAGCCCTCTCTGTGCACACGTGTGCATGCCTCCAGATCTCTGCCTTTCTGGCTCCCCTGAGTTTTTGTGTGCTCTAGGGACTCGTATGAGTCTCGGTCCCCAGGAGGTCCCCAGGAGGAAACGGGGGTTCAGTGCAGTCGGACCTAGATTTCAGTGCTGGTGGGAGATTCTCTTTTCCTCCCACTAGAAAAAGCCAGTTGCACAATCAGCAGTCAGTGCTCTGTGTGCGCACTTTCGTGCATAGTTTCGTGCGCTCCCTGACCTCTGCCTTTCACGGTTCCCCTAAGTTTCCCTGTACTCCTCCGTTTTCACAACAGTCCAGACTCCTCCATATGAATCTCACCTATAACTGGGGTTCAGTGCGGTCAGAAGTAGGGTTCAGTGCAGTTGGGATTTTCCGTCTCCCTCCTGCTAGAGCAGTGGTTCTCAACCTTCCCAATGCCGCGACCCTTTAAGACAACTCCTCATGTGTTGGTGACCCCCAACCATAAAATGATTTCCGTTGCTACTTCATAACTGTAATTTTGCTACTGCTATGAACTGTAATGTAAATATCTGATATGCAGGATGTATTTTCATTGTTACAAATTGAACATAATTAAAGCATAGTGATTAATCACAAAAATAATATGTAATTATATATTGTGAAATATTTACTTCTAATTACAAATAAATGAAATTTTGTCTTGAATCGTGGTATAGCATGGGTAACAGTCTTAATATAACAACAGTAAACTACATTGCTACATTTTGCTACACCGAGGAGCGGTGTGTTGGTTCCTAAGACCATGGGAAACAGGTGTTTTCCAATAGTCTTAGGTGACCCTTGTGAAAGGGTCGTTTGGCCCCCAAAGAGGTCGTGACCCAAAGGTTGAGAACCGCTGCACTAGAGATAGCCAGCCTGACCCTCCGCCGCCCATCCTCTCCACGAGTGTATCTCTGTACCTCAGCTTTTTACAGCTCCTCTGAGTCTCCGTGAGTCCCTCTCTTTCCTTCTAGTTGTAGAATTTTCCCTCAGCCAGCTTTCCTTTGTTTCTGGATGGTATCTGTTCTGTCTTTAATTGTAATTTTGCAATTGTTGTGCGAGGCAGCAGTTTAGGTGTTCACTTAGGCCGCCATCTTGGTTTCTCCAAATGACCCTTTTTTATTTTATTGATTTTTTACAGAGAAGAAGGGAGAGGGATAGAGAGTTAGAAACATCGATCAGCTGCCTCTTGCACACCCCCTTCTGAGGATGTGCTTGCAACCAAGGTACATACCCTTGACCAGAATCCAACCCGGGACCTTTCAGTCTGCAGGTCGACACTCTATCCACTGAGCCAAACCAGTTTCAACTAATTTTCATTTCTTTACATTTAATATTATTTTGTATTGCTTTCAGGTTTTATATTAGTTACAGAATAGTGGTTAAACAATCGTATACCTTACAAAGTGTTCCCTGTTATTTCCAGTACCCACCTGGCATCATATGTCATTACAACACTATTGACTATATTCTGTTTAAGTGACAATGGGCTTACAGGTTCCTTCCAGTACGTATTTCTTTTGTGTTGTTCGCCTTTCTTCTTCTTTCTCACTTCTTCCCTCACTTTCCTTATTTAGTATCTCAATTGGCCATCAAAGCTCCGTGAAGGCACTGGGACATGCTTAATCCATTTTATAGACCAGGAAACTGAGGCCAATTCCAGTTGGCTGTGGAACTTCACTTAGTGCACAGGGAGTCCTCAGCGCCATGCTTTCTGCCCTTCCTAAGGGGCAGCTGCCGGGGAAACAGAACAAACCTTCTCATCGGGCTTCCGAGCCTCTTTCTCAAGCACCTCTTCATTGCGGGTGCTACACATTCTTTCCTCTCCCCGATCCCCTGCCTCCATTCTTTACTGCCCTCCTTCTCCGGAGCAGGTGGAAGGCTTCACACTCACCGCCAAGGCATGCTGTGCCCTGGGGCCTGTCGGCTCTGGCTTACTTTTGGGTCAAGGCAGGAGCAGAAGTTGCAGCATCTGAAGTGCAAAGGCTGCCTGGGCGAGGCCGGTTAGCACTGGGAGCTTGTCTGAATCACGTCAGTCAGTCTGGTACCCTGCAGTGCAGCACCCCTCTACGGAGGTGGCACCGCCCCTCAACCTCGCCTCAGGGCTGTGGGTCCTTGCCTCTCTGCCTGGGCATCCTTGATCCCTCCCCTGGCCCATCTGTGTCTTGGGGCCACCACAGAATCTCTCTCTCTCTTCAGGTGAGGCAGATCCCTGCTGTTGGTCCCCGTGAAGCTGTGAATCTGTAGCCAGAGGCCTCGTCTGGGTCTCAGCAACCCCATGCCTTCGATGTTCCCAGGGCCTGGGGCGCCTCCTGGGCCAACGATTTTCCCGGTGTCCCACGGGAGTGGCTAAGCAGGCCCAGCCATCCCTCTCCAGGGCAGCGATGTTCCTTGGACCCCATAGGAGTGACTAGGCGGCCAGCTGCACCTCCCTGGGCAGTGATGTTTCTGGGGCCCCACAGGAGTGGCTAAGCAGGCCCAGTCACGCCTCCCTGGGGCAGTGATATTCCCAGGACCCCACGGAGTGGCTAGGAGGGCTGCCTCCCCTCCCTGGGTCAGCAATGTTCCCAGGGCCCTGTAGGAGTAGGTAGGTGGGCTGCTACCCCTCCTGGGGCCTTCGATGGACCCGGAACCCTCAGGTGCCATCTGGTGCTACCCACCCCACCTTTCTGGCCCAATGGACTAGAACCTTGTGGACGGTGTCTGGTGATGGGCCCAGACCCCCAGGAGTGGGCCATGGCATTGCCCAACCTGCCTGTGTATGCAAATTAACCTCCATCTTTGTTGGGTTAATTTGCATACTCCCTCTGATTGGCTGTGGGTGTGGTGGAGGTATGGTCAATTTACATGTTTATTATTAGGTAAGATTAATCAGAATTTCAAAACTACTAAGAATCACTTACTATCATCATGTGGGCCCAAGTGCTTTTCACTCATAAAGTCTCAGCAGTACTTTCTTTTGCAAGGTAAACTTCTTTAGGTGTAAGGATATTTCCAAAACTATAGCTTCCTATTGTGTTCAGAAATGTTTTTTAAAAAGTAGCATTTGCTTTTTAAAAAATCTATCTTCTGAGTCATGGAAAAAACTTCTTATTTAAGAGAGAAGCCAGGTACAATACTTTGGCCTCTATCCAGAACTCTTTGTCAGGAAAAAGAAGGAATTCTAACATTATGTGTACTCTTTGTTTTTATTTGGAATAAACTTGAATGCAAAATGAATTTCTTATGAGAAACACTTTATAATATGTGCCCAGCCCTGAGGTTGAATAAATCTTTTGTCATTCTCTGTAACCACAAGACAAGAAGGGCATTAAGCCATTGGGTACTTTGTAAAATCCTATCTAATGAAAGAGTAATATGCAAATGGACCATCACTCCAGCACACAAGATGGTTGCCCCCATGTGGACACAAGATGGCCACCACAAGATGGCCAACAAGGAAGGGCAGTTAGGAGGGATCAGGCCTGCAGGGTAGGGCAATTAGGGGTGACCAGGTCGGCAGAGGAAGGAAGTTGGGATCAACTGGGTCTGCAGGGGTGAGCAGTTCGGGGGGACCAGGCCTGCAGAGAAAGGTAGTTACAGGTGACCAGGCCTGCAGGGGAGGGAAGTTAGGGGTGACTAGGCCTGCAGGGCAGTGCAGTTAGGGGCAATCAGGCTGGCAGGGGAGCAGTTAGATATCAATCAGCTGGCATGGAAGTAGTTAGGGGGTGATCAGGCTGGCAGGCAGAAGCGGAGCAATCAGGAAGGCAGTCAGGCGAGCAGTTGGGAGCCAGCAGTCCTGGATTGTGAGAGCAATGCCTGATTGCTCATGTAGGCCCAATCCCTGTAGGGCTCTAAGACCATCGGAAAACACACATATTTACATTGTGATTTATAACAGTAGCAAAATTACAGTTATGAAGTAGCAATGAAAATAATATTTTGGTTGGGGGTTACCACAACATGAGGAACTGTATTAAAAGGTTGCAGCATTATAAAGGTTGAGAACTATTGCCCTAAAGGCATTTACTTAGAACTGAGAAAGGCAATTTAAAAGGTAAAGTGATTTATATTAAATCCCAAGCCTGTATTTATTTGATTTAAACTCATATTTCCAGCTGGATCCTGAAAATTTCTATTTTTCTACCTGTGTGTCTGACAGGTACCTCTGTTCTTTCTTTATGAAAAGTTTTCTAACTACTGAATATTCTATTGTGGTGAAACTTTCTAATCCAGCCACTCTTCTATGTCCCAGACTTGGGAGTTGTTAAAGACTTTTTCTTGCTGCTATCTTACATATAATTAGACCATTAAGATACTAAGGTCATAACCCCTACATGCACCCATAATCATTTTCTTTGTCTCTCTTTTCACCTCTCTTTCTCCAGTTTGTCTTTCATACAAAGATTTATAAAATTCAGGTCAGATTGCATTACTCACCCACTAACATTTTTCATGAGTCTCAATTATTTATTTTAAAAAATATTCAAGGCATACAGAGGGCCCTTCAAATTTGACACTCAGAATACACCATGTTCTCTCAGGCCTCCAGACATTTTTTGCTTTTCCCCTTTCTGAATATCCTCTTTGCCTCTTTATCTATCTGAAAATTATTGTTCTCCTTTTATATACCAACTTATGAACTATGTTTTCTGCAAACACTCTCCTGACTTCTCTAGGTGTCCAGTTCTCTTATATTTAAAAATTGTTTATTTTTGTGTCTTCTTTTACACTTGACTTTGAGCTCCTTGGGAACCTAACACAATACTGGTATACTAGTATAGCAAGTGTTTCAAATGTGTTAATTGAATAAATGCATTCTTTTCAAGAAGATAAAAATTTTTAACCTATCTGCGTGTGAGCTGCTTTATCTGTTTATGGGGTGGTGGGATAAGATTTTATTTATTTTTATTAAAGAAGTCCCTCTAACATTTCTTGTAATCCTGGTTTGGTGGTGATGAAACCCGTTAGCTTTTTTTTTGTTTGGTTCGCTCTTTATTTTTCCTTCAATTTTAAATGATAGGCTTGCTAAAGTAGTCTTGGTAGAGTAGGTCCTTGCTTTTCCTCACTTTGAATATTTGGGGCCAATTCCTTCTGGCCTGAAAAGTTTCTGTTGAGAAATTAGCTGCCAGTCTTATGGGGAGCTCCCCTGTAGGTAACTGTCTTACTCTTGCTGCTATTAAGACTCTCTTTTTGTCTTTAACCTTTGCCATTTTAATTATGATGCGTCTCAGTGTGGGCCTGGGATAAGATAATTTCATTATAATGTCCTTTCTCAGTTTTAGGACTCTGAATTACTTCCATTATACTGTGTAGACTGTCTTTATCTATTGTTCTTCTCATTTATTTTATAAAACACTTAAAAGTTTATTTTCAGTAAACACCTATAGGATTAATCTGAAGGATATCATTTATCATTGAGGATGTGATTTATCTCCTTGGTATTTATTTTATGTCATTTCAAGCAAATCCTATTTGTGTTCCATAAAACATCAATTTTTACAAATGGAGGCCAATCAGGTACAAAATATATCAAAGTAATCTTAGTTTAGATTTTTTATTTTTTTAACTTTTGTTAACTCACTGTGGCAAATTCACCCCAAGCATGATATATAAATAAGAACACTATGTGTCAGGCTGGTATGGCCCAGTGGTTGAGCATTGACCCATGAACCAGGAAGTCATGGTTCGATTTTATTTATTGGCTTATTTTAATTATTTTGGAAATAATTTTTCTACCATAAGATGGAATTGTAGAAAATAGTAGGCTTTTTCTTTCCTTAATCCTTTAAAAGTAATGAAATAAGAAACATAAATTAAACCTTTTAAAAATTGAATTAAACTTTTAAAACTTCTGACTTTCAAAAATAAGTCATATAATAAATGATTAGAATGTGTTTTTAATTAAAATATTATACCACGTATGCAGAGTCATAATGCATTGCCAGAAAATGTAGTTAGGAAGCAAAAGAGAATACTGAAAATGATGCTATAATTTTTTTAAGTAAGAGGAAAATATTTTCTTTACATATGAAGTGTTTGGTTCAGATGGTATGTAACCAACTAACTGACTAGGCTATTAAAGCATTCTGTTCCAGAAAAGCTACATGTTTAAAAATAAAATTGATTACATTAGCACATTACTTAATGATAATGGGCATAGATTTTCTTTCCCCCAAAGTGATGCTGTGGTTTTGCTCTTGGAAGACAGTGCAAGTTTTCTGTGGGCTTAAGTATTAAAAATGCTTTTTAAAAACTTAAAATTGTTATGCATTAAACCAGAACTCTTGGAGCTTTTTCATATTTTATTGCTTATGGTCACTTGTCCCCTGAGTAGATATTTTATGGACTTGTTTCTACTTGCAGGAAAATAGAATTTTCCATAATTAAGAGAAAACATCGGTTATTTTATCCACTTGACTTTGTCTTTGCTTGTCATTGTTTGCTTTAGAGATTTAGAAAAGTTATTGACATGATTCAGATTCCAATGTGTGAAATAGAGCTTTTGAGAAAGCTTTGAATGGAAAAATAAATACCTTACAAAATATCAAGCTTTGGGTGTGCCCAGTTCTGTCTGAATTTCTTGTCTTTCTTTGCATTCATAACTATATTCCATTATAATATGTCTTTTTGAGTATAAAATGGGTTAACACACAGAGTTCAGCTTATGAGATAGGTTAAAATCTCAAAGCAAATTTTAAACATATCTATTAAAGAAAATGCTAATATTTATAATTTAAATAAAATAACACCTTATCACATTTTATGTTGCATATGGCAGCTTCTCTCTGTCATTTTTATAGAATCTTCTAGTTTCCAGGAAACTTTCCCATTGTCTTCAGTGACTGATGTGCAACTTGTGTTCCCTTCAATGCTCTGCCATAGTTTAATAGTTTGTGGTGACAATTCTTCATATCCTTTGTGTTTTTATTTGTCTTCTATTATCCTAGCCATTCAGAATTTTTATTTACTTTTAAAATTCTATAATCTTTGCTCCAAGTTATGATGATTTATTATTTTTTAATGGGACGGCTATTAGTGAATAGGTATTTATTTTGCGATCAAGAAACTTATCTAACAGGAAATGTATAACATTTAGTTATGGTACTTTACAAGAGAAGCAGAGATAAAGTACTATGCAAATTCAGAGGAGGAGAGAAATAATCCTGCCTGGGCAATCCAGAGAAGGTGGCATCTAAAATATTGTTAAATATTTCAAACATAGAGGAATATAGAGAGTAGAATATAGAAAATATAATTCTGTCACTCAGAATTAACATATTATTTTCAAAAGTCAAAAAGTCTCTCTTCCTTCTGAACAAAACAAAGTATACAATGCTTAACCTTAGATTTCCTCCTTCTATTTCTCTTGTTGTTTTTGTTACCAATGTATGGTGATGGTGGTAGTTTTGGCTCATCTTTGTTCCTTGTATTCTGTTTTTCCCACTGGGGTTTAATTTTTCCTTCTTGCTGAAATACCTCCTTTAATAGTTCTTTCATATTTTCTTTTAGTTCTGCTAAATTCTTTGTGTTTTTTCTTACATCTTCCAACTCACTAATTTCAACTGCTTAACCTGTTCATTGAGATTTTTATTCCCAGAATTGCTGTTTGATTTTTTAAATTGTCTTTTTATATTGTCTTTTTTCTTGCCTTATGGCACCTATTTTTTTCTGCATAACTTTTGACTTCCTCAAACTGATCTACAGTCCTTCGGTATCCACATGGGATAGTTCTATGATTTCTTTTCTACCTATACCCCTAGACTTTCTTGTGACTATCCCTAGGCAAGTGAGCAGAATTTTCTACAAGTTGTTTTACAAGTTGTTTTTAAGTAAGAGGAAAATATTTTCTTTACATATGAATTTTGTGAATTTTGGTAAATATGCAGGGGCTAAGCCCAGTTCCTACTTCTGACAGGATGAGGCCCATCTCCTGTCCCTCATATGGGTGTTGAATTACTGGTACCCGGTACCTTTTTGAACTTTAGCCTCTGCTCATGCTTTGATTTTGAGTTCCCATATAATTTCTGGCACATGAAAGCTTTCTTGCTTTTAAGGTTAGTTGTTTATTTTATTGTTTTTATTTGTTGTAATATATATTATACATAACACACACACACACACACACACATCACGTTTTGTGTTGCATATGGCAGCTTCTCATGTTTCTATTTATTTATTTTCCTTATTGATTTTTAGAGAGAGGGGGAGAAGGATAGAGAGGTAGAAACATCAATGAAAGAGAACCATCTTTTCTTTCCACTGAAGATTGAGCCAGAAACCCAGGCATGTGCCCTGATTGGGAATCAAACAGGGACCTCTTGGATCATGGTCCAATGCTCAATCACTGAGTCATACCAGCTGGGTTTATGTATCTGTTTAGAGTTGAGGGGTTGACATTTGAACCAAAGCTTTGGAAGATAGGTAATGGTGAGGGCATACCAAGATCATGTAGCTATAATTTTTCGTAGGAAATAACTGAAAACCTGATGATTGACTTTGGCTTAAGTTTAGTGTACATGGAAATGACTAATGGGAAATATGTTTGTAAAGGTGAATTAGAATCAAATATAGTAGGCCTTGAATGGAGGCTAAGGAAGTTGGACTATATTCTACATACTGCAGGGAGCCAGTGGATGTCTATTTGTATCTGTCTGAGAGTGATACAGTGCTATGCACTGATATTAATTTAGTAACTATGACTAGATTGGAATAGAAAGAATATACTGTACATAGGGGGATCAGTTAAGAGACATTTAACAGTTATCTAAGAATGGGGTTATAAAGAGCTGAAATAGACAACAATAGGGGCAAAGAAGATGATGTGAATTAGATAGCTATAGAGAGATAGTGTGATGTAGGTTTCTCATTGGTGTGCAAGAGAAAGAGGATTCCAAGATGACTCTAGGAGTACACTGAAACTATTAAAAGAAATTAAGAGATTCACAGATAAGGTGAGATGAGTTATAAAAATAATAATTTACAGTACCATTGGGACACCCAAGCAGATAAAAAAGGTTGGGCTGTAACTAAGATAGGCAAAGAGAGAAAAGATAGAATCGTGGGGTTTAGTAGAACAGAGGTGATAGATGAAGCCATACATTTCGACATAAGAGTCAAGAGTATGAGAAGAGAGAGGAAACCAAGATGGCGGCATAGGTGAACACCTAAACTGCTGCCTTGCACAACAATTTCAAAACTACAACTAAAAGACAGAACAGACACCATCCAGAACCACAGGGAAGCTGGCTGAGTGGAAAGTCTACAAAAAGAAGAAAAGAGAGGGGCTCATGGAGACTGAGAGGAGCTGCAAAAAGCTGAGGTACAGAGACACGCATGTCAAGAGGACGCTGGCAGAGGGCCTGGCTGGCTTCCTCTAGCACAGTGGTTCTCAACCATCCTAATGCCGCAACCCTTTAATACAGCTCCTCATGTGGTGGTGACCCCCAACCATAAAATGATTTCCGTTGCTACTTCATAACTGTAATTTTGCTACTGTTATGAACTGTAATGTAAATATCTGATATGCAGAATGTATTTTCAATGTTACAAATTGAACATAATTAAAGCATAGTGATTAATCACAAAAATAATATGTAATTATATATTGTGAAATATTTACAAATAAATAAAATTTTGTCTTGAATCGTGGTGTAGCATGGGTAACAGTCTTCATATGACAGCAGTAAACTACATTGCTACACTTTGCTACACCGAGGAGCGGTCTGTTGGTTCCTAAGACCATGGGAAATAGGTGTTTTCCAATAGTCTTAGGTGACCCCTGTGAAAGGGTCGTTCGACCCCCAAAGGGGTCGCGACCCACAGGTTGAGAATCACTGTTCTAGCAGGAGGGAGACGGAAACTCCCGATTGCACTGAATCCTAGTTCCAACTGCATGAACCCCGGTTCCAGGCAAGACTCATACAAAGGAAGTCTGGACTGTTGAAAAAAGGGAGGAGTACACGGAAACTCAGGGGAGCCATGAAAGGCAGAGGTCTGGAGGCGCACACGCCAGTGCGTGCAGAGAGGACTGACTGCTGATTGTGCCACTGGCTTTCTTTAGCGGGAGGAAGACAGAACCTCCCAACTGCACTGAATGCCAGTTCTGACTGTAATGAACACCAGTTTGGGGTGAGACCCTGCGGACCCAGACTCATATGAGTCCGTGAAGTGCATGGAAACTCGAGAGAGTCGGAAGGCAGAGGTCTGGAGGCATGCGAGTGCGCACAGAGGGGTACAGTGATTACCATGGGACATTGAAACCCAGGGGCTGCGTAGGGCAGGGATAACAGGAAGCCAAGGCTATCTGCTCAGCCCTGAGACTCCTCCCCATCCAAGCCAAGCACAGAGGCTTTTGCATTTTGCAAGTCATGTATCATAAGGCTAGCTATTGAACAGAAGTTCTCCCGGCGTAGACACAGTTGAATCTCACAAGCAATTGGCTTGGAGGTCAATTCCCCCCAGTGATACCAACAACAATCAAGTCTTAACTACAACAAGGCTGGCTACACAGTCCAAAAGGGGTGCACCAAGAGTGTCCACCTCAGGTAACTGGGGAGGCAGAGCTACTGGGTCATTTAGGACACCTCGCACACAAAGCTACTTTACCAACTCAGGGAAGCAGCAAAAATGCGGAGACAAAGAAACAGAACACAAATGAAAGAAATGGAGAAAAACAAAGGACTGGATATAGAGTTCAAAACCACACTTATAAGGTTTTTCAAGAATTTCCTAGAAAAGATGGATAAATTTAGCGAGACTCAAGAGGAGATGAAAAAGGACCAACTAGAAATTAAACATACATTGACTGAAATAAAAAATATTATACAGAGACCTAACAGCAGACTAGAGGAATGCAAGAATCAAGTCAAAGATTTGAAATACAAAGAAGCAGAAAACACTCAACTGGAAAAGAAAAAAGAATCCAAAAATTTGAAGATAATGTAAGGAGCCTCTGGGACAACTTCAAGCATACCAACATCAGAAAACCTATTTGAAGAAATAATAACTGAAAACTTCCCACATCTGGTGAAAGAAATAGACTTATAAGTCCAGGAAGTACACAGAACTCCAAACAAAAGGAATCCAAAGAGGACACACCAAGACACATCATAATTAAAATACCAAGTGCAAAAGACAAAGAGAAAATATTAAAAGCAGCAAGAAAAAACAAACAAACAGTTAATTACTTACCAGGGAGCACCCATATGATTATCAGCTGATTTCTCAACAGAAACTATGCAGGCCAGGTGGGAGTGGCAAGAAATATTCAAAGTGATGAAAAGCAAGAACCTGTAACCAAGATTAATCTCCAGAGCAAAGCTATCATTCAGAATTGAAGGGCAGATAAAGAGCTTCACAGATAAGACAAAGCTAAAAAAGTTCATCAACACCAAACCAGTGTTATATGAAATGCTGAAAGGTACTCTTTAAGAAGAGGAAGAAGAAAAAGGTAGATAAAAATTATGAACAACAAATATCTATCAACAAGTGAATCTAAAAATCAAGTGAATAAAAAATCTGATGAATAGAATAAACTGGTGAATATAATAGAATCAGGGGAATAGAAAGGGAGTGGACTGACAATTCTCAGGGGGAAAAAGGTGAGAGGGATACGGGGAGAGATGGGACAAAAATCATACACCTATGGATGAGGACAGTGCGGGGGGAGGTGGGGAGTAAGGACAGAAGTTGGGGTGGGAGCTGGGTGGAGGGGAACCATGATGGGAAAAAAGAAGAACAATTTTAATAATTTGAACAATAAAGATTTATTAAATTTTAAAAAAAAGAGAGAGAGTAGGAGAAGGAAGAGGTAAGCCAAAGGAAAACCAGTAATTAGAAAGTAGGTAGAAAAAGAGAAATTTGGAAAATCATTTGTCAAAGGGTAGAAGTGTGGCCCAAATGATAGGCATTGTTATAGAACAAGAGGCTAAGAGCCTTTCACAGCTATTGGCTATCTCTGATTTCTAGAGAGGTAAAAGAGGGTGAGTACAGAATAAATGGCAACTCAATGGTGATGGGAATCAAAATACTGGTTATAAAGAATGAGAAGAAGGATAGTCAGAAAATAATATAGCATTTTAACTTTTGAAATAAAATATACTAGGCTATGGGCCCAGCTGGCATAGCTCAGTAGTTGAGCATAGACCTATGAACCAGGAAGTCAAGATTTGATTCCTGGCCAGGTCATATGCCCAGGTTGTAGGCTCGATCCCCAGTGTGGGGAATGCAGGAGATAGCCAATCAGTGATTCTCTCTCATCATTGATGTTTCCTTCTTCTTCTCTCTTCCTCTCTGAAATCAATAAAAATATATTTTTAAAAGAAAAAATATACTAAGCTATGCATAGGATTGTGAAATATAGATCTGTACATTTATGCTTGTGTATATATAAATGTGTTATGTATGTAAGTACGTAAAATTTTTCCCTTATGTTTTTTCGTAAGTAGGTGTTGGAGTCCTTGGGTTGCTCTGTTACCCTATGATAAAAGATTAATAAGCAGGTCTACTCCATTTGTCTAATTTAAAAAAACAACACAGAAACAATCTCTACTTAGATCTTTATATTTGGGGTACAGTAAAAGACAGAAGTGATAGGGCAACATTATTATTATTGGAAGAGATGTAAGGATAGAAAAGTCACAGAGTTGGGAAAGGAGAAGTACATACTAATTACCTGTTTTCCCGAAAGTAAGGCATCCCCCTGAAAATAAGACCTCCCAATAATAAGGCCTCCCCCAAACATAAGGCCTCCCCGGAATATAAGGCCCCCGAAGCTACCATAAGGCGTTTGACTCCTGATTTAAAGAGAACTCGCACTGTCTGAACAGCTCCGGCTGCACTGCGGCCAATCAGTGAGCTGGTTTGTGATGACAACTACTACCGTACCGTATACAGGTAATAAATTTCCTTTCTTTTTGTTCAACAATAAATGTGTACCGTATTCTTCTTCATGGAAAAATAAGATATCCCCTGAAAATAAGACCTAGCACATCTTTGGGAGCAAAAATTAATATAAGACACTGTCTTATTTTTGGGAAAACAGGGTACCAGAAGATAAAATATTTTGGAAATTTGCCCCATGAAAAGCCCGTTCATCATGAAAGCATATTTTATATTAATAGTATCAAAGAGAATACATAATGTGGACAGGGACACTACATTTTGTAGAATGTCTGTTCTATGCCAGATGCTTTACATATCTTTTTTCATTTAATCTTCTAAAAAGAACTATGAGGTATTATTGTCTTACTTTTACAAATAAGGAAACTAAGGCTTGAAAAATAAAAAACACTGTCCAAATCATGTTAATAATTGTTCAAGGAGGGATTCAAAGTCAAATGTATTCATTTCCAAAATCTTTGTCTTTTCTACTAAACTATGATGTCTTATGTATTTATGTAGTACAGGGAAAGATGGGAAGTGATGCGGGACAGAAAACTGAGGTTGTTTATATTTAGTGTAGAGAGTTTGCCAACAATAGAAAAACCAGACCAATGAGAAGAGTTTTCTTTTTGCAGACTTTAGAAGGTGCTTGACTACCATTGAACAAGGAAAGAAATTGAATTTGGTTTCTCCATCTAGGCTTAATTTACCTTAATATTTCATTCCGGTAAAGATATAGTGTGTTGCTGAAACTGGTTTGGCTCAGTGGATAGAGCATCGGCCTGCGGACTGAAAGGTCCCAGGTTCGATTCTGGTTAAGGGCATGTACCTTGGTTGCGGGCACATCTCCAGTAAGGGCATGCAGAAGGCAGCTGATCAATGTCTCTCTCTCATCGATATTTCTAACTCTCTATCCCTCTCCCTTCCTCTCTTTAAAAAAAAATCAATAAAATATATATTTTTTAAAAAAGATATAATGTGTTTCATTTTGATAAGGAAATAGAGAAATTTTTGTATTATCATGGGGGGAAATTTAAGATTATTAGGGCCTTGACTATGGTTTCATTGATCACTTACCTGCTTTTCATCTTTCTTTCTTTCTTTTTTATTATCTGCCAGTTTGTTTTTGCTTTGTTAGGTCACCTTTTTTATTTATTTACTAGAGGCCCAATGCATGAAATTTGTGCAAGAGTAGGCCTTCTTTCCTCCAGCTGCTGGCACTGGCTTCCCTCTGGTACCTGGGAACTGGGCTTCCCTCACAGCCCTGGCTTTGTTCAGAAGGTCGCCAGAAGACATCTGGTCTAATTAGCATATTATGCTTTTACTAGAGACCTGGTGCATGAAATTCATGCACAGGAAGTGGGGGTTATCCCTCAGCCCGGCCTGCACCCACTCCAATCTGGTAGGATCGGGCCTAAATGGGCAGCCGGACATCCCTCTCACAATCTAGGACTGCTAACTCCCAACTGCTCGCTGCCTGCCTTCCTGATTGCCCCTAACCGCTCTGCCTGCCAGCCTGATCACCCCCTAACCACTCCCCTGCCAGCCTGATTGATGCCTAACTGCTCCCCTGTCAGCCTTATTGCCCCTAACTGCCCTCCCCTGCAGGCCTGGTCCTCCCCCTGCCTAGCTGCTCTCCCCTGCAGGCCTGGTCCCCCCCAACTTCCCTCCTCTGCTGGCCTGGTCACTCCTAACTGTCCTCCCTTGCAGCCCTGGTCCCTCCCAACTTCCCTCCCCTGCTGGCCATCTTGTGGTGGCCATCTTGTGTCCACATGGGGTCAGTCATCTTTGACCACTTGGGGCAGCCATCTTGTGAGTTGGAGTGATGGTCAATTTGCATATTATTCTTTTATTATATAGGATTAGGTAAGATAGAGGCCTGGTGCACAGGTAGGGCCAGGTTGGTTTGCCCTGAAGGTTGTCCCATATCAGGGTGGGGATTCCCTTGGGATCTGGGGTGGCCTGGGCGAGTAGCCTGTGGTGGTTCGCAGGCTGGCCACAACTCCCCTTTTCCCCCCTGCCCAGCAACCCAAGCAGAGGCCCTGGTAATTGGGATTTATGTATCTTCTATCATTGAAACTTTGAGGCATTGAGTGGAGGCCTGAGCCAGCAAGGGCAGGTAGAAAGCTTGGCTTCCTCCATTGCCAGGGAAACCCAAGCCTCCCTCCTGCTGTCCATGGCTGTAGCCATCTTGGTTGGGTTTATTTGCATATTCTCTCCTGATTGGCTTGTGTGCATGGCTTGTGGGTATAGCAGAGGTATGGTCAATTTGCACATTACTCTTTTATTATGGGATTATTTTGTTATAGATTTTATTTTATTGTTAATCCTTACCCAAGGATAATTTTTCCATTACTATTTAGAGAGAGTGGAAAGGAAGGAGGCATGATGTTGAAAGGGAAGGGAGATAGGAAGAGAGATACATCAATGTGAGAGACACACATCATCGATTAGTTGCCCCTCTCCCCTCTTACATACACATGGGTGGGTATTGAGCCTGAAACCTAGGCACATGCCATTGACCAGGAATCAAACCCGAAACCCTTTGGTCCACGGGTTGATGCTCTAACTACTGAACCACGCTGGCCAGGGTAGTAAGTCACCTTTTTAACCACTGATCAACACTTACACTTGCTAATAGAATCACAGTGGCTATAAGTAGTAATACTAGCTGAAACCAAGGCTCACTAAAAATATGTAGTTCAAACAGTATTTTCATATCAATATTGACTGGATTAATGACAGCCACAGTTGTGATTATCTCTGTGCACTACTTGACTAGTCAGGGGCACTGACTTCTTTTCCCTTAGATTACCAAATTAAAATGACAATAGTTACTACAATAGCTGTGGGGTGTTAATGAATCCAAATTATACCTATTATTTGGTCAGATTGGCAAACATATATTTTTTGGTGTGCTGTAGAATTTTAGTAATTGATTTACATGTGCCATGAGATGAAAAAGGTTGAAAATCGCTGTCATAAGGCGTCTCTCTATAATCAACTGCTTTTCTCCATTGCACGAGGCAGCCAAGTACTTAGCTTATTTAAATGATCAGGTTCCTAACAATAAATTTTCAATGGCTCCATTGCCTTGTGAATAAATTGCACAATTCTTAAACATTCCTATAGTGACTTTAAACAAAATTGAATTTATTGGGGTGACATTGATTGTATTGGCCTTCTTTCGAATTCTATCTGCCTACATCTCTAGCTTCATCCTAAGCTGGAGACATCTTTCTCGCATGTCTCAGTACGTGCAATGGCTTCTTGCTGCTTCATCTGTGCTTTTTCTTTTGCTGGATCGCTGCTCTACTCCTCTGCCCTTTGGGTATAAACTTACCTATCATTTTCTTAGGGAGACCTTTTCTAAACTTGTTCATGTTGGCTTTCCTTTTTATCCAAACCCATAGAGCTCCGACTTTCTCATTATATTAATTATTTAACATCTTTATTTTGTTCCTTACTGAAGTATAAGGTCCATGGAATCTTTGCTCTGTTTTATTCTCAAGGTTGCTTCAATACCTAGCACATATTAGGTACTCAGTAATTTTAATTTATTTTTAATTTTTTTATTAATGTATTACATGTGTACATATCTTCCCATTGCCCCCCACCCCACTTTTATGCATGCTCTAACCCCCCATTGTCTTGTGTCTGTTGGTTATGCTTATATGAATGCATACAAGTCCTTTGGTTGATTTCTCATCTACCCCATCTCTCCCTAACCTTCCCACTATAATTTGACAGTCTGTTTAATGCTTTACTGCCTCTGTATCTATCTTTTTGTTCTTTATAATGTTCTGTATTATCCATAAATAAGTGAGATCATGTGGTATTTTTCTTTCATTGACTGGATTATTTCACTTAGCATAATGCTCTCCAGTTCCATCCAGGTTGCTGCAAATGGTAAGAATTCCTTTTTTATGGCAGCATAGTATTCCATTGTGTAGATGTACCATAGTTTTCTGATCCACTCATCTGCTGATGGGCAGTTAGGCTGTTTCCAAATATTAGCTATTGTAAATTGTGCTGCTATGAACAAGGGATGCTATATCCTTTCTGATTGGTGTTTCTAGTTTCTTAGGATATATTCCTAGGAATGGGATTGCTGGATCAAATGGGAGTTCCATTATTAGTTTTTTCAGGAAACTTCATACTGTTCACAGTGGCTGCACCAGTCTGCATTCCCACCAATAGTGCACAAGGGTTCCTTTTTCTCCGCATCCTCACCAACACTTGTCATTTGTTGATTTGTTGATTATTGCCATTCTGACAGGTGTGAGATGGAATTACATTGTCATTTTGATTTGCAGCTCTCAGATAATTAGTGACTTTGAGCATGTTTTCATGTGTCTCTTGGTCTTCCTTTTCTCTTCTTTGGAAAAGATTCTATTTAGGTCCATTGCCCATTTTTTTTTATTGGATCATTTATCTTCCTTTTTTTCAGTTGTATAAATTGCCTGAAGATGTTGGAGATTAAACCTTTATCAGTTGCTAATATTTGCAAATATGTTCTCCCATACAGTGGGCTTTCTTGTTGTTTGTTGATGGTTTCTTTTGCTGTGTAAAAGCTTTTTATCTTGATGTAGTCCCATTTGTTTATTTTCTCTTTAGCTTCCATTACCCTTGGAGCAGTATCAGTGAAGAAGTTCCTTCAGCATATGTCTGAGATTTTGCTGTCTGTAGATTCCTCTAGTATTTTTATGGTTTCCCATCTTACGTTTAAGTCCTGTATCCATTTGGAGTGTATTTTTGTGTATGGTATAAGTTGGTGATCTAGTTTCATTTTTTTGCATGTATCTGTCCAATTTTCCCAACACCATTTATTGAAGAGACTGTCTTGACTCCATTGTATGTTCATGCCTTCTTTATAAAATATTAATTGAGCATAGTGGTTTGGGTCGATATCTGGATTCTCTATTTTATTCCATTGGTCTTGATGTCTGTTCTTGTGCCAGTACCACTGTTTTGAGAACAGTGGCTTTGTAATACAGCTTGGAATCTGGTATTGAATTCCACCTACTTTATTCTTCTTTCTCAGGATTGCTGTGGCTATTCGGGGTCTTTTTTTGTTGTAGTTGAATTTTTGGAGAGTTCTTTCTAAGTCTGTGAAATATGCCATTGGTATTTTAATGGGGAGTGCATTGAATCTATAGATTGCTTTGGGTAGTATGGGCATTTTAATGATGTTGATTTTATCAATCCATGAGTATGGTATGCTCTTCCATCTGTTTACGTTTCCTCTATCTCTTTTTTCAGTGTCCTGTAGTTTTCCGCATATAGGTCTTTTACATCCTTAGTTAAATTTATTTCTGGGTATTTTAATTTTTTTGATGTGATGGTAAATGGGATTGCTTTTTTAGTCTCTCTTTCTGTAACTTCACTATTAGTGTATAGAAATGCCATAGATTTCTTGACATTAATTTTGTATCCTGCTACACTGCCACATTCATTTATTAAATACATTATTTTTTTGATGGAGTCTTTTGGGTTTTTTATGTACAGTATCATGTCATCTACAAATAAGGAGAGCTTTACTTCTTCTTTTCCAATTTGGATGCCTTTTATTTCTTCTTCTTGTCTAATTGCAATGGCTAATACTTCCAGTACTATGTTGAACAGGAGTTTGTGAGAGTGGGCATCCCTATCTTGTTCATCTTCTTTGGGGAAATGGTTTTAGTTTTTGCCCATTGCGTATGATATTAGCTGTGGGTTTATCATATATGGCTTTTATGATGTTGAGGTATGATCCTTCTATCCCCATCTTGTTGAGAGTTTTTATCAAGAAAGGGTGTTGGATTTTATCAGATGCTTTTTTTGCATCAATTGATATAATGAGTATGTGATTTTTATCTCTCAACTTGTTTATGTGATGTATCACATTTATTGATTTGCGGATATTGTACCATCCTTGCATTCCGTGATAAATCCTACTTGGTCGTGCTGTATGATCTTTCTGATATACTGCTGGGTCCGATTTCGTAGAATTTTGTTGAGGATTTTGGCATTTGTGTTCATGAGGAATATTGGTCTGTAATTCTCTTTCATTGTATTGTCTTTATCTGGTTTTGGTATTAGGGTGATGCTGGCTTCTTCTTGAATTTTTTGGAATAATCTGAGGTGTATAGGTATGAATTCTTCCTTGAATGTTGGTAAAACTCCCCTGTGTAGCCATCATGGCCCTGGGCTTTTTTTTGTTGGAAGCTTTTTGATGACTGCTTCAATTTCTTCCATAGTCATTGGCCTATTGAGATGTTTAGATTCTTTCCTGATTGAATTTTTGAAGGTTATATTTTCTAGGAATATGTCCATTTCCTCCAGGTTGTCCAGTTTATTGGAATAGAGTTGTTCATAGTATTTTTTAACAATCCTTTGTATTTTACTGAGGTCTGTTGTTATTTCATCTCTTTCATTTCTGATTTTGTTTATTTGGATTCTTTCTTTGCTTCTTGGTGAACCTGGCTAGAGGTTTATCAATCTTGTTTATCCTTTAAAGACCCAACTCTTGGTTTTGTTGACTTTTTGAATTGTTTCTTTGGTTTCTATGTTGTTTATCTCCGCTCTGATCTTTATTTCCTTTCTTCTGCTTATACTAGGCTTTTCTTGTTGCTCTCTTTCTAGCTCTTTGAGTTGTAGGGTTAGGTAATTTATTACCATTTTTTTCTTGTTTTTTGCAGTAGGCTTGTAGAGGTATGAACTTCTTTCTCAAGACTGCTTTCACTGTATCCATAGATTTTGGATTGTTGTGTTTTCATTGTCATTTGTTGCCATGATGTTTTTTATTTCCTCCTTGATCTCTTTGGTTACCCAGTCATTGTTTAATAGCATGCTGTTTAGTCTCCATGTGTTTGATTTCTTTGGATTGTTTTTATTGTAGTTGATTTCCAGTTTTATGCCACTGTGATCTGAGAAGATGCTTGATATGATTTCTATCTTCTTGAATTTGAAGAGACTTTCCCTAGACCCAACATATGGTCTATCTTTGAAAATGACCCACGTGCACTTGAGAAGAATGTATATTCTGTGGCTTTGGGGTGAAATGTTCTGAAGATGTCAATTAATTCCATCTGGTCTAGTGTGTCATTTAGGATTGATGTTTCTTTGCTGATTTTTTGTTTAGAGGATTTGTCCAGGGTTGATAGTTCAGTATTAAAGTCTCCTACTATGATTGTATTGCTATCAATCTCTCCCTTGATATCTTCCATGAGTTTTTTTTTATGTATTTGGGCGCTCCTGTATTGAGTTCATATATGTTTACCAGAGTTATTTCTTCTTGTTGGATTGCTCCCTTTAGTATTATGAAGTGGCCTTCCTCATCTCTTATTATGTCCTTCACTTTTAAGATCTAATTTGTCAGATATAAGTATTGCTACCCCAGCTTTTTTTTCATTTCCATTTGCCTGAAAAAAAGTTTTACATCCCTTCATCCTTAGTCTATGTATGTCTTTTTTTCTGAGGTGGGTTTCTTGTAGACAGCAGATATATGAGTCATGTTTTCTTTTAAATCTATTACCCTATGTCTTTTGATTGGAGTATTTAATCCATTTACATTTAAAGTTATTGATAGGTACTTATTTGTCACCATTTTTATTCTTTACCCTTGTATTCCTTCTTCACTTCCTATTTCTTTTTTTTACAGCAGATCCTTTAGCATTTCTTGCATTGTTGGTTTGGTGGTAATAAATTCCCTTAGTCCTTTTTTTCTGTGAAGCTCCTGATTTCACCTTCAATTTTGATTGATAGCCTTGCTGGGTACAGTATTATTGGATTCAGACCCTTCCTTTGCATAATTTTGTATATTTAATTCTATTCCCTTTTGGTCTGATGAGTTTCTGTTAAGAAATCAGTCGCTAGTCTTTTGGGAGTTTCTTTGTAAGTAACTTTCTGTCTCTCTCTGGCCTCTTTTAAGATTCTTTATCATTGGTGTGTGCCAATTTAATTATAATGTGCCTTGGTGTTGGTCTTTTGGGGTTCATTTTGCTTGGGATTCTGTGAGCTTCTTGGATATGTGTGGCTTTTTCTCCCCTATATCAGGGAAGTTTTCTGTCATTATTTCTTCACACAGGTTTTCTATTCCTTGCTCAGTTTCTTCTCCTTTTATACCCCTATTATGCAGATGTTGTTTTGTTTTGTGTTGTCCCAAAGCTTTCTTAGGCTCTCCTCCTGCTTTTTAATTTTTTTTCTAGAAGCTGCTCTACTTGGGTATTTTTTCCTATCTTGCCTTCTAGCTTACTGATGCAGTCCTCTGCTTCTTCTAGTTTACTTTTGATGCTTTCTACAGCAGTGATCTCATTTTTCATTTCTTCTTGGTTTTTCTTCATTTCCTCTTGGTTCTTACTCAGATTGTCAAATTTGTCTTCCTTTTGTTCAGCCACCGTATGACCATTTCTCTGAATTCTTTCTCTGGCAGTTTGCTTGCCTCCATTTCATTTACTTCCTTTTCTGGTGATACCTGCCTTTCTTTTATATGCATGCTGTGTCTTTGTCTTCCCATGGTCTCTCTTCTCTGGGTGTCTGGTTATGTAGTTCTCTTTCTCCTTATCCCAGGTGAAATCTGACCTTTCCATGTGGTGTGTAGAGCTCCTCTGAATCCGAGTGTTTGCACCAATTTGGGACTGGTGCTCTGGGGCTTGCAGCTGTTCAGTAGGTGCCACAACTGTAGATTTTCAGGCTTCCATAAACATCTGCTTTCCCCTTCAAGATGGTGCGGTCTCCTGGTGTGGCTCCGGGAGAAAAACCCAGCTTTGGTGGGGGCTATCCATTCAGGGGATCCTGTCCAGCAGTCCTCCACCTTCTCCTGGAGTATCACTGTCCCTTAACTCGCCAGCAAGCACTCCCAGTGCAACCCTCAGCTGTTCTTACTGTCTGCTCAGGGACGAGGCTCTGGGACACGTCCGTCTAGTCTGCCACTATTTTTTTTTCTTCTAATTTTATTTTTTGGAGAATGAATGAGCTGCATACATATGAATTCCTGCATTTTCCCTATCCCACCCTCAGGGAAAAATTACTCATCCTGCCTTTATAAAGATGTGATGAAAGTTTTGGCACACATTTGTTAGCATAGACTTACTTCATAGTAAAAATTACATTAGACAAACCAGAATTGGACACTAGATTTTTAAAGGAACTTTAAGATATTCAGAAACTAGGATTTTTATTTTTATAATACCTATTTTATTTCCACCACAGAAGTGGCCCTTGTAGCTCACTGGGATATACAATATCTACATATGGTTATTTTTATATGACTCTAATGTGATTTATTTTTGGATTTTTTATGAAACTTTGTTTTCTCTCTCCCCTGGTTATTATCTTCAATAAATTCATAGGAATGAGTATAATGTTTTAAGAATCAGTAAATAAAAATATTTTACCATTTTTCTGCTTAATCTCATCTAACTATATCTGAATAATACTAAATTAGCCTAATGTAATTGTTGGTGAGATAAGCATCTGATTTTGAGAGTATATTTAAGATTCATAAAAAATTTTTTTTATCTAGTAGCTACTCTTTTCATGACTCTATTCAGATTTTTCTCATCACACCTGATTCCCGAAATATTCCTATATTTGTCTATATTAAATTGATGCAATCTGTTCTTAGAGGTCTGCCATTGAAATACCCAGAACTACCAACTGCCAGTTGTTCATAGAATATATTACAGCTCTATTTTCTGTGTTTGATAGTTCACACTTGAGTCAAGGATGTATTCCTTTTGCTGTGTAGTTCCATGAACTTTCAGTAATAGCTACCTCTCCTAAAATACATAGTGGGTTCTTTGATAGCAATAAATCTCACAGTTTATTTACTTTAGTTATAGTTCAGAAAGACTTATGTGAGCATCATGTGGCTTTTAATTTCCATATCTGAGCTTTGGTGTTCTGATGGTCTGAATGTCTGAAGTAATTGGTCACTTGATTACCAAGTGTAGTAGTATAAATCTGAAACAGCTTTAATAATTAGTTTATTCAAGTTGTGTCCTCACTTGATGACTAGACAATAAAGCCAAGAGAAACATCATGACTGTTTGTGGAAGTTTGTTATATTTTTGCTCGTAATTCATGAAGCCACATGTTTTTATAACCAAACAGCCCTCAGAATTATGGACATTTCTCACATGTAGTGCTTTCCCTATTTGTCTAAGAATATATGATGATCATTTTCCCTCTGTAGGTAGTTCATTATTCTGACCTCATGATTAAATTAGGGAACCTGAGCACTAACCTCAGTTTTCTGAATGTTCCTGCTTTGTAGTGGCAATTGTCTGAGCACACTATTGCTCTGATTGTATTTAAATCTCATTGAGATAGACTCCAGGTTGTTAATGTAAATCTTTTATAGCTTTGGCTGAATTTCTTATAAGAGCTCTTGATCTTGACAGCTGAGATCAGATGGCTGATCTCTCTTAATGGCACTTATATTTAAATTTTGTAGGCTAGAAGGCAGAACTACTTGGAACTGGTCTGTTTAATGCATGATGGCTTTAAATGCAGACTTTAAAAAATGGGCCACCTTGTAAAAATAAAATCTTAGTCTCTAGAGTTCACTCCCTTTCTTAGTTTAAGCCAGTCCAAGTTTTTAACTCTATTTTTTTTTTCTTTTAACTCTCCATAGGGCCTGGTAATTTGCGGTAGAGGAAACTAATATGAACTTCACATTTTCATTTCAATTTAAATTCCAAGATTCTTTGATTCTCTGGAGCCAAAGTTTTTCAAGGGTTTTCATGAGGAGGTTATGACTGGAGGGGAAGAATACTACTGCCTCTTGGTCTTGAGTGACGAGCCTGCCCTCTGCCCCTCGCTCAGAACTCAAAGCATTGTTGAATAGCACTAAAATGAGCTGAGTCCAAGACTTCAGCCAGATGGTCAATATAGGGCTTTTAAAGGAAGGGAAATGGTAAAGGAGTAATCTCAGAGGAACTCTCTTCTGCTAAGGAACAGAGAAAATGAAGTCTTTCTGAAGCTAAGTGTAAATTATACCACCTTCTTTGGGAGCAAAAGCTGCTAAATGTAACAGAAGAAAATGAGTGTAGGAAATCAAAGTTCAGGAACAAACTTCAATGTGGTTTTCTAAAGCTTACTCCCCTCTAAGGATCCATTGCCTCCTTTCCTCCCTTCTCCGAAGTTTGTTTGAAAGGAATTTTGATGGGTAATGGCAAAGGAAGGCAACTTTAGACTGAGTATAAGTTAGGGCATAAGATGCCTTTTGTATAGGAATTATCTTAGACATGCTTTTGAAAACATACTTCTTTTTAGCCTTATTAAGAAAATAATCAAAGGTATGATTTTAAAATCTTTGAGTTTAGTCTGCTTTTAGTAAAAATAAGGTATAATAAGTCATAGGTACCAAAATAAGCAAACTTCTTTTTTCCCCTCCTTGGTTTCTGCTTATAAGATTTACAGGTATTTAAAATAAACCCATGAAAAACAGAAATACTGCCCTGGGATTGGCTAAATATTCAGAGCAATTACCTCTGATCTCCAAAATCCAACTGAGCTTGACTTTTGGAAATAAATTTGGCTAAGACTTCTTCCTCATTTAGTTGTATAAAGGTGTACATGAAATGATATTGACCTGTGCCAGAAACCCCAGGAATCCTATTCAGTGATGTACTTGTAACGGTCATGAAAGAATTAAAATAACACAGATGTGGATTAATGTGAAAACGTAGGCAAAATACAAAATTCTCTTTGTGTGGTTTCAATGTGGCAGATCTTTTAAAATACTTTGGTGTACCACAATAATTAAAGTGTTTAAGAACATTAAGTTAAGATACCTAGAAAATAAAGCACATAGTTGACTAACAGAATGAACTATGTTGTGTTTTGTTTTGTTTTTGAAAATTGGAATTAATGTGGGTTGCCATGGTGAAAATAAGTTTAAATATTTAACAGTAACTGTTTTGTGCAGCCCTAGAGATCAAAAACAGCAATGTAAATAGGCAGATCTTTAAAGAATCATTCTCACAGACATGTTTCATGTAAATGGTTGTTAGAAAGGAAATGCATTTTTTTCAGTGCTATGCAGAGAAATTTTAATTGACTTGGTTTGGGCAGTGAGAATCTACAACTTAGCATAATAACTCAAATATAAAAATATTTGCTCATTGCACTGGATTATGACTGTGTTCAAGAAACACTATTTTCAAACACTAATTAATCATTTTAAATAAACTTTTTTTACACATTTATGGCATTACTGAGTATGACTGTTTATTACATTTTACCTATAAAAAGTTGAACTGTTTTATATACTTTTTATGGAAACAGTGCACAGTCATAAATTAAAAGATGCAACTGTTTTGGATATTTTACTGGTGGTCCTGTGTTTTCCTGCCAGCAGTGCAGCTGTTTCAAGTTTCTCAGGATAACATATAAAAAGCTGTATGTACACTGCAGGTTTATGCTTGAATTGCCAAGCCAGAGATGGTATGACTCAACTTTCCCAGAAGCAAGTTGTACCAAAATGTGATGAATTAAAACAGCTAGTTGCATCGTGGTTTGCATTACCACGATGAAAACCAGTTCTCATTTATGATAGTTGGCTTGTGAAAGTTGACAGACATTCCTCTGTGGTACTTGAATTTTGCCATGAGTGAACAGCCATTGAAGCCAAGACTATGCTTTTCTTTTGAGAGTCTGAGGGAAAGGATAAAGTCTGATACATTATCTGGAGTAATGATAAAAAATTAGCTGGAAACATATAACAGGAATGAAACATTGCAATTAAAGATACTCATAAAAACTATTATTCACTTATTACTTGTGTGATAGTTATTTAGTTCCCAGTCATTTTATGCTGTGCCAGCTTGATTTTTAAATTTTCTAAGGTGATTTAACACTTACTTCATTTCTCGTATATCAGAGTCTTGACAGTTTTCCATTTAATTGTGTTCTGGGAGGAAATAAACAGATATTTTTATGATCGTGCAGTAGATTTGATGAATTCTTATTTAAATTCTGTGGGACCTAAAGTTCTATCAAGAGTTTGACAATGACTGTTTAATAACAGTAGTTTCCAAGTGGGATGCATTCCACCAGGATATGTAAGATAGGATATAGGAAGGAATTATTGGAACTTTTATTAAGTATCTTTATCTCATCCTTTAATTAATTATAGTATATATTTTATAATATACTTATTACATTAGAATATTATATGTATAATTATGTATTATATACTACTAGATGTATATAATTTATAAATAAGTATATACATTTTGGAGATGCATGCTCAAATATTTTTTACTGCTATAAATATATTATCCAAAAAATTTGGAGGTCATTGCTCAATAAATATTAATTTCTCTTTTCCTTCCACTTTCCCCTTTTCCCCTTGGCAGAGAAGCAAAGAATTGAGTTAACACCTTGACTTGTGGCAATGTGAATAAATTACAGCCAATTCCAGGAGCTTACACCGTGTCTTACTTTGACCACTTTTTCTATTTGGCCTCTTATATCGCCATATATTTTTTTAATCACACAAGCTTATTAAACATGGATATAAATGGAAAACAGACTTGTTATTATGTTAGAAATAATAAGTTGCTCATGCATCAAGACTTTGACACACAGGAAGTTTGAAGGAATGAGTAGAAAAGTTTCCAAGTTATTAAAATGTTCTGGTGCCTGATTTATTCATTTGCCCTACCCGTAATTCTAAGGTGGGTGAAGCTCCTTTACTTCCTGAGGCCTGAAGTAACAATGTGGTTTCTTAAACTAGGCATTAATGCAAAGCTGGAAATATTTGTTTTCCAACAGCACTGGTAGTCATGCTAATAAGTTGCCCTTCTTTGGATAGGATTCTCCATTTTTTAGGCCTGTTTATCTATCTTTATCAAGGTAGAAAGTTTGAGTTGCTAAATAATTACATGTGATTGAAGAAAAATACTGTCTTTTGTACTGTCTTTTAAGATCAGTTCAAAAGATTCTTCTGTATTTACTAATTGGGACATTCTTTTGAACTCAGGCTCCGTCTCAGAGATTCCTTTACCATGAAATTTTCTAAGGTTTCCTTTCCTGTAAAGGAGACAATATATTTTATAATTTTGAAACTACTAGTGGGTTCTCTTCCTTCTCTCAGTTGTTTATGTATTGGTTTCAGAACATACAGGGTTGGCAAAAGTAGGTTTATAGTTGTGAGTACACAAAATAGAGTTTATTCTTGTATTATTATTGTGTTATTTATTTGTATTAAAACTGGAATTAAACTTACTTTTGCCCATCCCTGCAAATATTGTATAGATAAGCCTTCCCCATCTATAATCCTATCTAATAAAAGAGTAATATGCAAATTGACCTTACCTTCGCTACACCCACAAGCCATGCCCACCAGTCATACCCACCAGCTAATCAGAGCGAGTATGCAAATTAACTCAAGATGGCTGCGGCCACAAAGAGAGCAGGAAGGAGGCTTGGGTTACCCCTAATGATGGAGGAAGCCAAGCACCCAGGCCTGCGCTTAAGGCAACAAAGTTTCAATGGCTGTACCACAGAAGGTTTGGCTCCGCTCCAGGCTATAAAGTTTCAATTGTAGAAGATAAATAAATCCCAGATACTAGGGCCTCTGCTTGGGTCACCAGGGGGCATGGCTGGCCTGCAAACCACCACAGACCCCTCGCCCAGGCCACCCCACACCCTAAGGGAACACCCAACCTGATATAGGACACCCTTCAGGGAAAACCAGCTGGCCCCCACCTGTGCAGCAGGCCTCTATCCTATCTAATAAAAGAATAATATGCAGATTGACCATCACTCCAACACACAAGATGACTGTCCCCATGTGGTCAAAAGATCCTGCCCCCATGTGGACACAAGATGGCCACCACAAGATGGCCGGCAGGGAAGGGCAGTTGGCAGGGACCAGGCCTGCAAGGGAGGGCAGTTATGAGCAATCAGGCCCACAGGAGAGGGCAATTGGGAGGGACCAGGCAGTTGCGGGTGACCAGGCCTGCAGGGGAGGGCAGTTAGGGGCAAACAGGCTCGCAGGGGAGCAGTTAGACATCAGTCAGGCTGGCAGGGAAGTGGTTAGGGGGTGATCAGGCTGGCAGGTAGAAGCAGTTATCGGCAATCAGGAAGGCAGGCAGACGAACTGTTGGGAGCCAGCAGTCCTGGATTGTGAGAGGGCAGTCAGACATCCCTCAAGGGGTCCCAGATTAGAGAGGGAGCAGGCTGGGCTGAAGGACAGTCCTCCCCCCATGCATGAATTTCATGCACTGGGCCTCTAGTTCCTTAATAACAGAAATAGAGTTCAGTGTGTAGATGCCTATAACAACCCTCCAAGGTCATTCTCTATTCTGATATCTTTTTGACAGTGAGTACAACTTTTTATTCATGTCTGTACACTTACTCTTCCCTTACAATTATTATATCTTAAGCTAATCAGTTTGGGCAATTTTAATTATAGGAAGGATAGAAAATAGAGATCTAAGTCCAAAAATCTGAAGGTTTAAAAAAAATTTAATGAATGATAAAGGATTAGATTTGTTGCATGGGGAATTAAGTTTTATGTAATAGATAGTAGTAAAACTTACAAAGACAGACACTGGGTCTGTTTTCATCCAAGCAGTTCCCACAAATCACCTCTAAGAATACTTTCCAATCAATTTGAACAAAAGTAACCTTTTAAAAAGAAAACAAAAAGAAAAAAATATAAATTATCATAGGGTAATAGGCAATTATCACATTAATATAAAGCAAATGAAAGAATGAAGAAACAGTATGGCGAGCAGAACTCAGCAGAATATTCATAAAAGAAGACTTAAGTAAATGTGTCTTTGCCCAAATAAACATAATCAGTCAAACCAAAGATCCTTGGTTTTATAATGGAGATAGAAACAAGCTGCGATTGTCCCAAGCTCTGTGCTTTAAGTGTTCATCATTATAAATAAATCCTCTATAAATTGAATATAGGTCTGAAGGGCTTATAAAATACTGCCCAAAATACTGCCACAAATGGTGCGACCCATTTTCCTGGACTGGTAGGTTACTCTGAGCATCCATGGGTTCTTGCAGGGCTGCAAGAAGAAACACTATGGACTCGGGCTGGTGCTGGCCCCTGGGCCAGGGGTGCGGTGTGCAGCGCTCAACTGGCCTGCATGGGGGGCCTTCAGGGTGAGCCTCACGGTCACCCCAGTGTGTGTTTGGGTGTGTGTGTGTGTCTTGGGCCAAAATCCTTGTCGTCTGGACTGAGCAGCCCACACCACAGTACAGAGCCTAAGGCCGAATCCCATTTTCTCAGCTCTGAGTTCCTGAACTTCCAAAGGTGGGGTGGCTTTGCCAGGTGGAGTGCCAGCCCTTTTAAGAGCAAAAGCCCGGGAAACTCCTATGAATCTTGCTAAAGAAAGAGTGGAAATTCGCCATGTCCTGCCTTCCGCCAGGTACCTGGCCTGGCCTGGCTTGGCTGTAACTAAACGGAAATGTGGGTGTACACTTACTCTTCCCTTACAATTATTATATTTTAATATAATCAATTGGAATTGAAAATGAAGAGTGATTCATAAAATGGTGCATCCTTAGATAATCATCCGAAAGGAGCTTTGGAGAAGCAGATTCATCCTGCCTAGCTAACGGCTTCTTTAAAAACCTTTGAAGGAGAAAGAAGCCAAATATACACTCAATTCACTGAAGTAAGATAAAACAAAGGAAGAGCTTATAGAGTGCATTGAAAATTTCCAGAATGAAGAAGCATCTTTACAGTCAGAAATTGAACAGCTTGAAAATAAGACTCAAAAGCTTCAACACAAACTTAAAGTAATGGCAAAACTGTATCAAGTAAATGTAGTCATACTTCTTAGGAAAATAACAGAATAATATTACCTTTTAGAGAAAAAGGAAAAACTTTCTAAAGTAGGTGGAAAAGATAAGCATTTTAGCTGAAGAGTTGGAGACCTATAGAAAGCAAGCCAAAGATCTTGAAGAATTGGAGAGAACCATTCATTCTTACCAAGGGCAGATTATTTCCCCTGAGAAGAAAGCACATGATAATTGGTTGGCAGCTCAGACTGCCGAAAGAAATTTCAATGATTTAAGAAAAGAATATCCCTCCCTCAGACAAAAATTAACTGAGACTTAAATTGAACTTTTAGAAAAAGATCTTCATGCACTTGATGTTCCAAATACTGTACAGCATTTGGCAGAGAGCATTCCCCATCTGGTCTCTTCACCATGGGGTTGACCTTCATCTGAAAGGAGAGCTTTTCTCTCATCAGATGTACATTTCAATCAGAATTTCTCTTTAAAATTGGAATCTACTTGTCAGCATAGGAAATTTCCAAACCTGTTAGAATTTTTATGAGTTTATTTGAGCCAAACTGACAATTGCCGAGAAGCAAAAATCTCAAGTGATTGAGAAAATGCTCCAGAGAATGGCAGTTTTGCACCTTATTTTATACATTACAATCAGAGAAGAAGGCAAACTTAAGGGGGAGTTACATGAAATCCATTGGTGGTAGATTAGGGAAGTGGTGGAAAGCAAAGTCAGTGATATCTCGGATTGGATAAAAATAACTCAAAATTAACACATACTTCTTTTACATTATTGGATATAAGATAGTTAACAGTTGACAATTAACAGGATAACAATAACAATGAGGGGGTCTTGTGGTCTCTGCTCTGTTGGGAAATTGTGCCCTCAAGAGTATAAAAAAAGGAAATTACCCTGACATTCCTATCTTACCTAATAATAGAGAAACATATAAATTGACTCTACCTCTGCTATGCCCACAGCCAATCAGAGTGAGTATGCAAATTAACCCAACAGAGATGATGGTTAATTTGCATACATACCTGGGTCCCGGGAACCTCCTCAGCACTCAGATCACTCCCAGCCAGCCATTGGAGAGGTGGGAGGCCCTTTCTCAAGCCTAAAGCCTCGGGTGGAGGCTTTAGGCTTGAGAAGGGGCCAAGCCTGGGATCAGAGGGGCCCACTGCCCAAGCCTAAAGCCTGAGCATACTGAGATAGGAGGGGCAGGGCAGGGGCTGAGCCTGGGATCAGAGGGAAGGGGGGGAAAATCAATGGAAACATATCCTCAGATGAGAATAAAAAGAAAAAGATATAAATGTCATATCCTGTGAAAGACACATCTTGAAAATGCCTAAAGAAAGTTGTCATTTTTTCATGGTGAAGGGACTGGAGTCCATGTTGATGAAAATACCTTGGCAGCTGCAGTGACTGGTGGTGGCTGCAGCAGTGGGGTGATGGGGCTGGTGCCTTCCCCTGATCAGCCTGGTAACCTCCCGCTCCCAAGAGGGAACGGACCTAAGCCATCAGTAGGACATCCCCTGAGGGCTCTCAGTATGTGTGAAGGGGCAGGCTGGGCTGAGGGTCCCCTCCCCAGTGCACAAATTTGATGCACCTGGCCCCTAGCCTATCCTATCTAATAAAAGAGTAATATGCAAATTGACGATACCTCTACTGTACCCATTAGCCACACCCACCAGTCAATCAGAGCAAGTATGCAAATTAACCCAACCAAGATGGCTACGGCCACAGAGCAGGAGGGAGGCTTGGGTTGCCCCTGGTGATGGAGAAAGCCAAGCTTTCCGCAAACCCTGGCCCGCCCAGGTCTCCGCTTAAGGTAACTAAGTTTCAATGGCTGTGATAGCAGAAGGCTTGGCTCTGCTCCAGGCTACAAAGTTACAATTATAGAAGATAAATAAATCTCAGATACCAAGGCCTCCGCTTGGGTCAACAGGGGGCATGGCTGGCCTGCAAACCACCACAGGCATCTCACCCAGGCAACCCCACACCCCAAGGGAACACACACCCTGATCCAGGCCACCCTTCAGGGAAAATAAGCTGGCCCCCACCTGTGCAGCAGGCCTCTATCCTATCTAATAAAAGAATAATATGCAGATAGACCATCACTCCAACACCCAAGATGACTGCCCCTATGTGGTCAAAACATCCTGCCCCCATGTGGACACAAGATGGCCACCACAAGATGGCCAGCAGGGGAGGGCAGTTGGCAGGGCAGTCAGGCTGGCAGAAGATGGAAGTTGGAGTGACCAGGCCTGCAGGGAAAGGCAGTTGGGAGGGACCCAGGCCTGCAGGGGAGGGCAGTTAGAGGTGACCAGGCCTGCAGGGGAGGGTAGTTAGGGGTAATCAGGCTGGCAAGGGAGCAGTTAGGCATCAGGCTGGCAGGGAAGTGGTTAGGGGGTGATCAGGCTGACAGGAAGAAGTGGTTAGGGGCAATCAGGAAAGGCAGGCAGGTGAGCAGTTGGGATCCAGCAGTTCTGGATTGTGAGAGGGATGTCTGCCCGTTTAGGTCTGATCCAATCAGGCCTAAATGGGCAGTCGGACATCCCTCAAGGTATTCCACATTGGGGAGCGAGAGGCTGGGCTGAAGTCCCCCCACCCCGTGCATGAATTTCGTGCACTGGGCCTCTAGTATATATATAAAAGTATAATATGCAAATTGAGCAGTCACTATGATGCACACTGATCACCAGGGGGTAGACACTCAATGCAGGAGCTTTCCCTGGCCCTGATCATGGCTGCTGGCCAAACCCTTGGTCCCTTCCCCTGGTCAGCAGGCCACAATCGCCTGATGGGGAATGGGAACTGGGGGTGGGTGGTGGCAGATGCTGGCGGCACCAGGCCAAGGTGGGAGCAAGCAAGCGGGGCCCCATTCGCCTCGCCAATTGCCCCCCTGATTATCCCTCAAATGGAAGGCTACTGGCAGCATCGGCAGAGGGGCGCAGGGCCAGCAGCAGGCAACCAGGGAAGATGGGCCCTGATCACAGGCCAGGCAATGGGACCCTACCTGTGCATGAATTTCGTATGCTGGGCCTCTAGTGTTATCATAAATGCCAAAGGTTAGGTAAAGATTGACCTTTGTCAAGGAAGATACCTGCCTAGGACAGGACTACACACTTTGCCTTGGTTTTAGTTATGAAGTTCTAATTTCAGACTATCCTGTGTGGTTACTTTAGATATCTCAGTTTGTAGGGCCTGACATGTAGGCCTCCCTGAACTTGTTAGGGTTAGTATATGACCCCTTTTTCATCTATAGCTTTACCATTGCTTTTTAAAATGTTACCAATTTTATGTGCTTTCTATATCAATGTTACATTTTTGTTTTGTTTTAGGTATTTAAACCACGTCAGAGCTGCCTCTCCACAGGACCTTGCTGGAGGCTATACTTCTTCTCTTGCTTGTCACAGAGCACTACAAGATGCATTCAGTGGGCTTTTCTGGCAGGCCAGTTAACCTTTATAAGATTTGGACCTGGGAGCAGAGCTAGGGAGCTGACTAAAGTAAAGCAGACTTGTAAAATTGTAGCCATATGCAGTTGTACAACAACAGTACCAGCATAGCAGCTGTGCTAAAGTATTTATAAAGAGAACATTTTAGAACTAAGCTGAGCAATATAGTGCATACATATTTGTGGGAAAAGATTTTTTACTTATATTTTTTGAGAGAGATTGAAGCCTCATCTGATGAAAGTTATGAATAATTTACCTATGTATATTTAAAATTGACAGACTTGTAAAATCTTGTTGAAAATAAAGCTAGACTTTATGCTAAGTTTTGTGGTTTTTCTCTTATTATAGTGTTTTACTTGAACACATTATAAAATTCCATTTCAATCTAACATTTAGTGTTAATATCCAAGTCTATTATTTCTTCTCATAAAATGTTCCTTATTTTCCCAATGTATTCTTAATACTAGTACAGACAAGTGAATATATTTCCTTTTACCAGAAAGTTATGACAAGTAAAACCTGATCTGTGATAAAGTCACTGTTTTAACCTTAAGGACTCAGTGCCTGTTTTGAGTAGTGGAAAGTGAGACAAACCTTATCATGGTGTTACAGTTCCCAGCTGTGAGCCATACTTAGGGTAAACCAGAGAAGAGTATTAATCTGCTTTAATGACAAATTCAAAGAAGTAAGTTAATAAAACTTAATACTTAAATGACACTTTTCACCTCCAAAGTGAACTCATTTTATGATGAATCTTTGGAGATTGACTGGAATGGATACATTTTAAATGAAATTTCCTTATGAGACTCTGATGTAGTTTCTGTTGACACTTCAAAGATTTTTAGTATACCCAAGATTTTGTTTGAAGAGTTTCAATGTGGATAGGATGGATATTTGTTGGATCTCAACCATTTATTATTATTAAAGATACCACTAGGTATGGAACATAGTTTCTCAAGCAAATTAAGGGATTTCCTATCAAATCCCCATTATAACAGATGTTAATTTTATGAGTGGAAAGTTGTGTGAAATATCCTTCTTATTTGACTAAGCAGGTATTAATTTCAGGAGTATATCTTCATCTTTACAATACTTCTAACCATCATTGATACTTGAGAACACCAGGGCATCAAATAATTGAGTAAGGCAAGATCATATACACAAGTTAGTAAAAAGCCTGAATTAGAAAACAGGTTTTTTGTTTTGAAGTCTAGTTTTATCTATACTCTATGAGGCTGCATCCTGTTTCTCATCTCTATTAGTATTCCCCAACTGAGAATTAGCATTTTCAATAAAATCTATAAATTTATTCAAAGAATAGTGAGAACTTTGGACCTATCGTTAAGGCTTTGCTCTGTCTACTCTGCTGACAAAGCTAGGTATCATCTTGAAAAAAAACCACCACTATTACTAGTTCTCAGTACCTTGCATCATGTATTTAAATGGAATTTACTAATTAATAGAACATTTCAAAAACTTTTGAAACTCTTTTGAGCCTACCTTATTATTGTGGGAATTGCCTTCACTTGATTTGGCAAATAAATTCCAAAACTCTGTGTCTTTCTAAATATTTTGATCTTTCATTGCCATGTTTTGTTCAATAGACAGAATTTAGGAGTTTCAGAACGATTTTTTTAAGTGCCATTAGATAAGGAATAAAGGCTCCAATTCATTACTACACTTCTTATCATTGACTGTCTTCATCCTATCTAATAAGAGTAATATGCAAATTGACCATCACACTAAGACACAAGATGGCCCCCCCTTGTGGTCAAAGATGGCTGCCCCTATGTGGACACAAGATAGCTGCCACAAGATGGCCTGCAGGGGAGGGCAGTTGTGGAAAGTTAGGGGTGACCAGGCTGGCAGAGGAGGGCAATTGGAGGAGACCAGGCCAGTAAGGGAAGACAGTTGGGGTGGACCAGGCCTGCAGGGGAGGGCTGTTGTGGGGGGACCAGGCCTGCAGGGGAGGGCAACTGTGGGCACTCAGGCAAGCAGGGAGGGCAGTTAGGGGTGACTGGACCAGCAAAGGGGTCTGTTGGGGGAGGCCAGGTCAGCAGAGGAGGGTAGTTGGGAGGGACCAGGATTGCAGGGAAAGGCAGTAGGGGGAGCAGGCCCACAGGGGAGAGCAGTTGGGGAGGATCAGGCCTGCAGGGGAGGGCAGTTGGGGCTGACCAGGTCAGCAGGGGAGGACAATTAGGGGCAAGATCAGGCCAGCAGAAGAGGGCACTTGGGGGCGAGATCAGGCTGGCAGGGGAGGGCAGTTGGGGCAACCAGGCTGGCAGGGGAGGCAGGTAAGTGGTTAGGAGCCAGTGGTCCTGGACTGTGAGAGGGCAGTCTGACGTTCCCTGAGGAGTCCCAGATTGGAGAGGGTGCATGTCAGGCTGAAACTCCTCTCCCTGTGCACGAATTTCATGCACTGAGTCTCCAGTTTAGGTAATAAACTTACATAGTATAATTTAGGTAATAAAATGTTTAATAAACATTTAAACTTTTTGATAATCCTCAATTTATAAGACAGCATGGGAAAAATATAACAGTTCAATACTAAAGTAACTATGCCAAAATTTTATGAAATCATACAAATTATATTTTATTATGTAACAATCTTAGTAGGGAGATGGAGAAAATAGTTCTAATTAAGTCATTTAAGCAATTGTTGTTTTTTCTTCTGAAAAGGCTTGATCAGTCCTCTGGCGTTTAAAAGGTGGAGGATCTTCATGATTCTCTGTAACAGATACAGAAAACTTAGGTAAGATACTTAACATTTGAAAATACATTTAAAAGGCAAATGATATAAGCATTTTAAAGTTTTTTAATCTATTCAACTTATATGAATTCCTGTGGAGTTATTATTTAATGAAATAGCCTTCTACTAGATTGAACAGTGTAACTTAACTAAAATTTGTTAAGTTGGGAGAAACCAATCACAAATGACAAGAGGTCTTAAACTGAAATATCTAACTAGAATTAGATTAACCTACTCCAAATTGAATAAATAATATGAAATATATAGTCTAAGAAAACTACATGAAAGGGAGGTGAGGGAGCGTGGCAAGGAGCTGGCACAGATGGATTGGCAGTCCTGGAGAGACTGAAGAACTCAGTCAGCATGATCCTGGGAGTGAGGTGAGAAGATAACATTTAATTTCCCAGAAATTGCTCACCTAGATCTAGAGTCTGGTTCTTGTAGAGTATAGCAGAAGGAATCCGAAAGGTGATGCATAACATTTCCTTGTTAGGGGCCACATTTCTTACTAGGTGCAGTTCACATGGATTCAAGGAAATGCCTAACACAGCTTCAGCTTGTTGCTGAACATCCTTAGCAGGATTAGCATCTTTGGAAAAGCTGTAACAGTGTACTATGGGAAGGAGCTCACTGCCACATGGCTGCCCATCCAAAAGAGATTTGAAAGAACTGAGAAACTCAATTGCCTTTGCTGGTAAGTTCATGACAATGTGCACAGAGTGTTTTCTTTCTTTTGACAGTGGTCCCAGCTGCTGTATTAACTCTTCTCTGACTGGTCCTTGGAGGAAGTCTTTCCCATCCAAGTTAAAGACTTTTACTTTATTGTCCACTTTATTTAATTTACAGTTGTGCAATAGCCATTTATAGGATTCAGGATTGAGATCATTGGCAAATACAGTGCAGTTTTTCTTTGCTACTGGAATGGCAAAGGGCCCAACCCCAGCAAAAACATCAAACAGAACATCTCCAGGTTTGAGAAGTTCTGTGATACGGCTGTGTTCTGTAGAGAGACGGGGATTCCAATAGACTTTTGAAAAATCAAATTCATAGGTGTAGTTGTTTTCCCGAACCTGAAAAAGGTATTAAGTTTTTGGTTAATTTGCATAGTCTTCATTTTCAGCCACTGATATGGATAGTTGTACCCATGCACATATACATATTTCAATATACTACTACTAGGAGCAAATAACTGCATTTAAAGGCATTTTCATTAGAATTCTGGTATTCATGAATACTTGATACCAGTTAAAATCCTGCTTTAGACTTTTTCATGAGAAGTCATCTTTTTGAAGTCAAATGGCTCCCTATCTCATCCATCATAAAGGGCCATAAAATGGTTCTTAAACCACATGAGGAATTTTTCAGATAGACCAATTGACTGGTTGATGTGAAGAAGGGAAAAACATATATATTTCGAAACAACACACTACCTGTATCTTCATGGTGAGTAGCAAAGTTGCAAACAGCACTTCCACAAAGCACTTCCCTCCTTACTTAGTTTTCAGTTTGTAGGAGGAAGGCATGATGGATAAGTCATGTGTCATTCAATTTTCAAGTATTTTGCTATGTTTGTAGATAGTTACTTGGACTTTGCAAATTTCATGTTTATTAGAACCAGAGTATAGAACAAATCATTCTATTTTCTTTTTTCCCAGTTTGAATTCATAAAGAGTCAAAGGTCAGAAAGTTCTATAAATCTGTAGATATCTTTTATATTCTGCTTTCATGGGATTTACTTCCAAATTTGTACATATTTTTTCCATTCTCAACCACATCAAGTGCTCTGGCTATATTAGTAAGGTTCCAGAATTGGAAATGTTTCTTCATGATTCTGCCAATTAAAAGTCTTTCTGGGTGTACAACTGGAAGGTTTAAATATGTCTTTGTGACTACTTTTCCTGAATCTCCTTTCTAACTCCCCTCTTTCAGTTCCTTAATGTGCGGCACAAATCTCGTTTAAAAATTAGATTCTAAACTATTCCTCTGGTTTTATTCATGCTGCCTTTGATATCTCACCCCCTTAGTTAGCATTAATTTCAGCCAAATTCACTCTCAGGAATCTTTTTAACTTAAAATATATACACATAGTACTTAAATGTTGTATGAGCTTTATTTCAAATGTGACTCTTTGGAGCACAGAAATTTATACTGACTTTTAACATATATTTTATGGCTAAAGTATTATGTATAAAATATGTCCTAAGAACAAATTTCATGAATTAGGAAATCAATTACAAAGCATTTATTAAATTACAGAAGTTTCTTAGAACACTTAGATCTCTTGAGAAGGATGATGATGTTACCTGTTACCCTAAGAGTCATTACCAAGTGAAGAACATGTACAATGTTCAATCAGCATCTGACTAAAGTATATGCCTTAATGTCGACTGAAATAAACACTGTTATTATCGAAAGATTCACATTCAAATTTACTTGCCATAACAGACCTCATATATTATACACAGGTAGTAGTAGGCAGTGGGGGTTTGCTACAGGGAAAGACCATGCGTGGACTCTGGAGTCAGAAGCCTGGCTCCAAATGCCCTGCTCAGTCATTCCTTGTAACTTTACCTGCATAAAGAGCCTATTAATAACAATCATCATCATCTTGTGGGTTCCTTAGGATGTGCTACATTTCAAGAATTTTTAGCTCAGGGCCCAACAGTGTGTAGTAAATGGTATTTTAGTAATCTGATACTAAATTATGGAGAAATAATAAAATAATATTCACCTAAGGTTATATATCCTAGAATCTTAAAAAAATAATTATTTTGCATAAATTCTGTCCTGAGTTTTATAAAGTCCCGTTTAAAAGGTATGTTTAACATTTTAAGAGTGGCCTTTGTTATTAAAATTTTTGTCAATTTAGAGTTTAGCCTATTTTCTAGCTTGGGTACAAAATTTCACATTAACATATCATACTCTAAGACTTTTGGCCAAAAAAGTCTTATTCTATCCAGCATTCCTTAGGATTTTGTGGGTGGAGAATTATAAATTGTTTTATATCAGGAATCTGTTCCTACATATTTTAAATTATGTTTTTCTTTGAAATAGATTTTTCTTATAAAAATATTTGGTCAGTGAGAAAGTATAAAGATGATAACAAAGGAAAGTATAAAGATAACAACACATAAAGTATAAAGATAACATAAAAATAATACAAAGGAAAGTATAAAGATAATAATATAAAATATGCTCACTGTTAAACATTCTGATATATGTGCATATTTACATAAATATTTAATTAAAATTGAACTATGTTATATACTTGCTTCACCTGTCAGTGGGCAATTTATTTTATTAAGTATGGAGCTAAATAACCTTTAATGATGGAATATTCCATTGTATTGTTATACCAGAATTTAATGAGTGCTCTACTGATGAACATTCAGGCTGTTTCCATTCGTTTTACTTATTTTGTTACTATAAAAATAACAATGAAGAACCTAGTGCATGCATCATTATAATTTTGTTTACTTATACCCTTGGGATAACTTCCTATAAATGGAATGCTAGGTCAAAAGATATACCTATTTAAAATTGCTATACAGGATGAGGCAAAAGTAGGTTTACAAAAGTGAAGCACAGTTTATTCTTGTATTTTTATTTATTAATTACTGTATTATTTTCTATATAAACAATTATAATCCTACTTTTGCCCTACCCTGTGTATTATCATACACTTGTCCGGAATGTATCATATTTGGACTCCCATCAATAGTATATATAAATGCTCACATTCTCACATACTCATACTGGGTATTAAAAATATTTTAATTTTTGTCATCTCCTCTCACTCTAAACATTACGTTTTATATAACACGACACTAAGAGACAAATATACTCTATACCTTGGTCATCATGTTCTCCTCTCCATATAGCACTTCCATTTGGAAATTTCGGTAAGTGTTATCTATATTGTTGATTTTATTTACTGCTAAGGTGATTCCTGGATTTTTGTCAATCATAACTTGGCCTAAAAGAAAAGATTAAAATTCATAAGAAATGTTACCTATTGAATTAAAAAAAGAAAAACTAAAACTGCATGAAATGTATTTTCTTTTGTTTTATAGATAAAAATTGCATCCTATGTGTATAAAGTGACATGCAATTCTAAAAATTCAACAGATTACTAAAGTTAACATCTAGCAGCCTCCAATATAAACATACAATAAATGTATGGGTACATTTTTAAGGAAACAGTTTTGAGAAGTTTGGGTCTACCTACTATTTTTCTATGCTTTTTACTAAATCTCAGATGTACCAATACTACAATTACTAAAAAGGTAGATCATAGGGAATTTGTAAAGAATAAAAAAAGAGATGTAAGACCGGAGGCAACATCTCAGAAAACATCAGCACTGTAGCCATTGGCCTCAAATCAAATGTTTGTTTTACTGTATATCTGAAATACATGCCTCCACTTTGGAAATATATACCAGTAAAATAATGTTTTTAAATAAAGAAAACATTCTTCAGTGTTTGCTAAATAAAATTTTCATTTAAATTATTCTTTCTGTCAAATATTTGCTACAGCAGAAAAAACAAAGTGCATCAGTAAAACAAAAGTAGCATATTTCTGAAATCCTACCCATGCAAAATACCAAGCACTATATTTTAAAGATGAAAATAATTTCCAGAAGTTCTATTATTCTACATTAAAATAATCTGGAGAATGCATGGGCATCAAATACTCATAAAAACGATGAGTGCAATTTTGATTAGTTTTTTACTCTTCTTTTATGCCAAAGAATAAAGGATCCGGGTTCAAATTTGGGACTACAGAGGTATAATATACACAAATATCATTTCTATTTTTTTTTTTTTTTTTTGAGGAGGAGGAGGAAGGGATGGGAGGGAGAAAGGAAGCTTCACCTGAAGCTAGCAGACATGGGAACTGAGTGGCCTGAACTGAATGTGCACCGCTTGCCAGCCCCCCTTCCAGTTCCCACCTCAGTCCTAGCCCCCGTCTCCAGCCTCTTGCTCCACAAGCATGGTTTCTAAAAGACTAGGAGTACTAAAAACCAAAGTATGATGCTGACTTACAGAAGGGGCTCAATTAGTTGAATCCATGAAAGTATGAGTAAATAGTGTTTGCAATTGTGACTATAAAAAAAACTCAACTTTATGAAACCTAGCATACAACATAGTCGTGAGGCCTACTAAAGCCTAGGTATCAAAGTGACAAGTTGTCAAAGAATTCTGCCAAAGCAAGTGATTTAAGTGTTATCTAAGCTTACGTACTGTATACACAAAAGCTTGAACTGATACATTTAAAGCTTGCTATGACTCTGGAATGGGTATTCCAAAATAGCCCTCAAAAGAGAATGTAGCTTAAGATCCAGCTGAAAATTAAAAAGATAAAATGACTCGCTTTGGCAATTTGGTATTTAAAAAATATAAGAACTTTGTCATTGATTTCTAGCACAGAAATATTACTAAGACATGCCTACCAATTAAATGCTTGAAAGGTAGTTGATGATCTCGAAGGTTCAGGTGAGCAATATGTCCAACTCTGCTAAACCCTGAAGTGACATCTTGACCTTCAGGAAGCACAGCTCTCAGGATTTCTTCTGACTTAAAGTTTTCATAAGTTAGTTCCAAATTATATTTAGATACCTGTGGACTGACATTAAGTTGTTTTAAAATACTGAGTTCTGCTTCCTCAAAGGAATTACTAGTAAATATTTTATAGGGATCCAACATAATTAGTCTACTTTCTTCATCTTCTGGATCTTCAATCACACGTTTTATGCCTGGTCGCTGCAGTGCTGCCCTTTTAAGGGATCGCATCAATTTATTGACAATTTCTTTCTTCACTTTAAGCACTGGGATGGTGACTGTCTTGTTAAAAGCTGTTCTATCAAGTGTTGTCATTCCTCGAACATCAGAGGGTGGTGAAAACAATTCTGAGTCTCTTTCACCTGTTTCTATTTCAGACATGGTTGTGAATCTTTTTCTTTGATCCAGCAAGAAAATACCAGGTGCTTTGCTAAGTTTCTGTATCAGTGATGTCCAAGCTAATGGGATCAATGATTCTGATTTAGTTATTCCACAGCTTTCCACTTTGAGAAGTCTTCTTAAGGATCCAAATGGCCTCCAGAAGATCCTAAAAAAGTATTCATTTAAAAACCATAAAGCTACAAACCAGCTTACATGTTCACAATAGGTTTTGAGAATGAAAATCTAAATTGTTTTATATAACCTGCTACATGCCATTAATTAAAACTTTTATTGATTTTTTACAGAGAGGAAGGGAGAGGGATAGAAAGTCAGAAACATCGATGAGAGAGAGACATCGATCAGCCGCCTCCTGCACGCCCCACACTGGAGATGTGCCCACAACCAAGGTACATGCCCCCCACCTGAATCGAACCTGGGACCTTTCAGTCTGCAGGCCGACGCTCTATCCACTGAGCCAAACCGGTCTCGGCTATTAATTAAAACTTTTAGTGGTGTGTGAGTATACGTACCATCTTCTCCAGGGCAGAATGACATTTAAAAAATTTTTTTTATTAATTTTTTACAGAGAGGAAGGGAGAGGTATAGAGTTAGAAACATCAATGAGAGAGAAACACCGATCAGCTGCCTCCTGCACATCCCCTACTGGGGATGTGCTCGAAATCAAGGTACATGTCCTGGACTGCAATTGAACCCAGGACCCTTCAGTCTGCAGGCCAACGCTCCATCCACTGAGCCAAACCAGTCAGGGCTCACATTTTCATCTTATAAATGAGTAAACTAAAGCTCAGACACAGGTTAACTCACCCAGTCTCCTTGTTTGTAAATGGCTGAGCAAAGATTAAAACCCAGGTCTGATTTCAGTGCCTGTGTTATTAATATACTGCAATGTTACCTTTGATGCTTTATTGCTCCAAGTCCTGCCTATAGCGAGGTTTCGGTATTTTGAGGACAGGGTTCTGAGTGTTACACACACATGCCATTAAGAGTATCGGTTACTGTTCTGGGCCGAGTGGTTCAGTGGCTCAGAGCTGACCAGTGATCAGGAGGTCACACAGTTGATTCCCAGTCAGGGCACGCGCGAGCTCTAGCCGCAGTGCAGGGCATGCCTGAGGCAGCTGATCAATAATTCTCTCATCATTGATGTTCCTATCACTGTCTCCCTCTCCTTCTCTCTAAAATCTCTCTCTCTCACACACACACATTCACTTTGCCTTCTTGAATACTAAAGAAGCAAATTTAAGAGGAACGGGCCCTGCCCCAACCAACCTTGTAAAGCCAACGTCAGACTTCACAGCCAGTGTCCTTTAGTTAGCCAGCTGTGTGGTCCTGGGTCAATTACTTAAGACTGGCCTCCCCCATATAAAACGTGGCCACAGGGCCTATCAGAAAGCTTTTGAACAGAATAAACCGTTCTTCACTAACCAGCACTCGAGCCTGGGCTCAGCACCAGAGCTGATAATGGGCGGCCTCGCGACATTTAGGCGCCTGGGCAGGAGGAGGGCAGCAGCCCGGGCAGGCGGGTACCGCAGGCGGAGCCTCAGCCCCTGCGAACTAAAAGAGGCCCCTCGGCGGCCACCTCCCCGAGGTCACCACCAGATTCGTGGTGTCGCTCCGCCTCTGGCTCCGCGTCTCAGACCCCTCACCTCATGCTCGGGTGCAGCTCGGAAATGGGTCGCTGGTGGAGGGGTGGGCCTGGATGACGTCATCACTGCTCGCCGCCGGGGAGAAACGTCACCAGACCGCGTCGGTCCCCTCCTCTCTCCCGGGCCTTGTGGAGAGCACGGGCACCCGGGAGGGCCGGGCCTAAAGCTCCGCCTCCGGCGGGACTGACGACGGGAGGACTGGGGCTAGTAGCTCTCGCAGATGGACCTGCTCGTTGGCCAGCGAGCATCATGGAGGTGCCCTGGGGAGTCATCAACGTCCAGCCGGGCTGGTACGTCTCTTCCCAGCAGCCCGAGGAGGCGGAGGCGGAGGCTCAGGCGGAAGAGTTGAGCCCGTTGCTAAGCAACGTAAGTTGGCTCCGCTACCCTCTTGGCGCTGACTGCCACCCGGCCGCCCTGAAGTGCCTGCCAAATGAGACCGGGAGAAGAAGGGGGGTGGCCCGGGGAGAGGGGCGTGGGTCCTGGGGCCCCGAGGCAGCAGTAGAGAGTCAGGTTGGGCGGTGGCATACAGGTGAGAGCACCCTAACGCGCCCGAGGAGGGAGAGCTGACGTCAGGCGCCGGTGGAGCAGGTTCAGCGCCGGACCCGCCCGGAGGAGCGGCCCCGGGGTTATAGGTGGCTCCCTGCTGCTCTGCGAGGTCTTTCTCAGCTTCCCGTTTCCTCCACCAGTCTTGTGAGATTTTTTTGCAAGAGTCACAAGATTTCTCTTTTCTTGACTTAGTCATTGGTGGCCTGTAAACATCTTAAGACGGAGATCCTTAACCGTAAAGCAGTGGAGGTGGTCATAACACTTTCCCGACCCCGAACCCTGTGCAGTGGGTACTCGACTTTTCAACTCAAGTCCCTGGAGTTGAAACAAGATTCTAGGACCTTGTTTCCATTTTGGGGGGAGGGTATTTTCAGAAATAGCCTCAAGAGCAAACTGAATTGCTGCTTCTGCCGTCATTGCAAGGTCCAGTTGGGTGGACTTAATTCATTAAGTCATATAAAAATTAGCCCTAGCCGGTTTGGCTCACTGGATAGAACGTCAGCCTGCGGACTGAAGGAAGTGTCGCAGGTTAGATTAGGGTCAAGGGATGGTATCTTGGTTGGAGGCTCGATCCCCAGCCCTGTTCAGGGTGCATGCGGGAGGCAACCAATCGATGTGTCTCTGATGTTTCTTTCTTCTCTCTTCCACTCTCTCTCTCTCTCTAAAAAAAAAAAGGAAAATATCCTCATGTGAGGATTAACAACAACAAACAAACAAAAAATCCCAAAAAAACTTAGTGTTGCACTACTAGCAGTTGGGGAGCAACAGTTGTGTACAGCAGCCTCAAGATGACTCAGGAATTCCTCAGTAATCAGAAGCCGAGGCCATCAGCCTGCTCTCCCTCCCCCCTCCATTCCAATCCTATCTTAATCTTTTGCAATCACAGATTAATTACGGCTCTTCCTGAAGCCTACCTGGCTTCTGTAGTGGTGGAGATGATTTTCCTAGGTAACTAGATTCCTGGAGCTGCTAGTGGGAGGTGAGAAGGGAAGGAAAGAAAAGCAGCTAGTCCTGACGGAGCAGCTAGTGTGTTGCACAATGCTTGTGGTCCTGCAAATGACCTGTCAATTATTTCTTGATGAAACTTGAATTCACCATGCAAACATTTAATACTATTAAAATTGTGTGCTTCCAGGAACTTCATAGACAAGGATCCCCAGGAGTTTCATATGGTTTCTCAGTGTTTAATTTGATGAATGCCATCATGGGAAGTGGCATCCTTGGCTTAGCTTATGTTATGGCTCATACAGGTATCCTTGGATTTAGGTGAGTTTTTTTCTTATTTTACCATTACTTCCCCCTCCCCCCATTTTGATAGTACAATAAGACAAATGAGACTCCAGAAGCTAGTGTTATCCAATTTCTAATTAAGCTATGTCTGGGATTTTAGCATTTTTTTTTATTGTTGCTAGTGTGTAGCTTGGAGGAATGCTATATAATTTGCATTTTTTTAAATCCACAAGTGTGGCTAGTTTTTTAAAATATATTTTTATTGATTTTTTACAGAGAGAAAGGGAGGGGGATAGAGAGCTAGAAACATCAATGAGAGAAATCAATCAGCTGCCTCCTGCACACCCCCTGCTGGGGATGTGCCCGCAACCAAGATACATGCCCTTGACTGGAATCGAACCTGGAACCTCTTAGTCCGAAGGCCTACGCTCTATCAACTGAGCCAAACCGGTTTCGGCAAGTGTGGCTAATTTTAAAAAATGGGAGACTTGATCTATACTAGTTTATGACCTTAAGTGACTTATTTGTTGTGTCAAGTTAGCCAAAGTGAATCAAAATTTATCAGCCATGCAGATTACTTATAAATAGCAATTTTGTGAGGGTAAAGCACATAATCTCTTTATGGCTGTCTAATTCCTCCTCTTCTCCCATTGTTAAGTAATCTTTTTCCTTTCCAAGGCCAGATGCGGTCTGTGCCTATTTTCATCTTTCAAGACTTTGCTCATACACCAGTTTGCCTAACATAAAAGACACTCCTAGGTTTTCTGTGCTCTCATAGTACTTTGTATATTCATTTTGTTATTATTGTTTAATATAATGATTTGTTTGCAAATTAGTTTCCCCACTAAATTCTGAAATCCTTTAGAACTGAATCTTATCTTTAGCATCTAGTACCATGGTGAGTAGAATGAATATACTTGTTTTGTCAGAAAAAGATCTATTTAACTAGTAAATTTAAAATATACAGAGTGTCATTTAGGTGTTTTAAACTATTTTTTATTTCATTTTTATTTTTCAAATAATAAGAGAGTTTATTTAGCCCAGCAAGTGTAGCTCAGTGTTTGAGCGTTGACCTATGAACCAGGAGGTCATGGTTCGATTCCTGGTTGGGGCACATGCCCAGTGTAAGATGTGCAGTAGGCAGCTGATCAATGATTCTCTCTCACCATTGATGTTTCTATCCCTTTCTTCCTCTCCCTTCCTCTCTGAAATCAATAATATATATTAAAGAAAGTTACAGAGTAAGAGCAGTGAGCCAGCTGGGCTGTGTAAGCTCAGGAAAAAAGTTACAGAGACAAAAGAGAGCCCCTTGGAGCTTAGGAGAGAGCAAGGCAAAGGTAATGCACCTGGGAAAAGAAGAAGGGAAGAAAACCCCTCCTTCCCTGAGTGTTCCCTAGGTTATTTTTATTTTGAATTTCTTGACAAGCAAATTAACTTTTAAGTAACTCAACTTGTTTTTATTATGGGACATGTTCATTGCAAACTTCATAACTTTAAAACTTCAAAACTATAGGGTATCTCCCCCCCCCAAAAAAGTGTGTGTGTGTATGTATATAAAATATATATATAAAAATATACACACACACATACACACACACACATACACACACACACACACACACACACACATATATTTCTTGATAGCTCAACTGATGTTTCTTTCTTTTCAGACTTAACCCATTGGCATTAATTATTCAAAGTGTGTATATATTTTTGGGGGGACACCCTGTATATGTGACATCTTAGGCAAGACATAATTATAGAACTTATTTTTTTTGTTAATCCTCATCCAAGGATTATTTTTTTCTTTTTTTAAGAAAGAGTGGAAGGGAGGGAGGGAGGAAGTGGGGGAGGGAGGGAGGGAGGGAGGGAGAAAGAGAGAGAGAGGGTGGAAGGGAGAGAGAAACATTGATGTGCGAAAGACACATCAACTGTTTGCCTTTCGAATGTGCCTTGACCAGGGCCAGGGATCAAACCTGCAATCCTTCAGTGTGTGTGCCAATATTTAAACCATTGGGTTCACTGGCCAGGACAGGTTTTATTTTTGGTTCCCTTTGAAAATTCATGTTTTATACTTCAGGGTCTTATATGCAGACATATACCACTGAATGTGTGCTCATTGAGTCATATCATACATCACATTTCCCATTTGATGACAACAAACTTATTTTGACTTCTCTGATGTTAGATTACTGACAAGTGTACTTTAACCTCCCAGTTTTGCTACTTATTAGCAAGTGTTCAGTGGATCACAAAGACAGAATGTCTTTAACTCTGGGCATTCCACTGGAGTCAGCTCTGTAGAAGTTTATGAATCCTGTCAGTATCATCCTGAGAATAAGTAGGGGAGTAACATGTTGTTTTTCACATTGTTTGTGACAGGACCCAACTGCTATATTGTTTGTACATTTTTCAAATGGTGTTATTAGAAGTGTGTTAACTGCATTTTGCGGGGTGGGAAGGTTGGTTTGCTGAGTGTGTGTGTGTGTGTGTTTAATAGATGGTAGGAATTTCAGTCTTAATTCAACATAATAAAGATATGATAGGGTAGGGTGGTACACATCATTCAGAGGGGAGGGTTGGAGGGAAGTAGAAAGGAGAGGACAATGAGATTTCACAACTAAAACTTTTGTTTCAACTTAAAATAGGAAAAATAGTCATAAGAGGAAATATTACAAGATTATTGAGTAGCTGAACCATCAGTCAGCAGACAAGAGTGATAAAATAGGAAGTTAGTTTTTACTTTAACTTGTTTCTTTCTGATTTTTTTTTTAGTTTAAAAGCAGTATATTTTAACTTAAATAAAATTTGGTAAATATAGAAAAGTATCTTTTTACTTTCTTTAGTGCCCATAATTCAACTACTCAAAGATAGTCTCTATGAGACTTTAAAAAAAATTATTGTAAGAGATATGGTAAAAAACCTTTTTTTTTTTTTTGTACCCTTTTATATTTTAGTTTTTTGCTGCTGATAGTTGCTCTTCTGGCTTCTTTCTCAGTTCATCTCCTGCTTACTATGTGTATTCAGACAGGTGAGTAAAAACATTATGCTGATTCATTTGATGAAGCAGCCCCTTGAGATTGTATTCACGTATAAGATTGGATGTTTCACATCTAATTTCCACTGGGCATACATTATTACCAGGTTGTGTGGTTGAAATGGAGAATTTCAGAAGGCCAGGATATATAGAGGCAATTCTGTTGGGCAATATGTAAGGACAGGATGGGAGGAGGAAACTAGCATTCTTACATGCCTCTCTCCACAACACAACATAGTTTTCTGGGCTAGAGTACATTGGGGGAAGGACCACAAATGAGTTCAAAAGCTCTACACTTCATGCTAATGGGAAAACAATAGGGCTTCATTCTGCTCAATTTCTAGGGTGATCATTTCCTCATGTAGCATACCTCCCACACCTTTCAGATCTACTACTGCCTTCCCTGCCTCCTAGAATTAAGATTGTAGGAGAAAAGGTCACTAAGTTTTGGATTTATTTAAGTGGTTTGTATTTTTACTTACAGTCTAGAATAAGGTGTTTTTTATAAGTGAAGTTGTATATGCAATTAATACGATATGTATATGTATGTTTATTTCCATATTGAGAACTTTATCATGCAATTCAATCGTGTATTGAATAAGTTCTTTTAAATTGTAATAAAAATACAGTAAATGAATTATGGAACTGCTTTTATAAGGTTTTCCTTTTGGCATTAACAGATATTTTGTGTTCATCAATCCTAGTCTTTTTATCTGTCTAGTCTCTTTGTCTTTGGATTAGGTCAATTTTGGAATCATGAGTTTAATATCTATGTGGGTGAGTTCACTTTGTTCTAGCTGGTCTTATAGTTTTCAGATTTGAAGAAGCATAAGAGATACATAAAATAAATAAAAATGAAATTATTCTGGCTTTAATATGTGAGAACTACCCAAAGGTATTTTGTGAGAAATTTAAGACTCTTTAGAACACAGTTCTAAATCCATCGCTCTAGTCGATTTTCCTAAAATCTGTCTATGTCTCAGACACACCTGCAGATCTTTGTATAACAGACATTTCTAAGAATCTGAGGTGGGATTCAGAAGTACATTTTTAATAAATTCGCTAAATAATTCAAATGGAAAACTGGTTTAGGATCCAGAGTTCATAGTGGTAACTGTGCCATTGATTGCCTTTGGCCATAAAAGCTACAGTGTATGCCCTTGCTTGCAAGGGGGTTGGGCAAAAGTGCGGACAGATAAAAAGGCTAGGAAACAATGCAGAGGTTAATCTCAAAGTAACAAGTTGTTATTAACAGCATCTAAAATTCAGGAATAATAGCATTAAAAGAAGTATATTTGTAAATCCTCCTGCAACCCGACTAGAATTTGTATAACGTATTTTGAAATTGTTATTCTTTTTCTGAAAAACTTATTTTTACTTAATTGTAGTAGTTACCTAATACCTTCATATTTTATTATGGATTCTACTAAAAGATTAATACCTTTAAAAATATATTTTTATTGATTTCAGAGAGGAAAGGAGAGGGAAATAGAAACATCAATGATGAAAGAGAATCATTGCTTGGCTGCCTCCTGTCCACCACCTACTGGGGATTGATCCTGCTAACCCAGGCATGTGCCCTGACTGGGAATCGAACTGAGACCTCCTGGTTCATAGGTTGATGCTCAACTACTGAGCCACACCAGTTGAGCAAAGATGAATATCTTAATCAACTATGTGACAATTATGTTTTCACTAACTAAAATTTTTTTGTTTTATTAATTTCACTTAGGAGTAATATTCAGTTTATGAAGATTTCCAAGTAAGGCTAACTATGCTGTTCTCCTTCAGTTCATCTATATTTAACTTTAAAATTCTGATACTGTTCTTTTCTGTAACTTTGGGGCATATAAAGTGAAAAACCTCTGTTTTTCTTTCTTTTTCTTTGATTTTTTTGTAGCTTTCTTGATCTGTGAACTAACTTCCTGGTTCGTCATATACACTGATGTACCTTGCACCTGTCTTCTGTTGATTGAATTCCTTCAGTCATTGTAAAATTCTCTGTTGAGGTAGGCTTTAAAAATATATACATATATACTAGAGAATAACAGGTAGCTAAATTTTCTCCTCAGTTTACTGAACTACTATAAAAGAGTATTGTGCTTAGATAGAACTCATTGGTCAGAAAAAGCATTATGGTAAGTCTTTACAAAATAATTTATTTATTTGTATGAAGGTAAAAGATGAAGAGAAAAGTAAAGGCCTCCTTCATATGAAATTCTGCTATTTTAGGTTTATTATATAAGGTTTGGGTTCCATCAGGACTTTTCTTGGGAGATAAGATAGCAGCATATAAGGCACTTTAATCTCTTTAGCATTAGTTTGTTATCTATAAAATGGTAATGATAAAACCTTCCTCTTGGGATTGTTGTGAGAATGAAATAAAATGATGTATAAAAAATACCAGATCCTTGGTAAATACTGACTTTTATTATTATGAGTTCTTATTGGAGCAGAACCCGTAAGGATTTTTAACTGCTATTTGAGAAATAGTTGGCTTATTGCAATTATTTGAAAAATTTCTATGCTCTGGGAATAAACTCATAGTCCCCCCTCTTCTGGCTTCTATATCCTTATTACCAGGAGGGAATGAGAGTTTTAGAACTCTGCATGCTTCTGGTCAAATCCCTACTCCCTATCCTCAATTCCCAGTACTCACTTGTTACCATAATTATTACCATTATTTGCCTTGATATCATTTGGATTAATTATATTATACAATTTATCTCAATTTATAATTAGTCACTACAAGAATCCTAAGTTAGCCTGGCCGATGTGACTCATTGGTTGAGCATCAACCCATGAGCCAGGAGGCCATGGTTCAATTCCTGGTCAGGATTTGATTCCTGGTCAGGGCACATGCCCGGTTTGCTGCTCTATGCCCACTAGGGGATATGCAGGAGGCAGCTGATTGATAATTCTCTCTTCCTCTCCCTTCCTCTCTCTGAATCAATAAAAACGCATTTTTTAAAAAAGAATCCTAGTTTATCCTTCATTTCCCAGACTCATCCCATATGGCTCTGATAACCATGTTCTAACCTCATCTCCTACTCCTCCCAAACTCCTAAAACCCTTTCACTTTGCTGTCGAGAATTCATGGCCAGTCAGCAGCAAAACTGTATTCTCAGTTTTTCTCTAAACATTTCCTTCACTTTCTTACTCTGAGAGGACCTTAGTCTTTTCTGAGGACACTGTAGTGCTCTCAGGTAGCCACTCTTTTCTCTCCCATGTCCCACAAACTAGTCTGGAGATGACCTTCAAAAATATTGGGGAAAATGATTTCATTATAGAATTCTGTACCCAGCCAAATTATCATTTAAATGTGATGATAGAATAATGACATTTTTTTGTACATGGAAGGACTAAAAAATTATCTACCACACATCCTTACTTGGTGAGCAATGAAGATGCCATTTACTTATGTTAGGGAGTAAAAAAGAAACAATGAATCTAGTACAGGAGAGAAGTAAAGGTAATTTCCAGGACAATAATTGAACAGCACATCTACTCCCCAGAGGGGAGTAGTCCTTTTTACATAGGCACAGTCAGCCCTCCAGGCTTGCCCTCAGGATGTGTTCAGGATAGAAACCCTTTTCTTTTTCTGCTTCCTGAAGGGAATGCCTTTCTCATTTATCTGTCTAGCTCCAATTTGCGCTCACAGTACCTGAGTAAGTTACCTTAAGGCCTGGCTATTTCAAAGGAGTAAGAATAAAAAAGTGGGAGATAGATACAAGATATCAAGGGGAACAAAAGAAAGAAGCAGGCTAAGCAATGTGGGAGTTAGAATTGAGAGGAGCTGAAGTTTGACTGAATGTGGAAAGTAATGGAGAAAGAGATATCTAAGGATATCTCTCAGATTTCTGGCTTGGGCCAGTGGATCATTTATAGTATCATTAATGAAGACAAGAACTCAGCAGGAGGTGTTGGTTCAAAATAAAAATGAATTTCATTTTGGATATGTGGACTTTAAAGTATATCTAGATAGACAGGTCCTAGAGCATAAACCCAGAATAGAGGTTAATTTATTCATTCAATGCTCTTATCTACAGAGATAAATAAGACTCACTTCCTTGTAAAAGCTTATCCTATATAATAAAAAGCTAATATGCAAATAGACTGAATGGCGGAACAACTGGAACAACCAAACAACCAGTTGCTATGACATGTGCAGACCACCAGGGAGTGTGTGTGGAACATGGTGGTTGTTGACTGTGGCAGGATGGTGGAGCAGGTGAGCTGGGGTGCCAGACCAAGGCAGGGCACCGGTCGCTGTCATCGGGGTGAGCCTCTGATGGTTACAGAAAATTCTTTGTTTCTGTGCGCCACAGTCCTGCCCACCACTCGCATCCACGCCAGTGACAGCCCTGCTCGCACCTGCAGCTGGTGACAGAGCCACCGGTAGCACTTGCTGCCAGTGCCCGATGCCAGTCCCAATCACTTGAAGCACTTAGCAGGTGTGAGCAGTGGCTGCTGGCCCTGATCACCCCTGAGGGCTTCTCTACCTCCCCCTTGGGGCAGCAGCCGCTGCTTATACCCACGGATGCCGTTAGCCCCAATCACTCTGCACCATCAGTGAGTGTGAGCAGGGCTGGCGCCATCAGCATGTGGGAGTGGCAGCAGCAGCCGCGGGAGCAGGGCTGCCAGCAGACAGGGGACCAGAGTTCATGGTGGGAGAGGCCAGGCTGGGGCATGGAGGATGGGCCAAGACCTGCCCTGTGCCTACCGCCCACAGTTCCTTTCAAAGTGCATGAATTCGTGCACTGGGCCCCTAGTCTATAATAATAAACTAATATTGTGTAATATGCTAATTAGAGTGGATGTCCTTCCAGGCAAAGCCAGGGCTGCGAGGGCCAATGTAAGCCACCATGGCTGCGAGGGCCGAGCCCCTTGCACAAATTTTGTACATCAGACCTCTAGTAGTCTAATAATAGGGGAGACAAATGCTTATAGTCTAATAATAGGGGAACAAATAATTTATAATGTAGTATGATAAATGTAACAATTCAAATATGTGCAAGATGCAGTGGTAACTCAGAGGAGGGAGTGATCTGCCTTGTCTGGGGTGGGGAGTGAGGGTCAGTATATATTACTGGAGGACTGAGCTCACAAGGAATTTGACTAGCAGACAAGGCAAGAGAGAATACTAAGGTACAAAGGCATATACTGCATATTTTATTTTAAGGTATAAAAAATAGCTTACTATTATTCATGCATAAAGTACACAGAAGAAAATGAAACTGAAGAGACAGACAAGTGTCAGATCCAAAAGAATTTGGATTTAGTGTTGAGGCAGTGAGAAGGCACTGAGGTGTTTGAGAAGGGTCAAGGTAGCCCTGCCAGTGTGGCTCAGTGGTTGAGTGTTGACCTATGGACCAGCAAATCAGTGATTCTCTCTCATTATTGATATTGCTATTTCTTCCTCTCCCTTCATCTCTGACATCAATAAAAATATATAAATTTAAAAAAGAAAAGAGTCAAAGAATAAAATGATCCCTTATGCTCTGGATATGGTTTTTTTACTTACCCCTCTAGAACAGTAATTCTCAATATCATCCATTACACACTCCTCCCTTTTATATATAAAACAATTCTAGATAGCTCCCTTTACTATCTGAAATAAAATTCCTAGAGGTACTATGATCTACCTGTGATGGACTGCATAATGGTCCCCTCCCCCCACAAATATATCCATATCCTAATCCTTGGAACCTGTGAATGTTAATTTAAATGGCAAAGAAGGACTTTGCAGGTCTGATTAAATTAAGAATATTGAGATGGTGGACTCTAAATGTGTCATGGAGGGAAACCGCAGACAGAAGAGAAGAAGGCATTGTGACCACAGAGGCAGAGATATGGCCATAAATCAAGGCAGGCTAGCAGTCACCAGAACTTGGAAAAGGCAAGGAATGGGTTCTCCCTGGAGCCTCTGAGGGGCCGTGGCCCTGTTGACACCTTGATTTTGACCCCCTGAAACTGGGCCTACAAAACTGTTAATTGATTCCTGTTGTTTTAGGCCACCAAGTTTGTGACAATATGTTCCAGCAGTCCTGGGAAGCTAGATACTACTTATACATAAATAATATTGTACAGTGGAAGAAAGGAGACCCAAAACCTAAGTAAATGCTGTTGGTTAAATGATTTTCCTAAATGGTGAACAATTTTTGACAAAGTTCCAAACAAAACAAAATATACATTTACATGGTAGTTACATTCCTTGAAAATTTAGTGTATATTTAAACAACCATTGTTTTCTTAGCATCTACCAAACTGTGCTTGACACACAGAGGGTATTTAATAAAAGCTGGATACATGGGCTATGAATGGATGAATGTATTAGAGCTACAGAGAGATTCTGTTTTAAAAGTTCCAAAATAAATAAATAAAAGTTCCAAAATCAACACGCAAGGCAAAAATTATGTACAGTCAAAATTACCTTTGAAAATATTTTATATAGGCCCTGGCTGGTTGCTCACTGGTTAGAGCTTTGGCCTGAGGACCAAAGGGTCTCAAGTTCGATTTTTGGTCAAGGGCATGTACCTTGATTGCAGGTTCCACAGCTCCAGGAAGAGCTGGTGCAGAAGGCAACCAGTTGATATGTGTCTCTCACATTCATGTTTCTCTCGCTCTCTTTCCCCCTCCTACTTCCCTTCTACTCTCGTTAGAAATCAATAGAAAAAATATCCTTGGGTAAGGATTAAAAACTTTTTTTCCTGTATAGTTTATAAAATAGTGTTCAACATTTACATGATCTGTTAGATGTCACTAACATACCATTTCTCAATAAAGCTGAGAGACTTTTTTTTGTCAAGCCTTGGTCTGGGCACCATATAAAGGATATGTATTGCTTCAGGGTCATGATGAATCTCATTCAGCCCTGCAAGATGCTCTCACTGAGAGCACATAAGAACAGAACTGATCAAACGAATATAGAATCCCTTTACATCTCAGTGTGCAATGTAAGCGTTTTCATCTCTTTTTCTTCTTGTCATTAGTGAGCATGGTTCAGTAGACCCACAATTAATTAAGTGGGCTGATTATGTGACTCCATTTTCAGTGGATTGGCGTTCTTGTCACATCCTTTTGCTAACGAGTAGTTTCAGTTGAGCTTGATTTTTCTCTCCCAAGTGCATTTGGCAGTGTAGACACATTTCTGGTTGTCCCAGGTCCACTGGCAGCTAGAGGATAAAGGCCAAGGATGCTGCTGAACATCCTTCAACGCACAGGACAATCCTGCACTACAAAGAATGATCTAATCCAAAATTGTTAGTAGTGGCAAGGCTGAGAAACTCTGGGCTAGATTATGTGTGTGCTTTGCTCATGTAGTGACTCCTTTATATTGTTGGCCTTGACGTTAGAGAAGTGCTTCCTCTAACAGAAATTAAACATAATGTTATTGGACTAGAGGGAAAGGGTGGGTGTGAATCTCTGTAGGTTAAACACATTTTTAAATTAAACTATTTTATTTTAATCAAAAGTAATCTTTAGTCACACACATATGCATGAATGTGTATGTGTGTGTGCACTTGTGCAGGAGGGTGTGGAGCACTTCCCATCTATTCTCTCACTTTTAGACTCATTTCCCAGAGCTAGCAACATATAAAGTTTTTGTTTTTAATTCTTTCGGTGTTATCTTCCTAAGTCTAAATAATATTCTTCTACTTTTGTTTATTGATTTAACATATTATATGTTGACACTTCATTACTAAAGGTCAGGATTTAGCTTAGGTGTACTATTTCTTCTTTCCCATTTTTTAATTTTCATTTGTTTGTACTTAATTTCACTGATTATTTTGTAATTCTAAATAATACAATTAAACCTTTATTTTTCTTTCATGTTCTTGAGATAGTACCTCTTGCCACTCTGCTATATGTGGTTATGAGTGCTCCGATCATTTCTTTCACCTGTCTTCCTGTTTTCCACAATCTTTCTGCTGTACTCTTACACTGACAAGGTCTTTGTTCTGTAATCATATATAAGTTATTCTTCTTTTATCTATAAGTTGAGTCTGAAAGTTGAAAACTAATGAATAGTATTTATAGGATATGATTATATAAGTATTGTCCACTTCAGAGCCAAACAGTAGATTGGGATCCCAGAACTCCTTATGTATGAGGTATCATGGCCTTTGTGCCATTTGAAAGAAGAATATTACTAGTAGTCCAGTGTTCTTTTTCTTTTTTCTGTATCCAATTCTCTAAAATATGCCACATTATTTGATAAACTGACATTTAAGTACCTATTAAGAAAGATGAAAAGTGGCAATATAATTGCATAATAGACATTCAATAAATGAATGACCTGCATGACACTCTTGGGGAGAAAAAAAGGGGAGAGGAAAATGGTGGAAAACACAAGAAAGAAAAGAATTTTGAAAAAATAAGAGTGCATTCCAAATGGCCAACTTTCTGAGAGTTGAACTGTATTTGAATAACTCATGCCCCTCAGTCCAGATCCAAAGATAATATTGCTGCTGCTGAAGCTTGGGCTTTGTACTGTAACCACAGTTTATTAATTGTCCTGTTTCATTGAGGGGAAAATGCAAAGCAGACAGAACACTGGAGTAACTAGCTGGAAATATTCCACTGCTTCATGGGAAGCAGCTTTCCAAACGATTCCTGTGGAGGCCAAAGTCTTGGTCTAGCCAAAATAGCACTAAAGTGTACCTTGATGGTACATTATAGAAGAAATTTTCCCCCAATTTACTTCATTAGGATTTACAGCCTTTCTGCCGCCTCAAAAGCATAACATTGATTTCTTAAATATAAAAAAAATATTTCCTAAAATAGATCGCTATGACTGCTTTCAGTTATTTATTTAAGGGGAATTGTGCCAAGTATTGCCTATATGAATTCCTGTAAAAGACTAAATTCATTTCATAATTTTCATAATTAATGTTATTCTATTCTGTAGGAATATACTATTAATGTGATTGGTCATCACCACATTTTATTCTGATATCTCTCAAAACAATATCTTTCACTTTAAGATATTAAAACATTGATCATGTGAAAGAACAGCAAAAGTATCCCTTATTAGTAGACAAATTGATACTTAAATTACTAAACACTAGAGAAATTAAAAACTGCAACTTAAATAAGCTCTATCAGATATTTGATGGAGGAAACAGAACTGTTCAAGTGATAATTGTTTTTAGAAGTAAAGTTTTACCACTCCATTATACTCATTATAGAATATTTTAATCCCCCCCTAAAAAAAAACAAAAGGAAAACAAAGAAGACTACACACTTGTTTGTTTATAATATATTCCACTTTTTTTGTGTTTTGCTTTATAAACCATATTTGAATCCTATTTCTTTATATTGACATTTTTATGTTATTATAAACAGTTTTTAATAGCTACATATTATTTAATCAGATATACCTATCATAATTTACTTAACTACCTTACCATTGTTTAGCACTTAAGTAGTTTTTTATTGTCAATATAAATAATGCATGATGAGCATCTTTGCATATAATGATTTCTCTGGTTTTTGTTTTGTTTCCTCAGATGCAGGCTTCTAGTGGTCAAATGTTATAAATATTTTAAAGGCTCCTTGTTCAAATTGAAGTCCAAAAGTCAGTACCAATTTATACTGTTTATCCAGTATCTTAAGTGTCCAAATGACAGAAATATTTAGAATTTAGAAATATTTCACTGGTGTTGATTTGATTTATACTGATATGTTGAGATGATCCAGAAAACCATTAAAAAGTGTATATGTAGAGATAAAGCATTTGACTGATTGTACATATTTTAGTTCAGCCTCAATGTTAAACCAGAAGCTATTGTTCATATTCATGATGTCTCAGATGTTGAAAAGGGCTTTTGATTTTTGCAACAAAGAAGTATGATGCCAGTGAAGAACTGAATGACTAGCCAGACATGCTGACTTGAAAAATAGAGTTAGGATTTGAACATTGTACTCACTCTCCACTTTATAGTCTAAGCCCTTTTCACTGTGAATTTGGGAGTATGTTGCATTTCGGAATATTTTCACAAAACTAGAAAATAAAAGAGAGAAATTGAAGATTGTTAAAATGTATGACTATTGTCAGAAGTTGCAATTACAGCTGTCTTATTATGCTGTTGTTTTGATTATATTCTCTGCAATAATAAAGGTTGTGTTCTAATAAAAAAATTAAGAATAAACCTTTAATTTGCTTAAATTTTGATAGCTGAAAGACGAGTTCTTTTGGAATCTTTTAATATGATTTTTGCTTTTGGGAAAGTTATTTGCTTTTATGTTTATTAAATATATAATCTATACTTGTTTATGGTGTTCAAAAATAAACCCTAGTTAAACTTTTTGATGAGTATTAGCTTTTTAAAAAATATGTTTTTATTGCTTTCAGAGAGAGAAAGGGAGAGGGAGAGACTGAGACAGAAACATCCATAAGAGAGAAACATTGCATGCCTCCTGCTGGGTATCCAGCCTGCAACTGACCAGGAATCGAACCTAGGACCTTCTGGTGCATGGGTCAGTGCTCAACTACTGAGTTACACTGGCATGGCATAATGACTATTATCTTGATAATATGCTCACCAGCTGAGAAACTGATGCAAAATAGGTCATCTTAAAAGCAAGTTATTTGAACAAAACAGAAATAGACTCATAGATACAAATAACAAACTGGTGGTTGCCAGAGGAGTGAAGAATGACATGGTGTTTGAAACAGGTGAAGGAGAATAAGAGATAGAAACTTTAGTTATAAAATAAATAAGTTATGGGGATGTAACATACAGCATGAGAAATGTTAACAATAATATTATAATAACTTCATATGGTAGCAGAGGGTAACTAGACATACTGTAGTGATTATTTTGTAATGTACAAAAATAGTGAATCACTGCTTTGTATACCTGAAACTAATATAATAGTGGATGTTAACAATAATTCAATAAAAATAAATTGCATTAAATATAAAAATAAAACTAAGTTATCCTATCTAATAAAAGAGTAATATGTAAATTAACCATACCTCTGCTACACTCACAAGCCACACCCACAAGCCGATCAGAACAAGTATGCAAATTAACCCAACCAAGATGGCTAGGGCCACAGAGAGAGCAGGAGGGAGACTTGGGTTGCCCCTAGTGATAGAGGAAGGCAAGTGTCCAGGCCTCTGCTTAAGGCAACAAAGTTTTAATGGCTGTGCAGCAGAAGTCTTGGCTCCACTCCAGGCTACAAAGTTTCGATTGTAGAAGATAGATAAATCCCAGATATCAGGGCTTCCGCTTGGGTCGCCGGGGGGCATGGCCGGCCTGCAAACTACCACAGGCCCCTTGCCCAGACCTCCCCGTGCCCCAAAGAACTAGAGGCCCGGTGCATGACATTCATGCACCCTCAGCCCGGCCTGCATCCTCTCACAGTCTGGGAGCCCTCGGGGGATGTCTGACTGATGGCTTAGCTCCACAGGGAGAGGCCCTAAGCTAGCAGTTGGACATCCTTAGCATTGCTGCAGAGTCAGAAAAGGCTCCTGCCACTGCCGCTGCACTCCCCAGCCATGAGCCCAGTTCCTGGCTGAGCAGCGCTCCCGCTGTGGGAGCTCACTGACCACCAGGGGGCAGCTCCTGTATTGAGCGTCTGACCTCTGGTGGTCAGTGTGCGTCACAGAGACCTTTTGTTCTGCTGTTTGGTCAATTTTCGTATTAGCTTCCCAATGCCAAATTAGATAGAAGCTAACATTTAGAAATGTTCTGGTTTTATATATGAGTACCAAAGCTTTGGAATTCTATATAATAAAAGGCTAATCTGCAAATAGACCAAACAGCAGAACAACTGGAGCAACCCAACAACTGAACAACCTGTCGCTATGACATGCACTGACCATCGGGGGGTGTGTGGAACATGGTGGGCATTGGCCACAATAGGATGGTGGAGCAGGTGAGTGGGGGTGCCAGACCAAGGCGGGGCACTGGTCACTGTCATCAGGGTAAGACTCTGGTGGTTACTAAAAATTCTTTGCTCCCATCTGGTGCTGCACCTACACTTGCTGCTGGTGCTGGAGCTGCTGCTCACACCCACTGCCAGCGCCAGTCCCGCTTGTAGCTGGTGCCAGAGCCACTACTCGCACCCGCTGCTGATGCCTGGTGCCAGTCCCGATCACTTGGCACCATCAGTGGATGCCAGCAGTGGCTGCTGGCCCTAATCACCCTTGAGGGCTTCTCTGTCTCCCCTTGCACCTGAAAGGTGCTCAGGGCAGAAGCCGCCACTTGCACCCACTGCTAGTGCCGACCCCAATCACTCCGCACTTTCAGCGGGTGTGAGCAGGGCTGGCACCATCAGCACACGGTAGCGGGAGTGGGACTGCAGGCAGACAAGGGACTTGGGGCTTGGTGGGAGGGGCTGAGCCGAGGTGCAGAGGATGTGCTGAGACCTGCCCCTGTGCCTACTGCAGCCTCGAGACCCACAGTTCCTTTCAAGGTGCATGAATTCATGCACTGGGCCCCTAGTGTTTAATATAAGAAATAGTGCCCCTGTACTACATAAACACTCAGTTGTGTTTAGGAATATTAAATTAGTAAAGATTTATTGTTTCAAATAATACTAACTTTTGTGATGACATTCATGTTAGAGTATGTATTTGGGGAAAAAAGAAAATCGGCATTTTCCATAGGAGGAAAAAATTCCAGTTCTCAGTCTTGTACTTCTGCTTTTTAATTTTTTTAAATATATTTTTATTGATTTTTTACAGAGAGGAAGGGAGAGGGATAGAGAGTTAGAAACATCGATGAGAGAGAGAGACATCCATCAGCTGCCTCCTGCACGCCCCCTACTGGGGATGTGCCCACAACCAGGATACATGCCCTTGACTGTAATCGAACCTGGGACCTTCCAGTCCACAGGCTGATGCTCTATCCACTGAGCCAAACTGGTTTTGGCTTCCGCTTTTTAATTTTATGTTCTAAAATACTGTTGACCGTTGAACAACACAATTTTGATCTTTGTGGGCCCACTTATATGCAGATTTTTTCCATAACTATGTTGGAACATTTTTTGGAGATTTTCTTGCTTATGTGAAGCAATCGTGTCAATTAGGCTAGGCAAACTGCAGCTCTCGAGCTACGTGTGGCTCATGAGCCGAGGTTAGCCACTTTGTTGACTAATGAGTTTGCCCACCACTGGGATAGGGGCTTAATCACAAGGAACAACAACAGCCTGTAATTATTGGAATTGAGAGTTAGGTCTGGTCGGCAAACTCATTAGTCAACAGAGCGGCAAACTGCGGTTCGTGTGCTGCATGTGGCTTGCGAACCGCAATTTGCTGATCACTGGCTAGGCTACCATAAAGCAATCATGTTGCTGCTGCTTCATTATCAATGCAGGAACTTTTATTCCTGTAAATAAATATGAATTACTTTTTCACACTACCTTTTCATTTTTGATACCTAGTGTTAGTAATACATTAAACATCTACAGTATTTTGTGTCATATAAGACAGTATTGATGTAGATACTGACAGATGATGCATCTTATAAACAGATGACATGAACTTACAGTATTGATAAATATAGTACTATAAATATATTTATTTTTCCTTATGATTTTCTTAATAATACTTTTTCTCTAGCTTAGTTTATTGTATGAACACAATATATAATACATATACAAAAAATGGACTTTACTGGTAAGATTTATGGTCAACAGTAGGCTGTTAGCAGTTAAATTTGGGGGGAATCAAAAATTATACACAGATTTTTGACTGTCTGGGAGTTGGTGCCCTAAGCCATGGTGTTTAAGGACTAACTGCATAGTACTTAAAATCAACTCCTGTAAAATTATTACTGAAGTCTTTCCTTGTTAAAAAATGAAGCTTCCTACTTAGAATCAACTTATATATCCCCAATTCAAAACTAATTTGTCTTTGCCTGGTATGTTTGGTAGGATGTAAATAGCTGTATCATCTGAAAAATTTGTAAATTCTTTGTTCAACCCTGATAATAAAATTAAAATCTTAAATCTATACTTGGCAAGAAAAGTTAGTATTTTTGTTCTTAATTATTAAAACTTATTTTTTGCCAAAACCGGTTTGGCTTAGTGGATAGAGCGTCGGCCTGCCGACTGAAAGGTCCCACGTTCGATTCTGGTCAAGAGCATGTAATTGGTTGCGGGCACATCCCCGGTGGGGGGCATGCAGGAAGTGGCTGATCAATGTCTCTCTCTCATTGATGTTTCTAACTCTCTATTCGTCTCCCTTCCCCTCTGTAAAAAAATCAATAAAATATATTAAAAAAAAAACTTTTTTTTTCCCAGCATTTCACTGTTTTCTTTTAGACAATGTAGTTGTAATATGTAAAGGCCATAGATGGTGTTTAAAGTCCTTATGTTTACATACCTGGAAGTCTTGCTTATGAAATAATAGATAATTTTGTTGTTGTTGTTAATTTAGTGGCAGTTTAAAGAAAACCCATAAATAGCTTGAAGGGATATATGAAAACTTGCTTTAAGAAATGATGAGCCATACCTCTGACTCAATAGGAGATGTGTGTTCCTATGCCAAGCCTTGGAATTTTCTAGTGTGCTTCTTTTTAGTATAAGAAGTATGAGGTTAAGCACTTGTCCACACTATAGGATTATACAAATGTTTTTACTTTTCTTTACCAGTGGTGTCACTAGTTAGAGCATGAAGCTATATGGGTTGAGGAAAAATGTAGTGCTTTTATAAGCCATTGAATTTTCATCTGTGACCATATTTTATGGACATATGAAATGAGAATGTGTTTTATACTCTTTTATGATGAAAAAAGAAAATGTATGCCCTACTAATTGTGGGATAAGGTATTTTTTTCTGTCATGAACACAATGTCATTATACTAGGTAGCTGAAAAAGTAAATGTTTCTGCAAGTATGATACAGCTTTCATACTTTAACTTTATTTACATAAGCAGTTTTCAGAAACTTGCCAACAAAAACTTATATTTGGACAGTGCAATAGGCAAGTACTGTTTAGTGAGAAATGAAGTTTGTTCTTGAGTAATTATTCCATATGGATTAATGCAGTGTGGGTGGTGGTTAGAGAACCCTGGGGTTTGCTAAGCTCTACTTCTTCTAAGAGGATTCTATCCTTGCAGACCATAAGTCTTCAAAAGTGTCCCCAAAAATGGTTACTTCTACTTTAAATTTAGTGTGACCACCCGATAGCTATAAGATAGTACTGGAATAACTTTCTTCCCTTTAAGACTTGGCACACAAAGAGTTTTGTATAAAAATGAAAATTACAATTTCTCTTAACAGCTGTGACATCTTATGAAGATCTTGGACTCTTTGCATTTGGATTATGTGGAAAGGTAATTTTTTTTTCCTTGCTATTTCCAAAATTCGGAGAGTCATATTTTCCTCTGTTTCCAATTAGAAAAGACAAGTATATATCAGGGGAAGACATTAGAGAAATAAAAGTAAAATAAAGTTAAGACAGAATGATAGGAACAAGAAGTGAAAGAGAAGAAATCTCTATATGCCCTTCCTAAAAATGCATCAATAAACTTAATTCAACACTTAAATCTTTTATACTTTTCACCCTAATAAAGGACAGCAATTACTTGGATAATTTTAAAATAGTAGCAGTGGTCTATTTTAAGTTTTCCTTATTAATTTTGATTATATTCTCTGAGTATCCGATCTAATAAGAGAATAATATGCAAATTGACCATACATCCGCTACACCCACAAGCCACACCCACCAATCAGAGTGAGTATGCAAATTAACCCAACCAAGTTGGCTATGGCCAGAGAGAGCAGGAGGAAGGTTTGGGTTACCCTTGGAGGTGGAGGAAACCAAGCTTTCCACAAACCCTGACTGGTGCTTAAGGCAACAAAGTTTCAATGGCTGTGGGAGCAGAAGGCTTGGCTCTGCTCAAGGCTACAAAGTTTCAATTGTAGAAGATAAATAAATCCCAGATACCAGGGCCTCTGCTTGGGTTGCCAGGGGCTGTGGCTGGTCTGCAAACCACCACAGGCCCCCCACTCAGGCCACCCTACATCCCAAGGGAACACCCACCCTGATCTTGGACACCCTTCAGGGCAAACCAGCTGGCCCCACCCATGCATCAGGCCTCTATCCTATCTAATAAAAGAGAAATATGCAGATTGACCATCACTCCAACATACAGGACGACTGCTCCCATGTAGTCAAAAGGTCCTGCCCCAATGTGGACACAAGATTGCCACCACAAGAAGGCCAGCAGGGGTGGGCAGTTGGTAGGGATCAGGCCTGCAAGAGAGGGCAGTTGGGGGTGATCAAGTCTGCAAGGGAGGGCAGTTGGGGGTGACCAGGACGGCAGAAGAGGGAAATTGGGGGTGACCTGGCCTACAGGGAAGGGCAATTGGGGGGTACCAAGGCCTTCAGGGGAGGGCAGTTAGGGGTGACCTGGCCTGTAGGGGAGGGCACTTAAGGGTGACCAGGCCTACAGGGGAGAGTAGTTAGGGGGAATCAGGCTGGCAAGGGAGTGGTTAGGGGTTGATCAGGCTGGCAGGCAGAAGTGGTTAGGGGCAATCAGGAAGGCAGGCAGGTGAGCATTTGGGAGCCAGCAGTCCTGGATTGTGAGAGGGATGTCCGACTGCCTGTTTAGGATCTGACCTAAATGGTTAGTTGGGACATTCCTTAAGAAGGGTCCCAGATTGGAGAGAGAGCAGGCTGGGCTGAAGGACACCCCCCTACCCCCATGCACGAATTTTCTGCACTGGGGCTCTAGTATGCCCATAAAGACAGGAGAAGAAGTATAGGATTAAAATTATATGATGACTAGCCCTAGCCAGTTTTGCTCAGTGGATAGTGTCATCCTGCAAACTGAAGAGTCCTGGGTTCAGTTCTGTCACAGGGACATGCCCGAGTTGCAGGCTTGATCCCCAGTAGAGGGTGCAAGAGGCAGTGGTCAGTGATTCTCATCATTGATGTTTCTATCTTTCCCCCTCCCTTCCTCTCTGAAGTCAATAAAATATATATTTTAAAAATTTATACTATGACTATATACAAAACTATAGTCATCATATTAGAAGATCATTATTATTTAAGAGCTTACCAATGCTGAAAGATTATATAGCTATCTCCTCATTTTAGGTGAGGAAATTAAAGCCCAGAGAAATAAAAGGGCCTATTTGTCCACAGTTACTTAAAGGACTCTAGACTCTAACTGTTTTTTCCTCCTCAGAATAAGAGAACTAACAGCAATATTTGTTGGCATTCATTTGTGATAGGCATACTAAACTAATTTAACAGGTAGGGGAAACACTGTCTTCTTCCACAGATGATCAGAAGGTAAATATTGTTAGTGGCATAGTACTTTTTTTTTTAAATTTCTCAAAAGCTATTATACTTCTAAAGCCTATTTTCATATTGATTCCAAATAGGCCTTTTTCTTTTTATTTGTAAATCTGTATTTTATGGTTTTGCTTATTTATTTTGTTTTTAATCTAAAAGAATACTATATTTTTAGATGGCTGAACTAATTTCTAAGAAGCAAGTCTGGAAGGAAAAAGATCTATGTAATAGGGAGAACACCTATATTTACATTCAAATTTACTTGGTTGTTAAAGTACTAAAGGGATTAAGTACAAAAGTGCAAAATGGAAAATACAGTAGTTACTTAGTACTTGAGGGTAAAGGGTTTTGTTAATACCTAGTAACAGTTTCTCTTTTCTCAAGGTCAGAATGTTTGGTAGAATCATGATCAGTTTCTTGCATTCAGTTTAACCAAGGAAGAAGAAAAGGTTACTTACATAAGAAAATTCTCCAATAAATTGAATATGTTCTGTAACACGACTCTAAGTATCATCAGTGTTATTTCCCAACGAGGAGCATGGATTGTTGAGTACTCCTTTCCTAGAACTCTAGAATATTTGCATTATCATTTTAAAGTATGCACTTGGTACATAGTAGGCAGGTACATAGAGGGCACTCCAAATAATGAGTTGTTTGTCTGCCTTTTAAATATTTCTTCTTCATTTTCACAATTGGGTTGAAACTTTCCTATTACCTTCTTTCCAGATAGATAGATAGAGAGATAGCCTTTCTAGATCTTAAATGCTAAAAAAAGAAAACAATGGAAAAAATAATTACCAATAAGTTGATATTATTACTTTTTGCACAATATTAATAGAAAATAAATTCCATTATTATATATGACTGAAAAGAAATTCAGTTATTATGTATGACTGATGAAAGGTAGTGTTTTAAAAAAAGTTCAAAATAGTCTTTTTACAAATAACTGAATTTTGGAACTAATTTTTAATGGGTTAATAATGCAAAGTTTTTTTATTTTTATTTTCTGAAAAATGTTAGAGAGGCGATGACCATATTTTCAAAGACATGTCTCTAAATTTTCCTGTCATTAGTCCTGCTCTGCAGACTCCAAGGCCTCAGTAACTTAGATTGTTCCCAGGATAGGAACAGGCTGTGCCACTGATGGGATTCCTAGAAAGGTGATCTGTTTTCAATCTATGTAGGACTGCATGACCTTAGATAGTTAGCTCCAAACATACATTGGTGGTGCAAACCCACCAAGATTTGTTTGAGTGATTGAAAGGCCCGAGTAGAAGCAGAATGTTTCTTCTGAGGACATCTGTTTACCAAGAATGGATGAACTGCTGTCTTGAGTTTCCCAGGAGTGTCATCAAAGATCACAAGCTAGCAGCCTGCATATTGAACTTAGTCCTCAAGCATATTTTGTTTGGTTCAGATCCTTTTTATTTTTAGCTGATTGCTAACTAAAAGTTACGAAATTTTAAAGAATTCAACTTTTGACTTTCAGAAATAGGAAGATTTAGCTACATTGGATCCACATGCCCATAGGCCAGCAACTAACCAGAGCTGAGTAGCAGGGTGGAGTTTGAGAGGGGTGGAGTTCACCAATTCTATATATTACTGATTTCAGAGAGGAAGGGAGAGAGAGGCAGACAGAAATATTAATGATCAGAGAATCATTGATTAGCCGCTTCCTGCTCACCCCCTACTGGGGAACAAGCCTGCAACCTAGGCGTGACCAGAATCTAACCTGGGACCCTTCAGTCCACAGGCCAACACTCTATCCACTGTGACAAACCAGCTAGGGCAGATACTACAGTCTTTATAACCTCCTATTGTCTTACACTTAGCCCACTGCATATTATTGAGTGTGAAACGTTGCTAAATTTTCAGATTTGAGAATATATGGGTTCTAAAGTTTCCTGCTCTAGATTATTATTCCCTGGGATAAGAGATGTGGAAAGCCTTGATGTATGCCAGGATGATATATTCAGAAGACTATATCATTTCCTTTTACGTAGTACAACTTTGACAGAGCACACCTTAAGCTGTCTCAGTCTATCTACTAAAGCAATGTGGTATACCAGTAAAAATGGAGAATGAGACCAGATAGAATCAATTTCAATTTTTTGGTACTTTGATAACCACTGGTTACTAGCTTTTTAACACTTTTAACTGTTTAAAAATGACTGCCAAGAAAACTTTCAAAAGTATTCTTTATAGTAACCATGGAACTATTAAAGAAAGGCTTTTTATGTAATGATTATTAGTTTTATGTATTACAAATGGCTGGCAAAATTTATTTCAATTTCTTTGGATTTCTGCATCTGTTTTTTAGTAATAGTTATTGGACTTTAATAAAATACCAGTCCTTTTATATTACTTCCCCTTTCATCTTCTAAATACATTTGTTCTTTTATAGGTGGTGGTGGCAGGCACCATAATAATCCAGAATATTGGAGGTAAGCAGTTGAAAGTGCACGGCTTATGCATAGATGTGATGGAAATGATTTCCTCTTTTGGTTTCTTACCTTACCACAGATCTAGCTGTGAACCTGAACCCCGGTAGTCATAGGTAGCCTTAGAAACCTTACGTGTTGTCCTCATTACTCTTTTTTTGTGGGGGTTTTAAGCAGCCCGCCTGGACAATAACTTCTAAATCAGTTCCAGGTCAACCCTGGATTTCAGTTTTGCTATTAGGTCCGCAACACACCTCTAAAACATTTGCTTTCTGTAGTTGTGAGAGTGGTGATGTACTGTTTAGATACAGCGGTTGCCAATCGGTGGTCGTGAGGTCCGAAAGGTTGGTGACCACTGGTATAGAAAACTCTCCAGGAGATTCTGAAATACTTCCCCTCCACTTTTGTCCTAATCACCTCCATTAGTGGGGACTGCTTTAGTGGGAGTGGTGTTCTATGAGCTGTGAACATTCAGGTATAGACAAGCAGTGTCCCCTTATAGCAGAGAAAAAATGACCAAATGGTTTAAAAAATAGACCTGAGAAAAACATTGTCACATTTATATATTATCTTGTTCTCATTAAAAAATCCCAATATCAAGAACCAAAAATTAGTGTTAATTAGAGATAGCTACACATTTAAATACAAAATATGGGGATTATATTTATATATGTTGTAAAGAAGTTATATAGTGCTGAACATGTTTTCAGTATTGACTGGAGTTCTAAGTAAATGCTATTAGTTTAAAAGCAATAATTTTCAACCTGTGCACTGCATTTAAATTCTTGAATTTAAAATTCAAGAATTTTTAAAGCAAGCAATACCTAGCTATTTAGTCAGGGTACTGACCTCTTTTCCCTTAGATTATAAAATTAAAACAAAAAACAAACAAAAAAATGACAGTAGTGAACACAAAAGCCATCTGGCATGAATTAACCAAAAGCATACCTAATTTTTTGTCAGATCAGCAAAAAATATAGTTTTGATGTGCCTCAGAATTTTAATCATTAGTTTATATGTGCCATGAGATTAAAAAAAGGTTGAATATCACTGTTTTAAAGGGATATACACAGAGAAGGTTGACATGCATTTTGGGTTTTACACAGGATTGTATGGTCAGAGAAATTTTAACTTATTTCTTATATACAACAGTTCAAAATAACTGAAAGATGACAGTTTTAATAAAGTTCAACCCTGATACTCGAGATTTGTACTATTTCACTTTAAGTATTATTCAGCTGAAGTCTATCTTTAATGGGTTTCTTGGTCAGGGAAAATACTAACATTCCCTTGGCTACATTTAGTGAGAGCTAAGCAAATTACCCAGGTTATCTTACCCTCCACCAAACACTTTATTATTCCATTTTACTGATGTGGTAACTGAGAGTTAGAAGAGATACTAGAGGACCGGTACACATGCATCAGTGGGGTCCGTCAGTCTGGCCTGCACCCTCTCGCAATGCAGGACCCCTTGGGGGATGTAGTAGTGCGCAAAGTGGCAGGCGGCCAGGGTGGAGCCAGAGCCTGGTCCTGGCACTGAGCTGCTCCCACTCATCCCAGCCCAGCTGCTCCTGCTGCAGCAGCTGTGTTAGCACTGCGGCAGAAACAGGAGAGGCTCGTGCTCCCTCCGCTGTGCTTGCCAGCCGTGAGCCCGGCATCTGGCGCCCGTCAGTCAGCTGAATAATGCTCCCACTTTGGGAGAGCACTGACCACTGACCACCAGCTCCTGCATCGAGCATCTGCCCCCTGGTGGTCTGTGCGCATCATAGTGAAAGTCAACTGGATGTTCGGCCATTTGGTCACTTAGGCTTTTATATAGAGAGAGGCACAACCCATAGACACAGTAGTGTGGTGAAGGCCTGGTAGCAGGTAGAGGAGTGGGGAAGGAGAGAGGCTGAGTGTAACGGGTAAACGGGTAAAGGGGGGGGGGCATCTGTGATATTCTCAATAATAAAAATATATTTTAAAAAAAGAGTGGCATAAAGAACTTGCTCATGATTTACATAGTTAAGTAGTAAAGCTACAGATTTGAATTGAGCTTAAGAGCTAAATATTTCATCTCAGCTCTGTAGGATTAGGAGCCTTGCTTCTACTTATCCTTTGTAACTAATTTTAAGTCAGTCCTTGAGGCAGATTATTTTTTCACTCTAAACTTTACTTTCCCCACCCATTCAAAAGGAGGCTTGGTCCAGTTGAGTTCCAAGATTCTCTTGGAGGGAATAGCTGAGCCTGTGAAGACAAGGCATTTGGGTATGTTGGAAGAACTGCCTTCTCCAGTATAATTTTGAATTTGTGGCTTATTTTTGTGACTGTCTGGATCAGACAGTGACTCTCCATTGCCCCACAAATAAAATATTTCACCATGGCTTAAAAAAATATTAACATTCCAACAATAAATTATAGTTGCCATTGCTCTGGAAATCCTGAACATTCATGTTTTTATTCTTTCAATGTTCATGAAAACATATATTATTGAATGAGAGGAATGCTTTTTTGGATATCATACAAAAATCATTCCTGTCTAACAAACACTACTTTACTCTTCAGAGCAGAATTCAGTAAAATAAGTTTCTTTCTTTAGGAGTCTATATAATGTCATTGATTTTAAGAAATCTTTGGAATATTTTATTTTAGCAAATATGTATTGCTTAACTATACACTTGGTCTCTAATATGAATGTACTAGAGGCCTGGTGCATGAAATTCATGCACCGAGGGGGCGTTCCTTCAGCCCAGCCTGCACCTCTCCAATTGGGGACCCCTTGGGGGATGTCCAGTCAGACATCCCTCTCGCAATCTGAGACCACTGACATCTAACGGCTCACCTGCCTGCCTGCCTGCCTGATCACCCCTAACTGTCCTTTTCTGCCAGCCTGGTTGCTCCCAACTGCCCTCCCCTGCTGGACTGATCTCACCCCCAGTGGCCCTCCTGTGCCGGCCTGATCTCGCACCCAACAGCCCTTCCCTGCTGGCCTGATCTCGCCCTCAATTGCCTTCCCTTGCCAGACTGATCTTGCCCCCAACTGCCCTCCCTGCCAGCCTGATCTCACTCCAACTGCCCTCCCCTGCTGGCCTAATCACTCCTAACTGCCTCTTCCTCAGCTGCCACCACCATGGCTTTGTCCAGAAGGAAGTCAGATGTTCAGAAGATGGCTGGCCAACCTGGTCTAATTAGCATATTACCCTTTTATTAGTATAGATAGATTATATAGGATAGGATTGCTTAAATGCAGGGGGGGGGTCCTTTTTCAGCAGGAGGAGTTACTCTTTGCTGACAAAAATACATAATCCTTATATCTGGACTGATAGCCAGCCATATACACTATACTGCCAAACTGGTCATAAAAAAATTGAACCACTTTCTTACACCTTTCACTGAACAGCTGTTGCCCTTAAAACCCCTCCTCAGCCCCCAACTTAGGGCCTGCCTTCACAGTTCACACAGATTAGGTTCTAATTGGTTGATTTCTATGCCAGTCAGCATCAAAAGCTCCACCTCCTAGGCAGCCATTGGCTTCTTGTATTTCATCCAGATTTGGTTCTCATGGATCAGTTTTTATGCCAGTCATTTTCTCCGGGCCTATCTCTGGGCCTGATCAGAGAGGTGGGACTGATCAGCAGCCCCGAGGAGGCCTGGAAAAAAAAACCAGAAGAATGACTGCTGGCAAAACCCAGAGAGAAAGAGAGAGGCAACAGCTGATCAACAGCTGCCACGGAGGCTGCAGATCAAAACCTGCCTCTGTCTGGGCCTGATCCTTAGTCCCCTGGTCAGTCACTGCTGGGTCACCATACCTGCAGCACTGACTGCAGGACTGACTGCTGGTCCGTCAAGCCTTCGGTCGTTTCGGACCCTGGGTTTTTATATATTAGGATATTTTGTTATTTTCAGTCCATTTTACTCCCCATGTAATTAGCGTCATCATTTTTTAGATTAGGTGGAGCTATTTTTTATCATTTTATGTAGAACTTTCATACTAGGAATTCATATCCAATTTTGTACCCTGGTACAATAACTGCCTGCTGTTGTATTCTCTATATCCTTCACCCTAATCCCTTGTTCTGTAATCTTGTATGTAACTGTTATTGAACATGATTCTATTTTAGCACTTGCTGTTATTAAAGTTATCTCTGTATATGCTTTTCTCCCCCACTATATTGTAAGCTCCTCCAGGGCAAAGATTATGTCTCATTTCTCTTTGTATTCCCAGAATCTAGTACAAGACTTGAGACTTGATGAACCTTTGTTGAACTGATTGGAGCGGATATGAATTGTTATGGGCTATTTCCAAGTACTTTTAAGTGTTCTAGGTTTATTTATTAAGAAGAGGAAAGGGGCCTGGCTGGTGTTGCTCAGTGGTTGAGTGTCAACCTATGAATCAGGAAGTCATTGTTTCATTCCCAGTCCGGGCATATACTTGGGTTTCAGGCTTGATCCCCAGTGTGGGGTGTGCAAGAGGCAGATGATCAATGATTCTCTTTTAAATTATTGATGTTTTCCTTTTTGAAATCAGTAAAAAAAATCTGTATTTAAAAAAGAAGAGAAAAGGGGATTGCTAGTTTTAAATATATGAAAAACTAAATATGAAAAAAGAAAAAAAAGGTGCTAGACTAATTCAAAGAGCAGAGCTGGTTCTGATTGGTCCACAGTGAAGGCTCGATCCTCAATTGGGGGCGTGCAGGAGGCAGCCGATCAATGATTCTCTCTCATCATTGATGTTTCTATCTGTCTCTCTCCCTCTTCCTTTCTCTCTGAAATCAATAATACGTATATATATATTTAGAAAAAAATAACTTGGTGTTTTGTTAGGTATTTTTAACAAATCAGCAACTGTTGCTCTAAAAGTTTTCATAGATGCTGTTTCTTGTCAGAAAAGGGGAATCTCAGTTCTTGGAACTTTAGGGAAGCCATTGAACCTCTGAAGTTAATGACTAGGAGCCCTAAGAGGTAGTTCCTTAATTGATATATGCTGGTCTATGTAAGTCCTAAGCAGCTAGACCATGTATGCATGAGAAGAAACACTTATTTAGGAGGATCTTTAATATGTTGTGCATATGACTTATTTAATGTTATTTCTACAAAGTGGATTTTTTGTTATTAATTGGAAACTCATTGGATACTTATAAAGTGTGTAGCATCAGATTTAATTGTTATACTTCCTCCATGCCTATCTGCATATAATATAATTCAGAGAGCATTTTTTGAAAGATAGGATGTTCTGTTACAGTCTGTTAGTATAAATGGTCTGAGTTTTTGCAGTGATTGTTTAGAACTGAAAAATAATATAATAGCTTCTACCTATGTCAAGTGTTCCACTAGTCACTTTAATTATACTTACTGCAACTCTTCAAGGTAGATGATATGACTCTCTTTTTATAGAGGCAGAGATGAGAGCTCAGGGGGTATAGGTAACTTGCTTACCTTTACCCCTTAATCAAGCCAGGACTCAAACCCCACTCTGTCTGTCTACTTCTAAAGCCTTAATTCTTTCTGCTATGATATAGTAAATGTTTGAAAAGCTGTGAAAAGATTAAATGTCGAGGATTTTTAAATCTCCTTGGGGACAGGAACTATGTGTTTTCATAACCTGACCTAGTTTCTGGTAAAGGAACTCAATAAATAGTATTTGTTGAGTGAATGAGACAGTTAAAAAACGTTCTACTTAAAAGCCTCAGATTTTGCCTCAAAGAGACAATTTTATATATTATATAAATGATATAAAGAGACTTGAAAGCCCTTTGAATGATTTGTAATTTAAAACATTAAAAGGTCAGCGGTATTGAAGAGAGTTAGATCTTATATAAAAATAGAAAATAAGGTATTTTGAAATCTGTTTTCAGATTAGATAATTATGTCTTAGATTAATGCTGCCTGACTCTTTTCTTTGTAACATTTAAACATGTCTCAGTTTTCTTGGGATTCTTCGCCCCTGATGACTCTGTAAGGAAAATGGAACAGAGAGACTCTTACCAGCAAAACAAAGATCCAGTTTATTCCCTATGTCTCCAGATTCCATAACTCTAGGTAACTTGCTCATTGACTTGCATCCTTAGTATCTAGCTCATAGTAAGCACTTAGTAAGTAAGACTCATTATAGGGAGAAAGGAAGGCATAAGACATGGAGGACAAGAAGGAAAAGTCATTGACCTGGCGTGATACTCCTTTAAGAAGAAAAGAGAGTTAATCAATCGGAAAAGCAGACCACAGACTATATATAAGTGAACATACAGTTTTCTTTAGGAAAGAATCTACTGTCAGAACTTCACTGAAAATCTTATTTCCCCCAACACCAAACAGGCACCAAGTATGTTACTGGGCACTAATGTGTCCTAACAAATTTTGAGGAAAAAAAACTGTTTTTGAATAATCTCTAAACTTTATGATAGAAAAAAAAATGTGACTCACTAAACTTAGTGCTTTAATTCTAAGGTTACTTGGAACCCTGGCCTTTGGAAAATGAAGAGCCATATAGTAAAATACTACTGTAAAGCAATTCCTGATCTCTTCCCAACACTAATGAATTAGGGGTCTGAAATAGGCTAGCGCCAGAGATAGTCCCCAGCTGCCCATTTCCTCTGGAGCCTGAGTGGTGTTTGCCGAGAGTCATTGCTGCCGGGACACAAAGTCAGGAAAGCATCTGGAAGTTTTGGTATTGAATGCTGTTACTCTGGCTGAGAGTTTGAATTTAGTATACTACTAGTAAAAGGATTAAAACTGTAATAGCAAATAAGTATAGGTGCTTTCCACATAGTTCCTCTAATGGTGTTGCATAATGTTCTTTTCTTAAGAACCAAGGTAAGTAGTTACATGGTTTTGATTCATTTGAACTCCTGAGATAGACCACCCGGTAGGCTAAAGTATCCCTGCAAATCAAATGGTACACCCCAAATCATCATTAGTCAAGCTAGAGAAAGTCTATTAACTATGAACTCTTACAAGTACGTGATAAAAGTTAATTGATGTTATTACTGGTTTCATATCTTGCCCAACTCAATATGTGGAAAGATGAGTGGCTCCTAGGAGTACGTTAAATTCTTATTTTGCTCTTAAAAATATGAAGGATCACTGTGGATAGCATATTCTTTTCTTAGTTCTCTAAAGCCCCAAACCTTTAAAGGAGATTAAAGGTTGAATTACTGCTGCATATTGTGAAAGGAAAACCCTAAGCATTAGTAGTCTTACTGAGACCTCCTGAGTAATAGGTGGAATGACCCAGTTTCCCTAGTCTGGCACGACTCCCACTAACCTTATCCTAACAGCCTCAATTAACACCTCAGTTTAAGAATCTAAGTTTTAAGAGAAACTCAGCAGCCCTTTTGTTCCTCAGGCAGCCTAGTTACTAAATCTCATTCATAAACAGAAAGGCATAAATAAATCTTCAGTCGAGAAGTATAGACATTTTAAATTATCAGTATTTTTCAAATTTATGATTTAATAATTTTGGAACTACTTGATCTTTCTTTCTTTTTTTCTTTTGGTAGGATAGTGAAGTTTTTTAGATGTATTAGTTTGTATTGTCTCCTGGGAAATAAGGATTGGGTGCGCTGTTACAATGCCATCTGCTGGTAACATCATCTGTAGTCAAACTGCAGCTTTATTGAGCCTCAGTATTGTTCAGAAATTCTAGGAAGCACTTAGGGGAGAAAGAGGAAATTTGGAAGGAGTCTTTTTCACAAATACTTCCTGTAGCAATATTTACTGGTAACATGTCACTTTAAAAAGGTTTAAATAATAATGCATTTCTTAGTACTAATTTTTATTTATAGGAGTTTTAAAATAGTGAATATTCTGGTCACTTTTTATTCAAATTTAAGATCTTGATAATGGTAAAACAAAGTTATAATTTTTTTTAGGCTTATGGGAGGAAATGCTCCTTCATATATTGTGATTTTCATTTGTACACAAATTAGGGAAATGACATTGTTGTCAGGGTGGTTTTTTTATTTTTTATTTTTTTAAAATCCTGCCTTGGCTGATATAGTTCAGTTGGTTGAGCATCAGGAGACTCGTGCACTGAAGGGCTGCCAGTCTGACTCCCAGTCAAGGCACATACCAGATTCCATCCCCATCAAGGTGCATGTGCAGAAGGCAATTGATTGATATTTCTCTCTTATATAGATGTTTCTCTCTCTCTCTTCTTCTCCTTTCTTCTCTCTAAAATCAATTAAAATATAAAAAAAACAATTGAGGAGAGATACATCATTAGCATTTTTTAAAAATATGAGTACATCGGAATTTTCTTTCTTTTCTTTTCTTTTTTTTATTGATTTCTTACAGAGAGGAAGAGAGAGGGATAGAGAATTAGAAACATCGATGAGAGAGAGACATCGATCAACTGCCTCCTGCACGCCCCCTACTGGGGATGTGCACGCAACCAGGATACATGCCCTTGTCCGGAATTGAACCTGGGACCTTTCAGTCTGCAGGCTGACGCTCTATCCACTGAGCCAAACTGGTTTTGGCCATCAGCATTTTTTAAAAAGTCCTTTTAAAAAAAGGGAAAGATTGTATTTGTGTACTGTTTTGAGAAGGATAGATTTTCAGTGCTATTTGAACATTTAATAGAAATACCAGGTTAATAAGAGAGACATCCTATATTATAAAGAGCTAATAAGCAAATGATCGACATTCCCTCATGCCCTCGTGCTCTGGTGCTGAGGCCGTGGGACCTAAAGCCGGGCCAGAGGACCTAAGGCTGTGCCTCCCCCCCGGGTACCAAGGCCTGGGGACCTGAGGCCAGGCAGGAAAACCTGAGGCTGCACCCCCCCCCCCCCACCAGGCGGGTATTGACAAGGCATCTGAGGCTGCACCCCCCATCAGACTGGGCCAGGGGACCTGAAGCTGCACCCACTGTCCTGCAGGGCTTGACAGGGGTGGGGCCAGCCAAGTCTGGGTCTAGCTGGTTTCGAGGCATGCGCACCATTGGGTGGGGACTTGATTCTGGGTCCCACAGTGAACTCCAGACTCTGACAGGAGGGAGATTTTCATATACATTTTACTAATTTTTTTCATCTCTGACACTTCTATTACAGAGAAAGGGCAAACAGCAATATTAAAATATTTCCTCCAATTAATTCCCTTTTAATGTGCATGAATTTCATGCACTGGGCCACTAGTGTTGAATATAATAAACTAGTTGCAATCTGTAACTAAAAACATGTTTGAAGTAAAACTGAACCTCTTTTAGACATAAGCAAAGTTAGTATTTTCTCCCATAGTACATCTGTTTAGGGCTGGCTGACTAATCCTTTAAGAAGTTGCTGAATGTCCTCCAAGTGCTGAAAACCTAATTCTGTTTTAAAAATAGCTGTGTGTAATTTTATCTTCATATGTGTGTTTCAAGTGTTTAACAAAAAGGTAATTATTTTTGTAAACTAATGATTTCTTAGACCCAGCCCCAACTGAGGCCGTGTGTGTGTGTGTGTGTGTGTGTGTGTGTGTGTGTGTGTGTGTTTTTAAAGGAGTCCTGGGAAATATTGTCCAAAAGAGTACAAAGTTTGTGGGAGGAGGGGTTGGTGTTTGTTTTAATTTTTTTATTTGAATATAGTGTTAATAGTGTTAATATCTCAGACATGTGAAAATAGGAAATGTCCTTTTCTGAACTATAACAATGGTTGTTGACACAGTAGAATCACAGTGGCAGGGTCCTGTCCATAGTGTCCTAATAGGTAGAATCCTACCAGGAAACTCCTTAGTTTGTCTGAGGAATCTTGTATAATTAATTATTTCACTAAACCAGCTACAAAAATGAAATGAATTAGGCTGAAAACACATGTCAATGTGAAATGAACATTGTAAGTGCTTTTACTAGTAAAGCTTCTAACTAAATCTGTGTTGTTTAAATTCTTTCATTTCTTTGAACCCAAATGTTAAACCCAACATTCAGACACAATTTACTGTTTAAATGCTGATGATAAAAGAAAAAAGAACAACCCCGGGGAGTGGTTCTCTCTCTTTTTTTAAAAAAGGTATATTTTATTGATTTTTTACAGAGAGGAAGGGAGAAGAATAGAGAGTTAGAAACATTGATGAGAGAGACATCTATCAGCTGCCTCCTGCACACTCCCTACTGGGGATGTGCCCGCAACCAAGGTTCGTGCCCTTGACCGGAATCGAACCTAGGACCTTTCAGTCCACAGACTGACACTCTATCCACTGAGCCAAACCGGTTTTGGTGGGAGTGGTTCTCTTGATAGACTTTCTTTTTCTTTGCTGTGTTGAATTTCTTCACTTTGTGCCGCACTTTCCCATAGCAGAGTAGTTAATTGCAAGTTTCTCAAGCCAGAATGGCTTCTTCCACCATCGCTAGCTTGGGCAAGGTACTCCTTTGTGCCTCCATTTCTTCATCTGTGAAATAAATAACATCTGCCTTACAGGTCTGTGGTGAAGGTGAAGCGAGGAAATAACTTACAGATCTCTTAGAGTACTGTCAAGCATACACTAGGCACCCCAAACCAAAAATGTTTGCTGTTCTCATACTTAGCCCCTTCACCTTCCCTCTGTTTCTGCTGTCGCTCCCCTCAACCTCAATGCTGCCAACTCATGTGTTTCTCTTTATGATTAGACAACCAGTATTAATACCTTTCTGCTTGCTATTGCCTAATCAAATTTTACCCTATTTTAGTCATTTCTTAATATAAGAGTTGCTTTTCCCACATGGTTTTTAAAGAATACTTTCAACTTCTGTGTTTTGATTAGGCTCACAGATTTTTTGAATTTTCTTTTCAGGACAGTTTCCATGAAATGAATTCTATTAGTTATGTTTAAAATGAATGAGAAAAGAATATCTATTTAGTTAATGTGGTGAAACTAAATGATTTGTAATGGTTGAATACCTGTCATCAAGGTATGTCTTCTAGCACTAATTCTGGCTTTGGTAGTGTGTAGGCCAGAACCACTTAACTATAACCATGGCACTTATGGATGATCCTGTTACAGCTATTAATTTAGATTACAATATTGGTGTGTCTTGTATTAGGAGTGTATGCTATGTATCAATGTCAGCAAATATCATTTACAAATTCTTGCTTATGACCTGTCTCTAAGATGTCTTTAAACACTTCCTTATGCCATTAATAGAAGACATGAGACAAAAGGTGTGACAGACAGCTTTTTGATCGAGTGAATAATTTGGTTAAAAATCAGTGAATATGTGAACTTTCTTATTGATATCATATCTTTACTAGTAAAACTTTTCCCATTTATTTTACTGGGCTGATTGTTCTTTTCGTGTGAATCTAATGAAGATGTATTTCCTAACAATGTATATTCTTGTTTCCTTTCCGTATTACATATAATATGGTAAGGTGATAGTCCTTGCATGAAACTTTACTTGAAGTTAAGAAAAAAATAATTTAATGGGAAGTATAGTGTCTTTCTTTGTTTTACTTGCTTAGTCATGAGTTCTGTGGTTCTGTAGCTTTTAATACAAGCATTAGCAGTCTCTAAGAAGCAGTACTTTGCCTGTCTTATAACATATTTATATCTTGTATGCTGAGATCTTTTTTTGAGAGAGAAATGTTTATATTTCTTGAAATATACATGATTCTTCAGACTGGAATCTAATGAAATAGGACACCCATTTGAAAATCAGAGTTAAGGCTACAACAGAGGATAAAAGTGATCAAATGATTAGCCAGAGGCTAATAGAAATTCTGGGAAGAATGACAGATTGTATATTAGAAAGAAATATGATCTCATATTCATTGAAGCTTTTACAGCTAAAGATCTAAAAGAAATAATAGAAAATTACTGAAAGAGATGAATGTCTGAAACTTTAGAAATCCATGGAGTGTTGGATTAATCCAAGCAAGAAAGACTGATGGGCAGATAATAAATTACATTGTGTGGGAAGTCTGCATTCCTTGTTTTCAAGGTATTTTTGTCTTCTTTTTTTTTCTGGCAAGATATATTTAAGTAGCTTTAGGACAGTTTCAGAAAATTTCGTTCATGCTTTTTATTATCACACCATATGTGTATGATTCTTTGGAATAGATAAAGTATTATAAACAGAGACTTCAAATCCTTGAGTGGAAGAAATTAAGCCTTCCTTCTGTACCAAATTAATAGCAAGTGTTCCCTTATGAGAGTGTAAGCAATATAGAACACCTCTTCTCATACAATCCAACAAGTAAAGGAGAGTTTGAAGAAATGTACTGTACTGCTGCCTGGAAAAAGCTGTACTTCAGCATCTGTCCTGTCGGGGAAAACCAATAGTCACAAATTGGAAAATGTGTATATGTACATTTTCATTACAAGAAAGTGGTTACTTAACTGTTCTAAATTTTACTTTGCCACAGGTACAAGTTTTTTTACTTAAAAAAATTGAGTGTATGTTTGTGTGTGTAACTATTGCCTATTTCATATAAATTTATACACAAAGTAGTATAGAGTCTTTTCCTCTCTCCAGGGTTAAGTGATCACACAGCATTACAATAATTGTGCAGGAGTTCAGCTACTTTTAAATATGTTGATTGAGAAATATACATTCTTCTTGTTAAACTATTTGACCCTTTTAATCAATTTCCCCCCAGATTTTTGCTATTAAGGCTTGGCATTCATTTGTGTTCTTAGTTTTTGTAGGTTTAGGGAGAAAGTGAACTGTTTCCTGAAATATATATAAATAATAAAATTAATGCTCCATTATGTATGAAGCACTGTGACCTTTATTCTTCATGGACATATTCTTGTTGGCTCTTTTTTCTTCCTTTCTCTTTTCTTTCTTCGTTGATCCTCGCCTGAAGATACTTTTTCCTTTTTTTTTTTTTCCTTATGAGCAAGTGGATGGGAAGGAGGGAAGAAGAGAAAGAGAGAGAAATATCAATGTGAGGGAGACACATCGATTTGTTGCTTCCCCACCCAACCATGGCTGGGAACCTGCAATCCAGGTAGGTGCCCTTGACTTGGAATCGAATCACTGAGCCACACTGGTCAGGGCTCTTTCTCAATCTATACTTAACCTGTGGGGGAAAGAGAGATTATTACTCTGTGAAACTGAAATTCTGACTCTAGATCACCTGGGTTTCTATGTACGTAAACATTTAACTTAATGATTTGCCTTGAACTTGAAATGTAAGCAAAGGATACTTAATGAACTTATAATAATTACTCTTCTCTACAGAGTTATTTTTTTAAGATATATTTTTATTGATTTCAGAAAGGAAGGCAGGGAGAGAGAGAAACATCAGTGATGAGAATCATTGATTGGCTGCCTCTTGCACGCCCCCTCCTGGGGATTGAGCCTGCAACTGGGTCATGTGCCCTTGCCTGGAATCAAATCCAGGACCCTTCCGTCCGCAGGCTGATGCTCTATCCACTGAGCCAAACTATCTAGGGCTCTACAAAGTTATTTATCTGCATCCTCGTTATATAGATCTCTCTTTCTCTCTCTCTCTCTTTCTCCTCCCCTTTCCCCGTGTGTGTGTGTGTGTGTGTGTGTGTGTGTGTGTGTGTGTACTAGTATCTTTGAGGACAGTGCAGTATAGGTTAATCTTCCACATAGCCCTAATGGATACGTGTGTTTCTGGATAAATTATTCTTTAAGTGGCTAAAGATGATAGAATTCTAACAGGAATTCTTTTTATTCTTTTTGCAGCTATGTCATCTTATCTTTTAATTATTAAGACAGAGCTTCCTACAGCTATTTCAGAATTTTTGTCTGGAGACCATAGTGGGTAAGGAAAAATATTTCACATGTGTCCACTTATTTACTAGTTTAATAAATATTTATTAAGCTAGTGTAAAGTAAAACAAATGTAGTCCCTGCCCACAAGACACTTACATATTAGGCAGGGGCAGCGTAGTCATGGAGAAGAAAATACTTAGCAGACGTTTATTGATGATCCATTATGTATGAAGCACTGTGCCTTTTGCCCTTTGAAAGGGCTTACCCCTTATAGTCTGTGAGAGTGGGATAGGGCAAGACGGGTTTGAGCCAGATCTTGGAGAAGGGTAAAGGAGAAATTTCTAGGACTATGCAAGATTGGGATGAGGGAATGGAGAAAGACTAAAAGTACTGATAGTAAAGGTCAGCAAAGGATGGAGTGGATAAAACCACTGTCACTTTTCAGCCAACCAACCATCGTGATACAGATAAATCATATTGATAAAGTTATAGCCATACTTATGTGAGATTCCTATTATAAAGCATGATTTAAAAAACTATTTTCAGAGATTTTTTTTTAAAATAGTGTTATAAACAGTACTAAACCACATCATACCCTGTTTCTCCTTATTTTAAAAACACTGTGTTCTAAAGACTGTTGACTCATCTCTTTTTATGGGGGAAAAACAAATTAATTATACTTTTCCTTTCACTGCATAGAACAAGAAACTTTGAGAAAAATAAACTTAAAAAACAGATTAGATTGTTTTTGTCATCAAGTTATTTTACATAATTTATAAACAGCAATAAAAACAACCTATCAGACTTTTAGATTTAAGTATTTGATTGTTTTGCTCTAATATTTGAACTTAGTCTGGATTGAAGAGCAAATTTTCAAAATGTATTTAACTTTTACAACTTGGCTTATACCAGTATGAAAGAATTCTACTTAGCTAACTGTAAATACATATTTATAAGGAAAGTATATATACTTTATTTTTTTCATCAAATTTATTGGGGTGACATTGGTTAATAAGAAGTATGGTATACTTTAGATCTAACGAAGAACTGTTAAGAAAATGTGGTTGAAAAAAGTTCTTAATAATGTTTCATTATCAGAAATATTGCGCCTTAATATAGTATTTTATTAGTTCACAAGGTTTCCTCATTATCACATTTGTTGTTCACCATTACCTTTTTTATCTACAGCTTTATACAGTTACTTTTAATTTTTATGCTCTTAGTTTGATAAATAATTCCTAAAAGAAATAGCTATGTGAAAATCACTTTTGTACTTGCAGTAAAAATATTGCAGACAACTTTTTATTACTCAAAAAGTTCTATCTGATAAATTTCTTTTATAATATAGGGCTAAGAACTCTAGGCAATATGAAGTAAAATGAAGACTGTTAAACCAAGAGTATGGATGTGTATGTCCTACCCATTTCATATACAGAAACCTCAGGAAATTACTTCTTTTCACCATAAAAGCCTTAGGTTTCTTCACCTGCTATAATACTGGCAGTTCTATATTGCTTTCTTTAAAAAGTTGTTGGGATCATCAATAGTGACTGTATTAAATATGATTTTTTCTCATTTGCCCTGCTTGCCAGGAAAGTCAGAGTCAAATTTGAAGGTTTTGCATTAACTCTGTTAATCCTGATAGTTGTCATACATGTGTATGTGATTTTGTTTTTCTTTTCCTTGGTCCTGAATTGGCTCACTTCTATTCACATTTTAAAAATTGTTTTTTATTGATTTGAGAGAGAGAGAGAGAGAGAGAGAGAGAGAGAGAGAGAAACATCAATGATGAAAGAGAATCATTGGTCGGCTGCCTTCTGCATGCCTCCTTCTGGGGATTGAGCCTGCAACCCTGGCATGTGCCCTGACCAGGAATTGAACTGGGGCCTCCTAGTTCATAGGTTGAAGCTCAACCACTGAGCCACACCAGCTGAGCATATTCACAATTATTTTTTTTTCTTTATTGATTAAGGTATTATATATGTGTCCTTATCTCCCTATTGACTCCACTCAACCCCCCATTCATGCCTTCACCCCCCTGTTGTCTCTGTCCATTGGTTAGACTTATATGCATGCATACAGGTCCTTTGGTTGATCTCTCCCCCTTACCCCCATCCTCTCTTACATTCCCTCTGAGGTTTGATGGTCTGATTGATGCTTCTCTGTCTCTGGATCTGTTTTTGTTCATCAGTTTACTAGAGGCCCATTGCAGGAAGATTCCTGCAAGAATAGGGCTTCCTGTGGTGGTCTCCGCTGCCCCGCCTGCTTCCCTCCCTTCTCCGAGCCCCACTTGCTTGCTTCTTCACAGCTTCCCTCCCTTCTGCAGCACTTGGCTTCTTCAGTTTTCACTCTGCACCAGGATATGCAAATTAACCACCATCTTGGTTGGGTTAATTTGCATACATGCTCCTGATTGGCTCGTGGGTATGGCTTGTGGGTGTGGCTTGTGGGCATAGCAGAGGTGTGGTCAATTTGCATGTTTCTCTTTTATTAGATAGGATGTTGTTCATTTTATTCCATAAATGAGTGAGATTATGTGATATTTATCTTTCTCTGACTGGCTTATTTCGCTTAGCATAATGCTCTCCAATTCTATCCATGCTGTACCACAGTTTTTTAAACCACTCATCTGCTGATGGGCACTTAGGCTGTTTCCAAATCTTAGCTATGGTGAATTGTGCTGCTGTGAACATGATTGGTCTTATTTACAGTTTTTTGTTATATGTGTTTGTGCAAAGAGGAAGAATAAAAATACATATAAAATTTTAGAAATAATTGAGATAATATGTGACAGAACTGCTATTAAAACTTAGGTCTTCTTTCTCTAAGAGTGGTACTTTTACCATAGCTTCAGTTTAAATCAGTTGCCATTTAATTTTTTTTTTCTGGCTTGTTTAAAAAAAGAATTTAACTTCCATCTCACTTATATTGACAGAAAATTGACAAAAATGTTACTTTTATATGTCACACATGAACTTTTAAAGTTATATACTTCAAAATACTATGTCCAATTTGCATAATCTCTGTTATGATGTTTTAAAACTGCATATTTAACAGTTTTAATGTTTAAGATATAATATATATTTGCTTATTTTGGATTTCAAATTTTTGAAAAAATTAATATGACTAATTATATTGGTCAGCATGCAGATAAATCACTAATCTTTAAATCTTAATGCTGTAAAATAATTAAGAAACAAATGATATGGTAATTTATTTAACTATCTAGGGTAGTTTATTTCTGGATAGAGTTACATAGCACTATTTCTTCTCTGAGATCAATAGGATATTGATATGCTTTTATTTTAGAGTTTGACTTAAAGTGACTTGCAGTTGAGATTTTTTAAGTGAGCTTATTTTCTGGGTTGTCTGTGAGATTTGATGTACCTTTGTGCAACATAAAACTTTACAGAGATGTGATTAAAAAGAAACTTTATGTCCACAATATTCCACTTTCAAAAATTACTATTAGAAGTCAGAAGCTATAATACTTATACCAAACTATTATGAGACATCTATATTTTTCATAGAATAGTTTCTACTTTAAAAATCTATGTCTGTTAAAATGTGGAAGCTCTCTGTTAACATTTAATGATCTTGTCAGGGGAATATGATTGACACAATTAAGTTGTCTTGCATTTGAGTTACAAAATTGATATGGGATGTGAGTCAGATCCTAATTCAGAACATATGATACTCTTGTTCCATTCCATTCGAGAATGAAATTAAAGCAACTTATAAATAAATCTGGTTTTCATTAAAATATGGAAAAAAATGTCTGCATGCCAAAGCATTTGAAATATAGTTTAGGATTTATACTCTATATTTCATACTTGGAACATTTTTATCATACAGGATTAAATCCACAGATCAAACAAGTTTTCTAGGAGGTATAAAACTTTTTACTCTAATTCTGTTAGCTTAAAGGGAAAGTATATTTATATCACAGTAGGAAAACAGGAGTTCTGTTAGATAATTCTTTTTTCTCCCTCTCAAATTTAAGATTAGGGTAAATCTAAAATATTGATTTGTAAAATATATTTATTTAATGCGTGCTTTTTACTGGGTTGTATTTTGTCAGTTTAATCACTTCAGTTCTTTAGAAATATCTCTTGGAAAGAAAATTCAGTTGACTGACATGCATGTGAAATGTAAACTAACTTTACTGAGCATTACTGTATTGACTTTATTGTCAGCATTATTAATATAACTTAATAAGGGTAAGAAATAATTAATAATAACAAGTAGCCAAGCAGGGATAGAGAAATTATATTTTAATACAGTTTTTTACAGTAGGAATTTAAAGTCAATTCAATATTCCCAATCTGAATAAAGGAAGCACAATGTTGAGAAAAATGAAGCAATATCTGGAAAATACAATAAACTCAAAATCACTCTTTAAGAGTAGGGAGTATTTCCATTGCTCTGTCCCTAAGGTCGGCATCATTCTTTTGCTGATTCTACTGACATATGAAATGAAATTGTGAGCCAGATGATCTGTGAGGTGCCATGACTCTGATTCTGAGTTACTGCTGGGAGGGGTGAAGTTATTTCGGACCCACAGTTCAGTGCTAAGGGCAGTCATGTGGCTCCTATGATGAGTGAAATTGTGATTTGAAATAGTATAACATTCTAAAATATAATATAATGGTATCTTCCTATATAATAAAGAGGTAATGTGCAAATTAACCTCACACCCGCACAAGATGGCTGCCTACCGCAGACCAGCAGAGGGGTTAGTGAGGGACAACCAAACAACTGAACAAGCAGGCTGCGTGGGGTGACCAGGCTGGCAGGAGGGGCAGTTAGGAGCAACCAGGCCAGCAGGGAGGGGACAGTTGGGGGTGACCTGGCTGGCAGATGAGTGATTAGGAGCCAGCGGGATGTCCAACTGACTGCCGGTTTCGGATATGAGAGGGATGTCTGACTGACTGCCAGACAGTTGGACATCCCCCAAAGGGTCCCCGATTGGAGAGGGTGCAGACTGGGCTGAGGGGACCCCTCCCTCATGCATGAATTTCATGCACCAGGCCTCTAGTAAATGATAAAGTTCAGGATTTCAAAGTGCTCCTTTATTTTTATGCAACAGGAAAGAGTCTGGTCCTGAGGATTAAGGTGCTCTCTTCACTGCTCTGCCTTCATGACGGCAGAGACCGCAAGACTAACCGCAGGATCTGCCTTGGTGCTTCTCTGGCCTCTCCTCCCAGCTCTGCCACTGTCTGGGTCTGATTGAGTCCCAGAGGATGGAGATTTCAGGCCCAGAGCCCTGGGCTTTTCACCAGCTTAAGAAGTTTAGTTGCCAGGTGTTCTGCAGTGAGGGATATTTTGAAGTTTCCACTCTAATTCTGCCTATTTAAGAGTGGCTAGAAGATGGCCTTGCCAAGTATCATTTGTATTGTTAATATGTGTCCTCTCACAGTACCTCCTGCATACCAGGAATTCGGCATTTGAATGAAAATGCAGAGAGCACAGCTTCAAGTTCGTTAGATCTACAAATACTTCTACATAGCTTGAGTTTCTGGCACATGCATTTCCTAAAGACATGAATTAAGGTGGAGAAGGGAAAGTTATGTTCACGGTGCTATTTCTTTTTTATTTTTATTGATTTCAGAGAGATAGGGAGAGGGAAAGAGATAGAAACATCAATGATGAGAGAGAATTATCGATGGGCTGTTTCCTGCACACCTCATCTCCCTCCCCTCACTCCCACCCCGAGCCCATCCCCTACACACACTGGGGATTGAGCCTGGGGATCAAACTGGGACCTACTGTGGTTCTACAGTCAACCACAGCCACACCGGCCAGGCTTCACAGTGCTATTCCTGCTACTGCTCCTTTTCCAGTCCTGTTAAAGAGGAAGTTGTCAGCATCCATATAGTACCCATTAAAGGACTTCCTCATAAATCAGGGTGTAAAAGGAGACACAGTGAATGGATCCTGAAGTCCATGTTAGAGCCAAGGGTTGAAACCATGCAGAGGAACACCTTTTCTCCTATTTTCTTTCTTTTATTAATTCATTCTTTCTTAATTGAGATATAATTGACATATAACATTGTGTAAGTTTAAATTACACAGTATGTTGATTTGCTATAATTATATATTTTAACTAGAGGCCCAGTGCATGAATTCGTGCACTGGTGGGGTCCCTCTGGGTGGCCTGCAATCCAACACCACCTGCAGCTCCTACTGCCGCTCCCGCTCATCCCAGCCCCACTGTACCTGCCGTGGGCTTGCACCCTATCAGTCCTGGTTGGGAAAGGCTCACGTTACCATAGCACACTTAAGCTGTTTCCATACTAGTATCTTGGCTATTGTGAATCAAGCTGCAATAACATGGGAGTGCAGATACCTTTTCAATAGATACCTTGTTTTCATTTCCTTTGGATATATGCCCAGAAGTGGGATTGCTGGATCATATGGTAGTTCAATTTTTAGTTTTTTTCAGGAGCCTCCACATTACTTTCCATAGTGGCTGAACCAATTTACATTCCCACCAACAGTACACAAGGGTCCCTTTTCTCTACATCCTGGCCAACACTTAGCTCTTGTCTTTTTGATGATTCCTATTCTAAAAGGTATGAAGTGTTGTCTTACTGTGTTTTGATTCTTATTTCCCTGATGATTCGTGATGTTGAACATCTTTTCATGTACCCATTGGCTATTGGTATGTCTTCTTTGAAAATATGTTCATTTTTTTCTCCCCATTTTTAAATCAGATTGTTTTTTCATTTTTATTTTTGCTATTGTGTGAGTTCTTTATATATTTTAGATATTAACTCCTTGTCAGATATATGGTTTGCAAATATTTTCTCATTCTGTAGATTGCTCTTCATTTTGTTGTTTCTTCTGCTATATAGGTTTTTAGTTTGATATACTCCCACTTAATTTTGCTTTTGTTGCTTGTGCTTCTGGTGTCATATCCAAAAAATGGTTGCTAAGACATCAAGGAGCTTTCTCTCTATGTTTTTCCTAGAAGTTTTATGGTTTTAGATCTTACACTTAAGTCATTAATCTATTTTGAGTTATGTTTTGTGAGTGGGAATTGAACTGTGACCTCCTCCTGATTCATAGGTCGATGCTCAACCATTGAGCAGTCACATCGGCCCGGCTACTAGATTGTCTTTTTAAAAAAACTGCTTAATATCCCGTAGAGTATGCTGTTATCGATATTTTTCTATTGTTGGATATATAGGATTTCCCCCCAGCTTTTTAATACTATAATAATGTATTTATAGTTCCATGCACTTAGAATTCTTTATATGTCAGATAATTTTTTAAATTACCACATTTGCTTTGTTCTTGCTACATATTACCAATGTTTTTCCAGGAGACAGTACTAGATTGACAAAGTCTCTAGCAACAAATGAAGCACCAATTATGCTACATCCTCAAATTTTATGTTTAAAATAATTTTACTGCCTAGCCGGCATGGCTCAGTATTAGAGCATTCACATATGAATCAGGAGGTCACGGTTGGATTCCTGGCCAGACCACATGCCTGGGTTGTGGGTTCAATCCCAGTGTGGGCATGCAGGAGACAGCCAATCAATGATTTTCTCTCTTTATTGATGTTTCTCTCTCTCTCTCTCTCTCTCTCCCCCCCTTCTTCCCTGAAATCAATAAAAATACATTTTTAAAAATAATAAATTTACTAGTTTAATTTCAACAGCCTCATTATTTCTTTTTTAAAAAAATATATAATTTATTGATTTTTCACAGAGAGGAAGGGAGAGAGAAACATCGATCAGCTGCCTCCTGCATGCCCCCTCCTGGGGATGTGCCCACAATCAAGGTACATGCCTTTGACCTGAATCGAACCTGGGACCCTTGAGTCTGCAGGCTGACGCTCTATCCACTGAGCCAAACTGGGTAGGGCCAGCCTCATTATTTCTTTAATTGCATTGGATTTTTGTTCATGTGTATTTACTAGGGGTACTTATTTCATGAATTTTTTTGTCCTTTATATACTAAAGTCGCTAGTATGAAAGTCTTAGGAGAGTCATTCTAACTTTTTAAAACTTCTATACAGATATTTTATATTGAAAAATTAAAATAATATATATGTATACAAGGAGAAAATAAAATTACTCATATTGTTACCACACAGAAGTATCTACTTTTTGTATTTTAAGTATATCCTTCTGATTTTTAAAGAATGTGCATCCATTTTTTTAAATAATTAAATATACCATCATACTTTTTAGCCTACCTTTTCTAATTCAACATTCTAATGACTTAATATGAAAATTTTAATACTTTTTTCTGGTAATCTATGTCCTTTCCTGAAAATTTGAAAAATATAAACTATAAAGAAGAAAAATTACCCATTCTACTGCCTAGAGATAATGGCTATTGATTTATTGTAATTCCTTTCCATTTTTAATGAATCTGTATTCTTTATAATCATGCTGTAAATATTTATTATGTTTCCTGAATATTCATTATATTATTATATCTATGAAATGATCTTTTATGATTATCCCATAGTTCCATAATTTATTTTTAAATTTTCATGGTATTAGATGTTTATTTCCAATATTTATTATTATTTTTACCAGTTTTGTGCACTCATTACTCCACCAACATTGCCTATCTTATTTTTAAAAAATTATTTGTTAATTTGGTACTTGAAATGGCATCTCATTATTTTGATACATTTCTTAAATGTAAATTTATTAATAATAATATTAGGATTCTACAAGAACATATTTTAACAAAAGGAAGTAGGCTTTTTGTAAATGTGTGTGTGTGTGTGTGTGTGTGTGTGTGTGTGTGAGTGTGAACACAAACACTGGATCCTGCATCTAAAATAGAACTATTTTTTTTCTAATAGGTCTTGGTATCTTGATGAACAAACACTACTAATAATCATTTGTGTTGTCATTGTGTTTCCTCTTGCTCTCCTTCCTAAAATAGGTAAGTCTTTGTTGACGAGAACATTATTTGTTTAAAGTAAAGAAAAAAGAAAGAAAGAAAATAATATTAAGGGGCTTTGGAAGTTCACAGTACCACATTTTTAGCAGAAGGGTGGTGGTTGTGCATAGTTTTGAACTTGGACTTATTTTAGGTTGTTCAGCCCTGTCTAGTTAACCTATTACTTGGTTTGCAGTAATATTTTGTCTGCCCCACTAAAATAAAATCTTTACAGCGGAACATTAAAGAGCAGCCTTTCTTTACAGTGTACCATTAGTGGTAAGCCAGTTCCAATTCTGCCGAACAGAGCTACATAAATGATCTGTGACAGATAGTTGGAATGTTGTTATTCTCAGCCCTCAGCCTCAGATACCAAGCACTATAATAGAAAACATGCCCAAGATGTATAGCTTTAGCTGTACGTTAGGATCATTTTCCTTATAAATTGTTTTTTTATTTTACTGTTATTTTACAGGCTTTCTTGGCTACACAAGTAGTTTATCATTTTTCTTTATGGTGTTCTTTGCTCTTGTGGTAAGTTTAAAATATAGTATATTGCTTATCTCCTCACTAAAACTGAACTCATTGTCTTAATATCTTTTTTTCTTTTAACTCTGTTTTGTTTTGGGGTTTTGTTTTGGGGAGGTATCCCATTTTATTTCAGAGTGTTATTCAAAGCACTTTTATTTCACAAAATTATTTCTTTCATTTTATCTATATTGAAGAGGCTTGGCTGGACCAGCATTTCAAGTTCAGTATCACTTGTGGTTAATTAGAAAGGAGAGCACACCATTCTATTAAAACCTTAGGTGGAGTGTAATTCTTTGTGTAGGTTGTGTAATCACTTTATTTCTGTACAGTAATACTCTGTGTGTGTGTGGTTGTGTGTGTGAGAGGTGTGTGTCAGGGGTACTCAATTATGAGGATCAGGCTGGTTCTTTTTATCTGTAAAATAGTTTGATACTAGTTATCTTAATTATGAAATTTTGTTCCATTAATGACACAGAGCTTCTGGGGCTTAACTGTTGCAATCTAGTAAGAACTGGGGTGTCTGAATTGTATCTGCTCTGGTTTATTCAGCATAGTTAGGTTCTCATAAAAATACTACTGCAAAGAAATGTTTTTTTTTCACATGTGTAAAACATTTTTTTCTTATATTTAAAAATTAGCAGGAAAAAATATCAGATGGTAAACTTATTATTTATAAAATAATCTTTTAAAAAGATACATGTTTAAATGACTTGATCAAACTTTTAAAATCATAAGCTTCATTAAACTCTCCCTTAATAATGAAAAATGAATAAAAGAAAAATACCACCAAAAGAGCAAGATAATACATCAGTAGTTAAATCATATTATAAAGCCAGATTTCCTTGCTGTCAAAACAATCTAAGATGCATTTAACTTAGTCTAAACTGATCTTTTGGGATACAAAGATAAAACAACTTCAGATTATTTTAAAGAGTGGAAGTCACACTGGTTTCTGTGTACAGAAACAATTATACTTTAATGAATGCTCTTAAAACTAAAAATACTTAACAGTGTTTACATTTAATCATTTGTTGAACTTATCAACGTTGTCTTCCCCCTCAAGTTGTATAACTTATATCTTATAAGTAAGTTAATTGAACATACACTTTCTTTTAGACTTTTTCTTTCATTGATAGTGAGATATAATTGCATACAGCACTGCATGATGTCCAGCATAATGTCTTGACTTACATATACTGTAAAATGATTACCACATAAGTTTAGTTAGCATCCATGAACACACACTCTTTAGACCCCACAATGAAAAGGGAAACAATAAATACTTTCATCATTATTTGATTATTGAGAAGCATCTATGTGGTTAGGAGTACCTATGTATGCAAATAAACATATTCAAAGAGATTAGCATAGATAACAATGAATTTTTCCCTCACAGATAATTGGCATTCCAAGCTTTGCGTAGGTAGGATTAGTTTGATTTTTATAGCTAGAATTTGAAGCAGGTGAAATGTATTCATATGATATGTCTGTTGTATGTAGTTTTCACAGCATTCATTTGTCATTGCAGATACTCTTTAATTCAATGCAGGTTTCTACTGTAGCAGTCATATGGAAAAAATACCCTCATTCTGCATTTACTGTACTGCTTTCCAAACCATCTGCTCAGATTTTTACTTCTGAGCACAATTACAATTTGGTCTACATTGGGATGATGAAGGCATTGTATCCTTAAAGAAGTACCCTTTTTAATTGGCATATTTATTTTAGAGTGTCTAAGTATTAGGTTTTGGATATATAGTGGTTAGGGAAATGGCACATGTATATAATTCCCCCCAAATTTTTAAAAGATGCCAATTTTTCATTAATTGTTTTTGTCAGTATGTGTTTGTAAATTTGTATACCCTTTAGATTACATTAAAAAAAAATCAAGAAAACACTTATTTTTTTAAAATTATACTTTACAAAAAAAATGAAGGTCAAAACCTATAATCTTATTTGTTGTCCCACATCCATATTTTTTATAAAAATTTTAACATAAAATTTTACTCCCTCTGAAATATCTAAAAATTTTAAAAATATTTATTTTAGCAGTGGCTTAGAATGACAGTAACCATGTAAATTACCTTTTTTGGTCCATTTTAGAACACAAATGTATTTCCAGTCTTTCTAAAAGTTCTGTCTGGAGTACAGATTAGTATTCTAAGAAATATTTTAATAAGTGATAAATCAAAATAGTGAACTATTTGAATAGATTTTAGTCAGATGCTTTCCTTCTACCGAGCACTGTTAGGCATGTGGGAGTTTAACCTGGACACAGCTTTAAGGGTCAGTCAGTTGTGTAGATGAGATAAGATAAATTTATTAGAAAACAAGTAGATAGAGAACAATATAGGCAATACCTAAGTATTGACTTATTTGCTTCAGAGTAAGAATTGCAAGAGTTAAAGATCACTGAAAGCTAGAGTAAAGAAAGATATGGAAGGGTAAGGGGGCTGCAGGGAGAGACTGGACAAAAATCATACACCTATGGATGAGGACAATGCCTGGGGGAGGTAAGGGCAGAGGGAGGGGTAGGAGCTGGGTGGAGGGGAGCTATGGGGGGAAAAAGAGGAACAAATGTAATAATCTGAACAATAAAGATTTATTAAATAAAAATAAAGAAGGATGTGGAAGGAAATAAACATTGAAAGATGGGGAAGCTGAAACCGGTTTGGCTCAGTGGGTAGAGCGTTGGCCTGGGGACTGAAGGGTCCCAGGTTCAATTCCGGTCAAGGGCATGTACATTGGTTGAGGGCACATCCCAGTAGGGGGGTGTGCAGGAGGCAGCTGGCTGATCGATGTCTCTCTCTCATTGATGTTTCTGGCTTTCTATCCCTTTTCCTTTCTCTCTGTGAAAAATCAATAAAATATATTTTTAAAAAAAGAAAGAAAGAAGGGGAAGACTGGGAGAAGAATGAAAGAAGGGCCTTCTGTGCAATGGAAAGTCTTTTAAATATTTAAATATTTAGTCATCTTTCTCCTGTCTTTCTAACATTATCTTCTGACCATGTTCTGTCTCCGCCCTGAGTAAGGACTGCCTGTCACTCTTGGCTGATGGTTATTTCCCATTCCTGCCCATACTTCTGGTGTATAAGACATCACTTCTTAACAACCCTAGCCTAGTGCGCAGGCCTGGGGTTAGGAGGGATCTCTGCAGAGATATTAGCTCTAATAACTAATTTTATATTAATATAAAACCAGGTTGCTAAATGATATTTTCTAAATCATGAAAAAATGATTATATTGCATTTTGGAGCATTGTATTCAATATTTTAAATTGCAAGCCTCGTGATAACAGCTGATAAAGTAAATGAGGTGGCTCACATATCAACATATTGTAGTACTTGGTACACAACAAATGCACCATAAATGGTTGTTGCTGCCATCACCACCACTGGAGCAGGGCTGAAGAGACTAGCTTCTACTCCACCCATCCTTACCCTTTTTTTAAAAAAAAACATACCACGAAAAAGATGGTGAGATTATTGCTTTTGATTTTTTTCTTCTCTCTTGGTAAGTTGACCGTTTATTTTTGGTACATATGGAAAACATATCTAGAAATGTCAAAGCAATTTTCCTAGTTTATCCTTTTAATTCTTCCCCTCCTACCCCCTAGAGGAGGGTTTTAATTAAGAGTCATTCTTTAGTTTACTCATTAACTTAATCCTAAAGGTATATGTTTTCCTTAGATTTGTTTTATCACTATATAAAATCTTGGTTGAATTAGTTTAAATCCAAAGCTAGATAAATACTACATAGGAATAGGAATAGGAGCAGTATTTACTTAATGGTCTCCTGCAAAGGACAGACGCTTCCTTTCTTCTCCCTTGCCCCTTTGTATGCTGGGTTTCAGCCTAGAGCAAATATTTACAGAGTAATTATGTGCCCTGGAACAAGGGCAACAATGGCCATGTTGACACAACCACAACCTTAGGTCTAGGAACAGAATGGCCACAATGAAGAGTAAAATCCTGAAGAAAAAAAAAGTAAAATTATGAAACATTTTTATGGATTATTTCTGGGAATTGACATCCTCTGGATTTTTTTTATTTTTTAAATTTTATTTTTAACAGCTGGAATTCCCTAGCTATGTGCTTTTATTCTTAGCCAGTTTTTTTCTACATTCACTGAAAGTAATACAAGTTTGAAAAAGGCCAGGAGGGATAGTACTTATATATCAGAAATCTCCAAGCTCACCCTTTGCATAAGGTCTCTACTCACTTCTGCCTGTGGCCATTTCCAAAACAGCTGTTCCTGTTTCTCCATCTGCCACTGATGCCAGGTCCACAAATAACCATATTCTTGTACCATTGTCACTGAAACATTGTGTTCCCATTTTCAGTTGCACTTTTTTCAATGCCTAAATGCTATTGGAATTTTGAAAGTTGACTTGAGAGTACTCTCAGTCTTTAATGGGGGAGATCCCCACTAAACAGAGAGGCAGCACCCAACCTCACCCCCACCGATGGTGGCCCACCCTAAGGGAAAATTACACGGTCAAAGAATCTTCTGTTAGCTAGCATATGGTTTGGCATGGTGTTAGATTAATTGAAATAATGCTGTCCTATTTGAAATAATTGCTTTTCATGAAATTTAGGAGAAATAATCTGACTCTTGATTCTTCTTTCTTACAGATAGTAATTAAAAAATGGTCCATCCCTTGTCCTCTGACATTAAATTGTATAGAGCAGTACTTCCAGGTAATATTATATTTTCTTTCATTTTATTTTAAGCTAAAAAGAAAAAAAATCAGGCTAATATCTTTTTTTTCTAATAAATGGAAAAGTAATGACTAGTTTGTATCTTGGAACTTTATTTTGAAGTGTTTTTATTTGAAAGCCTCGTTATAATAAATTCATCATGTTTGTTGATGCTTTCAGACTTTTAATGACTATTGGTTTCTCTTTTTCCCCTCAATCCTCTTAAACAGATTTCAAATGCTACAGATGATTGTAAACCAAAGCTCTTTCATTTCTCCAAAGAGGTGTGTAAGTTATTAACAGATACTTTTGGTTGATTTTTCACATTTCAAGTTTTAAGAGATTTGTGTAACAGGGTCTCTTAGGTCTTTGTACCTGTAACTAATTAATTTTCATGAAAGTGCTAAGTATAGGGTTGCCTACCAGAAGAATAATATTATTTAACACAGGGTGGCCTATTATGAAACAGCCACCTTTTTTTGGCATGCCTTTAAATGGAGCCTGTTTTAAATGGGCAACTGCCTAAAAGAACAGATTTACTAAATGTCTGGTCTGGCCAATAAGGTCCTCTGTGGATACAGACTTCCTGTTGCCCTCTGGACTTGTAAAGCTAAATAGCCAATTATATAAAAACCTCCTCCCTTGTGAGTAGAACCTTGGTCTGCAGCTAAACAGCCTCATCATTGGACCAGCAATTGAGCACTGCCAGTATGTCTTCTGGCAGACATTCCACAGTTCAAATTTATGATGCCTTCAGTCGAGACTGGAAAACCAGGTCCCCTTGCCTTCCCTGAGAGCCCTCAGATACTGACAATGCCTGCAAGAGCCCTTGGCATCTATAGGGAAGACAGGGTGATCTCTAGCATTCTGGAAGAGCTTAATCTTCCTTGTGGCTTTAAGTTTTTTTTATCTACACTTTTAGATTCTGCTGAAATGCAGGTTCCAGATGCTAGAATCCCTTCACTCAGGTACAGCTCTGTCAGTGTACTATTTCAGTGCATTAACTCCTCCATGCAGAACTTTCCCTTTTATCCGCAATTTTTGCACGAAAAAATGTCTCTCTGGCCCCCCAAAGGAGGTTACCACATCTTATGTGGTAAAGGCCTCCATGTGCCTTAAAGATCTAGGTAGGGTAATTGACAAGCCAGGAAATTGAGCAATATATGAAAGAGAATTTGTGAATTAAAGTCTCATTCCCCTAATCCAGTCTCAGGAAACACTGCAGCTTTCCTTCCTCTCAATTCCCTTCAAATATTTGAGGAGGCATTATGTCCCAAGATAGGCCTTCAGTCATCTGGAACTTCTTTTGCTGAAGAGCCTGAAGTTAGTAAGGGGAAAATTATTTTAGAGTAGAGAAAGGAAAGTAAATCATCACCATCCATTTTGAGAGACAGTATTTTCATTTAGTTGGTAACTTTTGTTTGCTTTGTAATGACCTCTGGCTCTTAAATATTCTAATTTTTTTTTAAAGTTATGTTTGTGTATTCCAATGGATCTCCAAAAATTTGGCTGTCTAGAATAAATCATGTTCATTCCTATTGAAAGAGAACATAGGCAAAGATGCTAAGATGTGATTAATATTTTCAGTATTCCCTTAGATTAAATATTACCTTGGATTGAGTTGGTAAAAGCAGGTTCAAAAGCATTAATGATTATTTCTGCTTACAGAATTAAGTTGTATTTAAATTTTCTAATGCATACATTAGAATTAAGATTATTTATTAAATGTTATTATTTTGAATCTTGCCTAAATATTATTTATTTCATGTAAGTTATTTTTATCTTACCCAAATAATACACTAGCAACAGCAGTTGTAGTAAAAGTAACATGGTATAGAAGACAGCCAAGAAATATCTGGCTAGTATAGGCATTCCATCTACCAGAGAAAAGATTTGCTGATGATCATAATTGTGCCTCTCTTAAAACAAAACAAAACAAAAAACACAATCTTATTTTATAGAGACAGTTTATGAAAAATGAAGTGAATGTAACCAAATTGAATTTTTTAAAGAACTAAGCTCATTGTCAAATGAAATAGTGGTTTCAACAGAGTAGCATTTAGTAATTTTCTTTTCTTTTCTTTTTTTTTTAGAGTGCTTTCGCAATACCAACCATGGCTTTTTCATTTCTCTGCCATACTTCAGCATTGCCCATATACTGTGAACTTCAAAGGTACCATAGAATCCTGGGTCATTTTAAATGTATTAAATATGACCTTTTACTTCCAGGCCTTTCAGGTTGAATGACATTCTCCTTTATGAATTCTTTCCTCCCATCACTGGATTCTAAGTGTTAGTTAAAAAAAAAAAAAAAGAAACAACTGAGAGTTAGTTCTGTTTAAATTGAGGATGTTTCCTGGAAGCATAATCTTCGTGCAGTCATTTTAAATCAGGAATTCTGGTGTATAATCACCAATGAACTAGGTCTTGAATGATTAAGGAACTCTCTTGTCTAGCTTGGGAGATTTGTTTCTAGAGATATTAATCATTCCACTGATCCTCCTTTTGCCATTTTTGTCTTTTAGCCCTTCAAAGAAAAGAATGCAGAATGTAACCAATACCGCAATTACTTTAAGTTTCCTCATTTATTTTATATCGGCACTCTTTGGGTACCTCACTTTTTATGGTAAGTATATCATTTAATTGTAGATGAAAAAAATAGATTGTTCTCTCATTCAGCGGCTGCCAACTGGTGGTCTACGAGGTCCAAAAGGTTGGCGACCACTGGTTTAAAGGCACTTTGGGAGCAGTGGTCTCCAGCCGGTGGTCCAGAAGGTCCAAAGGTTGGTGACTGCTGCTCTAGGTGATCTCGCACTTGAATCTGGACTTTGTTTCTGCCTTTCATTAGTAAACTAATTTGTTCAGGGAACCAAAATTCACTGCAATGCTGTGGTGGCTCCACGAGCCCTAAAGAATTGATTTTCTTTCTCTTACAAGGATTAGCTTCCTTTATAAGAGAAAGAAACTTTACATGAAAATTTTCTTAAACACCTGAATACAACCTCAAGATTAATGCCTTTCTACAAGATAAAGTGTACAATAATGATTTATTTTAAAAACATTTTAGAATCTTATTTTCAATACATTAGACTATATAGTTCAACAGTTTTGGAAAATCAGCCATTTTAACTGCAGAAGACAAACTGAGAGAAGGGAGAGGGTGTTACACTGAACTATAGTTGTATGTATACATGTCAGACATTTCTGCCTTCAGCCTCCATTCATATGATTCAAGACATTCATAATTTTTTAAAAGTATTATTTTAAATTCATAAATTAAAGTTAAATGTTTCTTGTATTTATTTTTGAAAAATTGCCTTTTTTTTCTCTTCTGATAAGAATCTCAAGAAAAAGTAAAACTTAAAAGCCTAGAATAAGATTTTAAAAACTGTGAGCTCTCTAATTTGCAAACAATCACATTGTAACAAATTACATTTAGTTTGTCAGACACATCAGTACACTTGTCAGTTTATGAATGCTTTTATAACAACTCTCCAAGTAAATGGCTGTTATTACTTTGATGATAGTTAGCTGTTATGACTCTGATTTCACAGTTGATAGCCTTGTGCGCATGTTTCAGGTTTTAGCCATCCATGATAACTTGTAATGGGCCTTTGCTTATCTCTCAGAGTTTGTCCACATCTGACAAGTTTTTGGACAACATTTACTTGCATAGCTATCTTTCCTAAGGCTGGTGGGAAGAGTATGGGTTTCTAAATCCAACAAATATGGTTTAAATGACTACTCTGCTCTAACTAGCTTTGTGACCTTGAGCAGGGTACTTCGTCTTACAGTATTTATCTCCTAGTCTGTTACAAAGGATAATTGCAAAGAGTGCCTATTACCATGTCTGGCACACAGCAGTCTTCCACGAAGGGAAGCTCCTGCTCATGATGTGTTGCTGTCATTAGTAGTGTAATTATTGCATGATTACAGGTGCTCTGTTTTTCAACATGGTACTTCTTACTGTCTTTCATGACATTTAATTTAAATATGGTAGCTTTTCAGTATATGTTGTGAGTATTATCTTGGAGTTTTTAGGTTGTGAAAAATTATAATTGCTCTATATAATCCTTTCCTTGCTATATCTGTGTTATTTCAATAGTTGTAAAGGTCAGTCATTAATCTAAAGCTGCTCTTGCATTTTTGTACTGATGTACTTAAGAACTATTTCCAGCATGAGCATGGTACCCTTCTAGATACACCACAAAGAAAGTTAAAACAGGCTGTTAAGCTTTTTGATCATTGCTAATGAAACAAAATTTTTGAAATACATAAGCTCTATTTTTGATGTGGTTTGTTAATATATGAATATAAACACACACACACACACACACACACACACACACACACACACATACACACGCCCGCTGTACGAAATTCATGCATGGGTGTGAGCGGGGAAGGTGTCTCTCAGCCCAGCCTGCACCCTTTCCAATCTGGGACCCCTGGAGGGATGTCTGAGTGCCCGTTTAGGCCCAATCCCAGGGAAAGGTAGAAATCTATACTCTTTCCACCGGGCTTAGGAAAGGTAGCTAAGGGTCAGTTGGACATCCCTCTCACAATCCAGGACTGCTGGCTCCCAAATGCTCCCCTGCCTGCCTTCCTGATTGACCCTAACTGCTTCTGCCTGCCAGCCAGATTATCCCCTAACCACTACCCTGTGAGCCTGATTGATGCCTAACTGCTCCCCTGCCAGCCTGTTTGCCCTTAACTGCCCTCCCCTGCAGACCTGCTCACCATAACTGCTCTCCCCTGCGGGCCTGATCACTCCTAACTATCCTCCCCTGCAGGCCTGGTCCCCCTCTAGCTGCTTCTCCTGCAGGCCTGGATCCCCCTCAACTGCCCTTCCCTGCTGGCCATCTTGTGTCCACATGGGGGCAGTCATCTTTGACCACATGGAGGCACCCATTTTGTGTGTTGGAGTGACGGTCAGTTTGCATATTATTCTTTTATTAGATAGGATAGAGGCCTGGTGAATGGGTGGGGGCCAGTTGGTTTGCCCTGAAGGGTATCCCAGATCAGGGTGGGGGTTCCCGTGGGGCAGCCTGGGAGAAGGGCCTGTGGTGGTTTGCAGACTAGCCACACTCCCCAGCGACCCAAGTGGAGGCACTGATTTCTGGGATTTATTTATCTTCTGTAATTGAAAATTTGTAGCCTTGAGCAGAGCCAAGCCTCCTGCTTGCTCCATGGCCACAGCCAGTTTTGTTGGGATTTATTTATCTTCTATAATTGAAACTTTATAGCCTTGAGTGGAGGCTTGGACTGGCCAGGGTGTGCTGAAAGCTTGGCTTCCTCCATTGCCAGGGAAACTCACTCCTGCTCACTCCATGGCCACAGACATGTTGGTTGGGTTAATTTGCATACTCGTTCCTGATTGGCTGGTGGTCGTGGCTTGTGGGTATAGCAGAGTGGTGGTTAATTTGCATTATTACTCTTTTATTAGATAGGGTATACATACATACATACACACACACACACACACACACTAGAGGCCCGATGCATGAAATTTGTGCAAGAGTAGCCTTCCTTCCCCTGGCTGCTGGCATCAACTTCTCTCTGGCACCTGGGACCCAGATTTCCCTCTGGCTGCCAGCAGGCATCCAGGACTTGAGCTTCCTTCGCAACTCCAACTTCATCCAGAAGGTTGTCTTGAAGGATGTCTGGTCTAATTAGCATATCACACTTTTATTATTATAGATATATTAATTGATTTCTGAGAGGGAGAGAGAGCTAGAGACATCAGTGATGAGAGAGAATCATTGATTGGGCACCTTCTGCACGCCCCCTACTGGGGATTGAGCCTGCAACCTGGGCATGTGCCCTTGACTAAAATCAAACCTGGGATCCTTCAGTCTGTAGACTGACACTCTATCCACTGAACCAAACCAGTTAAGTTTTTAAATTATTTTTATTATATATATTGGTTTTTAAATATATTTTTATTGATTTCAGAGAGGAAAAGAGAGGGAGAGGGAGTTTGAGATAGAAACATTAATGATGAGAGAGAATCATTGATTGGCTGTCTCCTGCACTCCCCCTACTGAGTATTGAGCTTACAACCTGGACATGTGCCCTTGACCAGAATGAAACCTGGGACCTTTCAGTTTGTAGGCCAAAGCTCTATCCACTTAGCCAAACCAGCTAGAGCTGGTTTGTTAGTTTTTATATAGACTTTAGCTCAGTAAGACTTTTTTTTTTACTAAAGATATGATAGCAGGGTCTCTGTTGGGATTCAGCAAAAACAGTATATCAGAATAGTAGTATATTTTTCTAAATTAAAATTAAAATCTGGCACAAATATTATTATATTTATGGATCTTCAACTTTAAAAAAATGTCTAATAAAATGGACCTCCTTCTTCTCGCTGTGGGCAAATAAAGCTATTGGAAGAAACCTCAGTTGGCCTACACATCTCCAGGATAGCTTGAGAAATAGTTACATAAGCTGCCATGAGATGCTTAGGAGCTGTGTGATCATCATGTAAATGTAATGTTTACTACACAGGGGTTTTCCTGATTATCAAGTAACAATGTTAATGTTGTATTGGACTTAATCCTTCTCCACCAATGCAGATTCTTCAGAGTATCCACATTTTATATTATGGAGAAATGCACATTTAAGAAAAATAACATGGTAGGTAGGTATATAGGTATGGATGGATGGATGGGAGGGAGGGAGGCAGAGAGGGAGGGAGGGAGAGAAGGGAAAAGAGAAAGAGAGAGAGGGAAAGAAAGGAAGGTAGAGAAGGAGGGAAGCGGGGAGGGAGGGAGTAAGTCCTAACCAGTTTGGCTGAAGGGTCACAGGTTTGATTCTGGTCAAGGGCATATACCTTGGTTTTAGGCTCAATCCCCTGCCCTGGTCAGGGCACTTGCAGGAGGCAACCAATCAATGTGTTTCTCTCACATAGATGTTTCTCTCTGTCACCTCCCCTCCCTTCCAGTCTTGCTTAAAAATCAATGGAAAAATATCTTTGTTGTGGATAATAAAGAACATTATAAACTGATGAACAAAAGGATAGACACAGAAGCATCAAACAGACTGTCAAATTACAGCAGGAGGGTTAAGGAGAGGTGGGGTAGATAAGAGATCAACCAAAGGACTTGTATGCGTGCATATAAGCATAACCAATGAGCACAAGACACTGGGAGGTTGGGGTATGCCTGGGAGGGGGGTGGGCAATGGGGAGATATGTATACATGTAACACAATTTAAAAAAAAAGAAAACTATCTTTGGGTGAGGATTAACAAAAAAAGTGCGAGTGCGCGCGCACACACACACACACACACACACACACACACTAAATAAAAGAAGGAGAAATATAAGTAATTATTCCAAAGACAGAGGAAGATTCAGATACTGATTTGCTAGTCATTGTTTTGTTTGGGGGTTGTTAATCATAACCAGGGGAAGTGTTATATATCTGGTCAACAAAAGCCTTTAGTCTTATGGATATAAATTGCTAATAGAATCAGAAACTTTAATCACAAGAGCTTATGGCAAGTTAAGGCTCCAACTCATTTTATAGATGAGCATATAAAGCCCAAAGAGGTGCCCTAACCAGTTTGGCTCAGTGGATAGTGTTAGCCTGTGGACTGACCGGTCCCAGGTTTGATTCTGGTCAAGGACATGTACCTTGGTTGTGGACATGTACCAGTAGGAGGTGTGTAGGAAGCAGCTGATCGATGTTTCTCTCTCATCGATGTTTCTAACTATCCTTCTCCCTTCCTCTCTGTAATTAAAAACAAAAAAAATCAATAAAAAATAATTATAAAAAAATAAATAAAGCCCAAAGAGGTGACCTGTCACGCGATTAGTGATCAGTGGCAGGCCTCCTGAATACTAATCTGTGGTCTTTCCGCTGCTCTGTAGTGATCTTTAGAAACTTCATACCAGTTTGACAATGTGTATTAAACAGGACAGCCTCCTGACTTCAGTAGCATACACACTCGCAGAGACTATCACCCGTCCTTACTGAGATTTGTAGAGATTTGTCTGAATCCAGGGAAGCATGTCATGCTCTATTCCTTACATATGGTAAGGCTCAGCTAAGAACACAGAACTGACTGGTTCAGAAGAAAGGGTTTCATCCTCAGAAAGTAGAAGGTGGATATGCAACCGCTGTTTTGGATATATAATAAATCTAGTTCTTCAGGCTTCTGGAGCTGCTTGTGGTTCTGTCACAGCGCTCCCCACGCTTAGTTAATACATATTTAAATTTTGTCAGATTAAAGAGACCTATAAGTATGTACCTAGATTACTAACATTGGCTCTGATAGTAGATGTTAAGACATTGTAAGTTGAGGGGGGGAAAGTGTCCCTTTGGTAAGCCAGGCCAGTGCCCAAATGTTGCATAATAACCAGACCATGTAAAAAGTCTATGAGGTTGTTAAGCAATAAGTGTTAATAGCTCATTTTTATGATTCAGAAAGGAGGGGTCAGTTTGCCATATTTCTCCAAAACTCACAAGTATCTCACAGATTTGGGAATAGAATTCAACATTTATCTCCTATTTAGTCCATAGTTCCACCCTGCGTAAAGTACATCTTTGGTAATTTAGACAATTAGTTCCTCTCCCCTTTGTATTATCACTGGTCAGTCCAGTCCTCATTCGGTCTCAGTGATTATGACTGTTGCCTTTGTTAGCCCTGTTTCGGGACTCTTTTTCTCCCAATCTGTCCTCCTGCTTAGTTCAGATCAAAATACACTATTCTTCCTAAGTCATGGCACCTCTGTGTTCTACCAGAGTGAGCTCAAACCTTGAAGAAAGAGTTCCACTGCTGAGTCTTAAATGCGTTTCAGCCTTACCACCCTCTGCTCTTGCACTGCGGCCCCTTCTACGTCAGCCACTGTGCTCCTCTGGAATCTCAGTTTCTCAGCTGCCTATTCCCTCTGCTTCCTCAGGACTTCTGCTGGTGCTGGTCCTTGCTTCGAGGATCTCTTTCCCACAACTTGAGTGTCACACACATGCATTAACTCATTTAATGCTGTAACTCTACAGGTAAACATATCATTGTCTCCATGTTACAGATGTAAGAACCAAGGGACTCAAAAATTAATTTGCTATTAGTCTGTGCGGTTCCAGATTTCAAGCCCTACTCTACCATCCTGCTGCCCACTGTATCATGGTGACTCTCCCCAAGCCTTCCTGGATTTCTTTCTTGCTCATTCCAAGGCTATAGTTATCGTTCTCTGCTCAGAATCAACATAGCTGTTTGTTTGGACCTTCTGTCACTTATGTGTGTATCTGTGCTTAGACACTATCATATACGCGTGTGTATTCACCTTATCTGCCCTTTAAATTTTAAGATCCTTGAAAACGGAGATGTGTTTGGGTTGTTTCTTATTTCCTCCAAAGCACCTTTCCAAAACATATACGCTCGAATTAAAAAGCACTATTCTTTCATAAGTACAAATTGATCTTTCCCTACAAGGCAGTGATATGCAATGTTCTGAATACCCTCACTTGGATACACCTTATCTGTCTTTGGGTGCGGAAAACGTGGGAGTGGAAGAACACCATGGAGCAAGGCATAGTTAGCATGTACAAATTCTGTCACTGACCACCGCACTGGCTAGCTAAGTAAGCCAGTTCCCTAAAACTTTTATGAAAAATTATCTACAGATGAGATCTCGAGGAAGCTGGTAAGATACGAGCAACTCAGTGAGACTAGAAAAATTGCAGTATCAAGGAAAAGTTATTGGTTTTGGTACCAAAAACAAGTGTACAGCCGTGCCAGCTCTGCCCCAATGAGCTACCAATCTTATATTGTTATCACACGGACCAAATTCATATGAAAGCACTTTACAAAGCAAGCAACATAAATATTCAAATCTTCAGACAGTGGGAAAGTTCTAACGATATATATATATATATATTATTGTCATAATTTAAGTTCTGCCTGTGCTGATTTCTAGTGTCATTAAAAGAAGAGGTTGTGGGCTTCAAGAAGATATTTAATTAATGTCTCTGTGTTTCATAAGAGAGAAAAAGGCCAGAGATGGGTTGGGGACTGGGAATCCAAAATCTGTTAAGATTCCTTTGTGCAAAGGAAAACAGTTTTGATGTTATTGACATCTTAGTAGTTTTTATTGTAATCCTTATTGTTATTTTTTAACATTTACAGACAAAGTGGAGTCTGATATACTCCAAGATTATAGTAAATACTTGCCTCATGATGTTGTTGTCAGGACTGTGAAGTTGTGTATACTGTTTGCTGTGCTTTTGACAGTCCCTCTAATCCACTTCCCTGTAAGTACTCTTAAAGGTTTTTGTTGCTTGGTGTAGCAGCTCCCTAATGTGGCAACACTAATTCTTTGCAGACTAGAATGTTTGAATCACATCTAGTCTTGTATATCTTACTCATTTGTTAAGTAATTGATCAAAGACCTCATACTTGCGTATAACCCATGAATGCACAAAAATAACAGTGAGCCCCTAAGCTAATTTGTGCTTTTTGAGATTTAGTTTAGATTTATGCTTTCCCACAGCATTGTTTCCAATTTAGAGACTATAGTTCGTCTAAGGTTTTGGTTGTGTTTTTTTCCTTTTTAATTCTGTATTCTGTTGTTGTTTTTTTCCCCCAAAAGAATGCATGAAGAGGAAAAAGTCAAGTCAGCAAAAATAAGCTCCTTCTGGTTAATTGTAAACTTATTTTCGTGTAGACATTCTAGTTTAATCTAAGTCAAACTACTTTATTTGCTCTAGAATTATAGTTTAAGGGCAGAACAGATTTTCATTCTGCATTTAGTTGCCATACTTAAGAATCTAAAGAATTTCTGAGAAAATGGAAACAAAGGCTTTGGGTATAAATGCTTCTGCATGGAAGTCCTGAATTCCTAAACAGTGGGTTCTCTGAGACCTGCTCTTGAGGAGTTTTGCCCCCTCCCTGTGCAGGCTTCAGGGCCAGGAGTGCAGCAGGGGCTGTGTAAACATTTGTGGACGTGACCGCCTGCTGCCTGCCTTAGCAGTGGGAAGTGTCATGAATTAGTTTTCATATTTACATGCTGTGAAACAGATAATATAAAATAAAATAGTAAATGGTGTTTCTTCCACATGGCATGAATTCTTTTCTCGTTTTAAACCTTTTGTTCTTCTGTTGAAATTAATGAAAATGATTCTCCGAGATTTCATCACACAGTGTTTATTGTTGATACTTTTGAAAATTATGCAACTTAAAAGAAATTGTATGTGAACATATTTTCAAAAATTAAAGCAAAATAATTTTTATGAAGATCACACAGAAATAAGTATTTCTTAGTTTGTGAATAATAAACACAATAATGGTTTATGTTATACTTTTGTAAACTAAATGGTGTCGGGGACAGGAATATCATGGTTACGGTACTGTGCATGTGTTTCCCCAAGCAAGTATTTTGGCTTTCACACTTTCTCTTTGCTTAAGTCTGTTTCTCTTTATGTTATACAGGCAAGGAAAGCTTTAATGATGATGTTTTTCTCCAATTTTCCATTCTCATGGATTCACCATTTTTTGATCACGCTAGCACTCAATATTATCGTTGTCTTACTTGCAATATATGTCCCTGACATTAAGAATGTATTCGGTGTAGTTGGTAAGTTTTATATTTCAAAAAGATCCACATAATAAAATGGGTAAATTTGTTATCCAGTCTAACATCTGAGTCTGGCAATCATCCTCTCTTTTCCTCCCGCTTAAAGGTTCCAGCACATCCACATGTTTGATTTTTGTATTCCCAGGACTGTTTTATCTTAAACTTAGCAGAGAGGATTTCCTCTCATGGAAAAAGCTTGGGGTAGGTTGGCTTTTGTTTTGTTTAAGAATCCTATTTTAAGCAATAATTTGTCATTTTCTAATTATTTTATCTACATAAAAAATAATGAATTTTGAGCTATCACATACATTATTGGGAAGGGTGGAGATTTAAAAAAAAACTTTAATTGTTTTTATCTTTTTTCTTATTTCCACAGGCCTTTGTTTTACTCATCTTTGGAATTTTGGTTGGGACTTTTAGTTTAGCCCTCATCATTTTTAATTGGATTAATAATAAATGAAAGATGACTCTTCCCATTTCTTGTGAAGAATAATTTACCTCCATATGCAAAAAGGAACAATTCTGGAAGTCACCTTGGATGAATGCTCTTTATATGGGTTAACATTTCTGTAAACATTATTAACAGAAAAGTGGAACAGCATGGGAGTGGGTAAGGGAAAGTGGGCTCAGCAGTTTTAATCAAAATAAGAAACAAACTCAGAATACTCTTAAATGTATTAGGTCAGTCTTTTGTCTCTTTGTGGGTCTGTTGCTTTTTTTAGAGTAATATACTTAATTTTTTAGGGTAGTTTTAATTTTCACAGAAATGTTGAGCAGAAAGAAGAGTCCCATATGTGGCTTCATCCCCAAAACATCCATACTTCCCCATATTAACATCTTGAATTGGTGTGGTATATTTATTATACTTGTTGAGCCAAATATTATCATTAACTTAAGTCCATAGTTTACATTGGGGTTCACTATTAATGTAAGCATTGGCAATCACTAATCATTTTACTATCTTTGTAAAAACTCTAAGCCTTTTCTAGCATGTCATATAGTTGGAATTAAATACTATCCAACCTTTCAGACTGACTTTTTTCACTGAGCAATATGCAATGAAGTTTCCTACATGTCTTGTCATAGCTTGTTAGCTCATTTATATACATCCACCGTATGGATGAACAACCACAGTTTTGTTTTCTGTTCAACTGTTGAAAGACCTCTTGGTTGCTTCCAAATTTTGGCAGTTTTGAATAAAACTCTGCAGGTTTTTCTGTGGGCATAAGTTTTCAGCTTATTTGAGTTTATACCAAAGGACACAATTGCCACATCGTGTGGTAAGAATATGTGTAGTCCTGTAAGTACCTGCCAAACTGCCTTCCAAAGTGGCTGCAACATTTTTCATTCCCACCAGCAATGATTGAGAATCCCTGTAATTCTACATCCTCACCAGCATTTGGTATTGACAGTATTTTGTATATTTTCCATTCTAATGGGTGTGTAGTTGTTTCTCTGTTGTTTTCATTTGTATTTCCCTACTGACATACGATGTCGATCATCATTTCATGTGCTTATTTGTCATCTGTGTATTTTCTTTGATAAGGTTCAGATCTTTTGCTTGTTTTTTAAATTACGTTGTTTTCTCATTGTTGAGTTTTAAGCATTTGTATACCGGTTCTTTATCAGATATGTGTTTTGCAAAGATTTTCTCCCAGTCTATTTCTTTTTTCATTCTCTTTAACAGTGTATTTCACAGAGCAGAAGTGTTTAGTATTATTAAATATACTAAGTCAACCTTTGTTTATTTTTTAAAGAAGTCAATGTGTTAAGCATACATACAAAATTGAATCTTAGCTTGTGGGCTAATGTTGTCACTGTCAATCACCAATAACAAAACTGTGGGATTATTCCATTTGGTACTTTGCCCTCACTCCAAATCCTCTCCGAGAAACTTTTGTGATTTTTCTCTGTTGTGCATTAGGAGATAGAATTGTGATGATTGGCTATGGACTTGAAAGTTCTCTGAGCTTTCTTGTTTGTCACTAAAACATGTGACTTTCTACTTGGCAATATGGCAAATATTGATGCTTTATGTCATACTTTGTTTGGAGGTTATAAATCATTCCAGCCTTCCTGTGATGTGCCTTGTTTCTGGTTGGAAACCAGAAACTGGGTCTCTCCTGCCTGTGAGTATTCTATATAAAGGGCACCTTAGCAGCCTACCAAAGCCAGGGTGTATCAGTGAAAATGTAATCCCATCCCTGGGCACATGTAAAGTAGGGAATTACATGCAAAATGCCAATTTGCATCTATGGAAATCCACACTTTTGCAGGTGCCTCTTGCTTCCCACTTAGGAAATTGGCTGAAAAATTGACAGCTGAGCTTTTCTTTTGAGTTAAGATACTTCTTTGGCAAATCTGAGATAAGCATTGTGTAATGGAAAAAGTCCAAGTTTGGGGGTTAGAAAGACTTAGATTCAGATCTCAGTGAGTTTAGAGAAACAACTTAACCTCTGTAAGCCTCCTCTTCCACATAAGTATTAAATGGAATTAATACCAATTATACAGGGTTGTGTTGAGAGGATTAAGTGACCTTGTATAAATTAGGTACAGTTTGAAACAGGCTCTCTTCATAGATTAGCTGTTTATCCTCTTTCTTCTACCCCATTTATCTGGAGCAATAAAATAAATTTGCTTTCAATCGGGGACATGGAATTTCTTCATCTTCCATCTTGCACAACTAGTATGTTTAGATCCTGCTCTTTCCTTCACTCCCCGGGGAACTGGCTCCATGTCTGTAGTGCTTTCCCACAGTTCTACCCCAGCTGTACTCCTACTGATGCCTTCCTGAAACTGGGCACTTAGTCTGGTCTCAGAGGCACTGCCTGGCATGGCCTTCCATGTGGCTTTGGGTCAGCCAGTCTATCAACCTGATAAGCTCATTCTTGTACCCTCTTTTTCTGTTTATGAAATTATAGATTTAAATACAAATAGGGGTTCAGCTGCTTAAATAAATCTAACTGCAGTAATACCAAAATAATCCTAAATCTGCAACAGATGCAAGGATGCCCCCTGGGGCAAATGTTAAGTGTGATGACAGCTGGGCATCAATTATTACATTTGTCACCCGCTCCTGGGATAGGATCTTGGGAGGTTTGGCAAAGGGACAAGTACCCTATTGAACGTTCTGCACAAAACTCAGTTAATATCAAGAGAAATGATTTGTGGAGATGTTTGTTTTTATTTTACATTAATATTCTGCCTTATCTAGTTGCCTGTTTAGAGTCACAGCTTTCCCTATGAGTTTGGAAGAAGCTAAGGTGGCTGGTAAGAGCAGTGCCTCCTTCACCGGCATTACCCAAATCCTTCAAGTACTCCTCAGCGTTTTTCCTGCGAAATATAGGCCTTCTCATTATGGGCTTAATGTTCATAATTTATTAGGTAATAACTATTTAAAATAAAACGAAGTTAAGCACAAAATATATACTTCTCTAACACTTGGAGACTTGTTTGCTAAATTAAAAGACGAAGTGCTGAGAATATAAAATTACTTTCATATGTTGAGGGTGAATGTTTAAATTGTACTTTTTTTGAACGGAATGTTTACTCATGAGCTTAGCATTTAAATGGTTAAAACAAGCCTTTGAAGTTAACACTCCATTAAGATGAATGGGGGTAATTCACACCTCTGCTGGTGCTGTATTATTTCAGTCTGGCTGCGGAGAAAACAAGACAGCAGTGGGTTGATTTACTGTGTGAAGGCCCTTTAAACACCCAAGGTCTGGAAATCTTTGTTGTTGGTGTTGTTGTTTTCTTTTTTCTTTTTCACCTAAAAGCAGAGTCTGAAATTCAGCACAATTTAGAATTGAAGTCTTGAAAGTACCATAGATTCTCTGTTATCTGCAAGTTCCTACCTGGCTTTATTTGTTCCTATTCTCTGGCGTTTCTTCCTACCCTGGCACCATTTGTATTAAAGTTCCACTAGTAATTCAGCAGTGGAAAAGCGGAGAGGAACCATCCATTTTCGGGTAAATTTTACACATGCCATTAAATGGGTTATGAAATAATCCTCGCATTATCATCTTCGTAACTCTCAGGTTCTGCTTTGCCTAACATAAAGTATCCTACTTGTCTTTAACAACTATTTTCTTCCCTATTTGGGGGTAGGGGATGTTGTTGAAGAGAGCAGAGATCTCGTGGGAGAGGCGTTTGTCAGTGTGTTCTTTGTGGTAGTAATGTATATTTGAAATGTGCATTCCCTCCATTGATGGAAGTCAGAGGCTAGGGATAAGGCTGTATGAGGATTTTACGAAATGTCAATGAATTTGGAAGATCTTTTTAAGGTAAACAGATTTTCTTGTGTCTGGTCTCTGCCTATGTATTTGCAGGATCAAGTTACTAGATAATCTGTGGGTAGCTGGGTGTGGACAGTATTTCCATTTGGGCTGCCTCTCATGTTGACATTGCCAGTGTAGTATATAGAAATGGAAAGTAGAGGCTAGAATCACAGGGGCCCAACCAGTTCATTGAAATCTGTATTGTTAGAATTAGCCCAATTGAAAACAGTTTGCTTACTGCAAATTACTCTGCCTAAATTTTAGGTGTCAAAATGTTTGGTCTTAGAACTTCTCAGAACCTTCTGGAGTTCTAAGATTTGTTTTTCTAATTTAAACACAAAATTTATCTCTTTTTTCTGTCATAATACTTCGATAGTCTTTCTGTATGAAGTAGGAAATACAGTATAGGAAAACAAAATTTTGATAAAGGATGAATAAAAGTATTGTGGGAGTGTTTTCCTCATTGCAATCAGAATTCTTTCTGTCTCTCACCCTTCCTAAACAATCTGATAAATTTTTTTACTATCATCATGATCCACTATCCTAGTTTGCCAGCCTGTCAATTAAGGTGAGCAAGTATGAGGTGCAGGAAGACTCTTGACTGACGGACAGCCAGTTGGACAGGTGGGAATGAGAGGTTCATTTACCTGTAGCACCAAGTAAATAGGTGCAAAGGGAAATTGAGTTACCAGGAAAAAACACACACACACACACAAAAAAAAAACAGATGGATTAAAAGACATTCTAATATGGGATACATATTTTTAAAGCTTCCCAGATGACTGTAATGGGCAACCACTGGAATGATACATAGGCCTTCACACAGGTGTCTGTATGCCAGTCCACTTTATCTCTGTTACTATCCACTTGGAATCCTGCTTTCATAGGATGACTTTCCTGCTCAAGAGCCTCAGGTGGTTTCCTACTTCTTTGAAGGTTTGGTCTTTTGTTAATTTTATGTCACATCACATAATGACTTAATTCCACATTAATTCCACATTCCCCTGTCTCATCTACTAAAAATTGTATTTTATCCTTTTCTTACCTACATTCTATAATACACTGAAATTGTTTCACTGTTTGGTACTTGATTTGCCTTTGGTCACCATGTTTCAACATTTTTACTTCCACTATCCTCCTTCCACATACACACCCACAATGTCCTCATTGCTTTTCCTCTGCCTCGCCACATACTTCCCATTCTCCAGGAACTAGCTCAAATACCACCTTGTATTTTCCATTCTCCACTCCACCTTACCCCTTAAGATCTATGTGGTTCTTTTGGTACATGCCATTAGTACATTGTAATATATTTTCTGTTTCTTCATAAATTACTCATGCATTTCATTTTTAATAGTTAATATACATGTGGTACAAATTCAAAGTTTACAGAATTACTTCTCTCCCACTTCTGTCCCAAGCACCTAGTTTTCCTCTTTGGAAGCAACCACTCCTGCAACTTTCTGTATCTTTGCAAATATATTCTAAGCTTAGCTAATTGTCGAGTTCTACGGAATACACACACACACACACACACACACACAATACACACACGAATGTTAGCATACTACATGAATCCTCTGCACTTTGACATCTTTTCACTGAAATATATTTATATTTATTTAAATATATGCTTATATTTAAATAAATATATTTAAAGATATAGATAAGTTATTTTTAAATTGTGGTGAAAAGCACCTAATAGGAAATCTGCCCTCTTAAACTTTTAAGTGTATAATACTATTGTTAATTATATACACTAGTGGCCCAGTGCATGAAATTCATGCACAGGAGGGGAGGTGTCTCTCAGCCCGGCCTGCACCTTCTCCAATCAGGGACATCCCTCTCACAATTTAGGTCCTCTGGCTCCTAACCACTCACCTGCCTGCCTGCCTGCCTGCCTGCCTGATCATCCCTAACTGACTCTGCCTGAGTTCCTGATCACCCCTAACTGCCACCTCACCTTAGGTTCTGCCTTTGCAGTTCACCCAGATAAGGTTCTGATTGGTCGGTTTCTATGCTAGCATTAAAAGCTCTGCCTTTTAGGCAACCATTGGCTCCTCACAGTTCACCCAGATTTGGTTCCGATTGGTTGGTTTCTATGCCAGTCAGCATCTCCCGGCCTATCTCTGGGCCTGATCAGAGAAGCAGGCTGATCAGCAGCCCCTGCAGAGGCCTGAAGAGAAAGAGGCGTGCTGCTGGCCAGGCCCAGAGAGAAAGAGAGAGGCAAAGGCTGATCTACAGCTGCCACAGATGCTATGGATTAGACCCTGCTTCTTTCTCCAGGTCTCTCTCTGGGCCTGATCCACAGTCCCCTAGCAGTCAGTGCTGGGTGGCTGCACCTGCAGCAGCAGCAGTCAGTGCTAGATTGTCACGGCAACCCAGCATTGACTGCAGGACGGCCAGTGTTCAGTGAAGCCTTTGGTCATTACAGTCACTGCCTTTTTATAGCCTATGTAAAAAAAAAAAAGGCTAATATGCAAATCAACTGAACAGCAGAATGACCAGTCGCTATGACACACACTGACCACCAGGGGACAGATGCTCAATGCAAGAGCTCTCCCCTGGTGGTCAGTGTGCTCCCACAGCGGGAGCACCACTCAGCTAAAAGCTGGGCGCATGGCTGGCTAGCGCAGCAGTGGTGGTGGGAGCCTCCTATAGGGAGTGGGCCTAAGCCATCAGTCGGACATCTCCTGAGGGCTCCCAGACTGTGAGAGGGTGCAGTCTCGGCTGAGGGACCCCCCCACTCCAAGTGCATGAATTTTGTGTATCAGCCTCTAGTATATAGACATTTGTATAGCAGATTTCTAGAGTATTTTCATCTTGTATGACAAAACTCTATGCCTATGGACAGCAACTCCCCATTTCTCCCTGTTTTCATCCCTGGCAGCCACCATTTTACTTTGTGTTTCTACCAGTTTGACTAGTTCAGCTATCTCGTACAGTGCAAACATGCAGTATTTTTGACTGGCTTGTTTCATTTAGCATAATATCTTCAGTTTCATATTGTAGCATGTGACAGGAGTCCTTATTGAAAGGCTGAATAATACTCCATTATATGTATGTATCATGATTTCTTTACCCATTCATCTGTCAATGGAAATTTAGATTGTTTCCATCTCTGGGCTGTTCTGGGTAATGCTGTAATCAATGAATTTGGTGCAAATATCTCTCAGTTTTTTAGGATATATACCAAAAGTGGAATTACTGGATGATATGGAAATTCTAATTTTTATTTTATGAAGAACCTCTGCACATTTTCAATAATGACTGTACCATTTTACATTTCCACCAATAATGCACAAGGCTTCCAATTTACCCACATCCTCACCAACATTTGTTGTTTTCTGGGTTTTCTTTTGTTGTTGTTGTTGTCTTTTTTTATAATGACCATCCTGACAGGTGTGAGATGTTATCTCATTATGGCTTTGATTTGCATTTCCCTCATAATTAATGATGTTGAGCATCTTTTTATATACTTATTGGCCATTTCTGTGTCTTCTCTGAAGAAATGTCTATTTAAGTCCTTTACCCATTTTAAAATATGGCTGTTTTTTGTTAATGCTGTTACTAAATTGTAGAAGTTATTCTATATCTTAGTTATTATATATTTCAGTTATTATGTATTTTAAATATATGGTTTGTGAATATTTTCTCCCATTCTATAGGTTGCATTTTCAAAACATATAAATCTGTCTAACTCTAACAACTCATAGTATCCCATCAATGCATGTACCCTAATTTAATTCACCAGTTTCCTATCAATGCATTTTTAGAAGTTTTAATTTTTTAAAATGTTGATATTATAATGCTTCAATTATTAAATTTATGCCTACAGCATTTAGCCCATATGTGAGTATATCTGTAAGTTAAATTCCTACCCATTTAACTGGAATTCTGAGTCAAAGGGTATGTGTGTTTTGAGTTTTGATAGATATTACTAAATTGCCCTTCATTATAGGTTTTACTAACTTGCATTCCCACCAACAATGTAGTCATGCTTTTTAAACTTTGTGGGGTCATTTGTCTTTTCACATTTAAACACCTTCTTTTTTTGACTCGGTTGTTATTAACCCAAAGACACACATATATGTCCTATGGTTACACATAATGCTTATCACCATGAGTTTAACTGGTGTCAGCAAATATTTGTTCAATCTCACTTCATTGTGTGTCTAGGGAGTTTTCTTAAGGTTCTAATGAATGTTCACATGAGAGTTGTCCCCTTCACACATGTGCTGTTCCCAGGAGAGGAGATGCCTGTGTGTGATGTTTGTAGGAGAAATGCCATCTATTGTTATTTCTCCCCAGGATTCTGCATTATCATTGTCTCTGAAAGATTAGCTGGTCTTTGGACCTACATTCAGGTTTAGTTAGTTTGAATATTTCAGTATAAGGATTGCAGTGACATCAAACATGTGCTTAGAATGCTTTATCCTAAAACTGTGGATAATACATTTTTCTCCCATTTACTATAAATTATCTAAACAGAAATACTTCTTGAGTTTCCCCCAACTTTTTATAATGAAAAATTTCAAACATATATATAAAGTTAGAATAATATGTCTTTATACCCACCACAAACATTTAACTTTTGTTCATATTTATCTTGCTACCTACATATAAACATCCTATCTAATAAAAGACTAATATGCAAATCAACCATCACTCCATGATAAAAATGGCAGTGCCCATAGCCACAAGATGGTGGCGCCCGGTCCTCTCAGCCCCGCCAGAGTCCCCCAGTCTCAGGGAGGGCTGCCGTTGAGAGCTTGCAGAATAAGCGGCCTGGCAGAATGCTGCCCAGAGGCCCTCCTGACCCTTTATAACAAACAAAAATAAATTCACTCCCCATAGCCCGATCCCCTCCCAGTGGCAGCCTGGGCTGGGGTCTCAGCCTGGCAGGAGTGTGCACCCCATAGTGTGATCCCCCTCCCAGTGGTGGCAGCCTGGAGTCTCAACTACTGAGTCACACCAGCCAGGCAGATATGGAGGAATCTTAAATGTTTCTTTAAAAAAAATATATATATATATATATATATTATTGATTTTTTTACAGAGAGAAAGGCAAAGGGATAGAGAGTTAGAAACATCTGTGAGAGAGAAACATCGATCAACTGCCTCCTACACACTCCCCACTGGGGATGTGCCCCCAACCAAGTACATGCCCTTGACTGGAATTGAACCTGGGACCCTTGACTCTGCAGATCGATGCTCCATCCACTTAGCCAAACCAGTTAGGGCTGTCCAATATGTTAAAGGAAAAACCCTATCTAATAAAGAGGTAATATGCAGGGAAGGACATTTGGGAGTAGCTGGGTTGTCAGGGAAGGGCAGTTGGGAATGATCAAGCTGGCAGGGGAGTGGCTAGGGGGTGATTAGGCTGGCAGGCAGAAGTAGTTAGGGGCAATCAGGCAGGCAGGTGAGCAGTTGGGAGCCAGCAGTCCTGGATTGTGAAAGGGATGTCCATAGGGATCAGGCCTAAACAGGCAGTTGGACATCCCCTGAGGGGTCCCAGATTGGAGAGGGTGCAGGTTGGGCTGAGGGATACACCCCCTTACCCCCAGTGCACAAATTTCTTGCACTGGGCCTCTAGTATGAATATATGCATCTGTGCAAGCAAGTCTTGTTGATATTCCACTGGGTAGTAAGTAAAGCTGAAAATTAATTTTGTAAATATCTTCTGTGAACAAATCTAGTTTAAATGTTTCACAACATTTTTTTTTTTTTACAAATTATATTCCTTTCTCTGAAAGGATAAGAAGCTGTTTGATGGCATCTTTTCCTCGAATGCCAAAAGACCTGTATCCAGGACACAACAAAGGGAAGCAGCTGGCACCACAATTTCTCCTAGTAAGGGAGCTATCTATGTCTTCGTTTAGGAAAATAACTTGATAGATCATTTGAGATGAAAGGTGAGACCCTGCCCATTTTCACAACAGTGTGAGTGTACTAAATGCCTGTGAATCTGTATACTTTAAAATGGTTAATTTCATGTGAGGTGACATAAAATTAACAACAAAAGACCAACCTTAAAAGAAGAGGATCTCTGATATTAGGGATAGCTCTACACTTCTTAACACTTCCCTCTAGAGTCATTATTCTAGGTTCTCTAGAACCAAGCCTAGGCGTTTAGAAACTGGGCTCCCAGAACGTGCCTTGTATCAACCTGAGGTGGCATGTGTTTTGGGACCCCACTTCTAGTTGCATGTTGGTAGTAGGACTCAAAGAAGTTGGGCCCCTAGGGAAGGGCACTCCCTCAGGGAAGTAGTGAAGACCATTTTCATGGCTCCTAATTCTCTTACTCAGTTCTCTGTTCAAAAGAATTTGGTATTTTAAGTGAATGGAAGGTTGTCAGGAGCATAAAATAATACGATGAGTAAGCACTTGTATGTATGGACCAGGCACTATGGCAACCACATTATCTCATGTAACCTGAGTAGGTACAGATATATCCCCTCATTTAATAGGATACAGTTTAGAGAAGTTATGGAATCCAAGTGACTTGTCCAAGATCACACATTCAGAATTTTGACTTAAGTTGACTATAAAATATGTGTGCTTAACTATTATGCTAACAGTAGTTGTCTAACTGTTGGAGTTTTTCCCACAGAATGATTCTGCTCATAGATTCATGGATGATACTGACTGTGCTGAGGGGTATTTATTCATTTAAATTGCTGCACTAAGTTTGTTCCCTCACACCAGCCAGACAGCATTGGCCACTTGGTGTCTCCATCCTCAGTCATGGTCTACTCTCACAGCATGTTGTTTCCTCTTTGGGAAGTATTTCAGAGGAAATTCTAGGCAAAGGAGAGGTATGTGGGCTTTTACATAGACCAGAAATGTGTTCCAATACTTGTCCATCAGACTTTGAAAAAGCTTGGATCCCTTGAAAAAGGGATAAATCCATTTTTGTGTTCTATGACTCTCTGCAAATACAATTTTTAAAAAAATTAAAATATAGCTCAGATACCAACAGTCTAATTCAGAGTTTCCTAGAACTTGGGTATCTTGTGGATCCTTAGAACTTCAAATGAATTTTGGGGACATTCATAAGATTACCAACTTTTTATTTTTCAAGTTGATTGAGGATATTAAAAAAACTTGCCACCGATCAACACCATCCTTTCATATAAAAAAGTAAGGAAAGTCATAATATACTAAAATATGTTATTTAAGTTCAGAAAGTCTACATTTGTTAACAACTTGCTATATATTTGTTTTGTTTTTCCCAAGGACCAATGAAAACTTAACCAGCATTTGAAAACTACTGATCTAAATATACAGAGTCTGTATTTGAAAATTCAGTAAAAATTTTCTCACCTTTAATGCTCATGAACATCAATCATCTTATGTTTGGAAAAATATATATATACTAGTATAAATAGATGTTGTTTATAAAAATGGATTATTTAGTTGGTTTTCTCCCCAATCATTGCTGATCCTAAATTTTGGAAGTGAAAATATCTAAATAATAGATTCCTAATTTACAACTTTACAAAACTTTGTCAACATTTCAGGATTTAGGAAATAAACATTAATTTAAGTGTTAAAACCTATAACACTAACTTAAGTGTTAAAACCTATAACACCTTCATAGGTTTAATTGTTATATAGAAAGTCAACCAGGAATGTATTTACATTTCACAGTAGTACTTATACTTCACAGGGAAGTAAAATACTTGGAGACTTGGGCCCTCATGTCTCTGTCTAAAGATTAGTCAATAAAAAAAAAAAAAAGATTAGTCATTCATTTGCATTAATACAAATTCCATCTTCCCGCCCCCCCTCACCCCCCCACTCATCCAGAATAGTTCTCAACTTTTTAGTTAACCAGACTAAATAGAGTTGCATTTTTAATGGCAATGTAAAAATGGGTTCCCGGATTTTTTTCTTTTTAATCAAATCTCCCAAAAAATGTCTAATCACTCCCAGACTATTAAACATTTCACAACATTGTCACTTCTATAGTAAAACAAAAACTTGCTTTTAATAAATCAGAAAGCCATACTTTAGTAAATTAGAACTTTATTCTGGCGAGAGAAAATTCTTGAACTCTATTCCCAATCTCATTTGTGAAAGGATGATTTTGCCTTTCACATTGGTATATGGCATCATTTAGCATACAGAGTATTTGTTCTTTAGTTGGTAAATCACTCCTAGGGATTACAATGTAATAGAGACAACCTCTGTGCTGTAACTAGGATAGTAATATACTACAGGACAGAGTTTGGCCATAGTGTGTGCCATGTGCATGTTAGACCATCAGTGGGCTCTTGTTGAAAGAAGGACATAGCCTGATGAGTAATATGAACATTATAAGCTCTGCTGGGCAATTTCACTGGGGTGGGGCTCACTGCCTTCTGGATGAGTGAGGATAATTTTGTGGAGGAAATAATAGCTGAATAAAAAAATCACAGAAGTCAGCGTGGGAGGAAGGCATTCCCATTTGGAAGGAAAATAGGATCAAATGTACAAGTAAATGGTATATTTTTGAAATGATAACAATTTTGCCAGGAGCAAAGATGTAATGGAGATTTGAGAAATAAAGCTGAATGGTAGCATCCTGATTGTAAAAGATGCTGGAAGCCAGGCTGAGTTTGGACTTGACATCAAACAAAAATTAAGGTCTTGGTTGAAGGGCAAGATAGAGGAACATCAGATGCCTCGCTGTACTATCAGCATCACCATCTTCCAAAAGCTATATGAAAAGAAGAACCTCCAGCACTCAAGAGCTGGTCAGCTAACACCCACACAATTTGTTCCAAAGTTTCAGCACCAGGGGTCTTGAGGAACTTTTTCAGGAATTAGGGGAAATCCCTCATGCCCTCAGATCCTGTTAAGAATAGGAGGTCTTACTCTGGTATCTCAAGGGGACTCCCCATGAGTTCCTGCCTCCACACTTTTGCACAGTCACCCTTGCTGTGCTGTTGCCTCTCCCAAACTCCTCCTCGGCCTCAAAACCTAACTCAGTACTCCATCTGCTTGAAGGACTTCTAAGACTGCGACTTCATGTAACATCTGGAGACCCATCTCCAACATCTTGGCACCACATTCATTCACTTTGTTTTACAAAATACACAAATTCTTACATATTTACATCTAAGCACACTGTAATAGCTTTTAGGAAAGACTACCTCTACCAGCCCCTTTATACCCTCCACCCAAGACCTGCCTCCCAACCCACTCCACAGTACAGTGCAGTGGCTGTTAGTGGTGTAGGAGCTTGCCTGAACAACACAAGCCTTTGAAGTCCTCCTATTGGACCCGTGGAGTGTGGGTGTTCACCCCTGTGGCTCCAGCTTCTTTTCACTAGCATGTGTAGAGCTTCCAGAACAGTCCCTTCCAAGAGAGAATGACTTTGTGTCCCTCCTTCCTATGCTCACTGACTCCAGTTTATGCGGGCCTGCTAGTGATGATCAGCATACAGGCCATTAACATGGCCATGCTGTTAATGACCTGGGACTGGGTGCCATGAACAGAAAACATTAAAGGAAAAAAAAAAAACTAAACTAAAACCCTTAATTTTATCCAGGCTTAATTTCTTATTAACTCACTTTTACCTGTCTTCATCTGCTTTCTCCTGCCTACAGTCCACTCTGCATATATATACCTGGTTCCAATCTCTCCAAATTTTATTCAGTGGTCTCTAGAGCCTGTCTGTCATGGGACCTTCCGCGGGGCATTGGTGATGCTAGGTGGGCAGAGGCATAGTTTTAGCTCCAGGTTCCAGCCTGGTAGAAATCATAGCACTTAAGGACTTGGAGCTGGCTCTTTTCCTTGGGAAGGGAGCCCTCCAAGAACAGCTTAGGCTGCCTGACCTGCATGTATCAGCGTTGACTGTCACCAACTGCCAAGCTTTAGCCTGAGCCACAGAGCCCCACCTCACCAATGCAAATTAAAACAGAGCCCAGAATCCAGTCGGGAAGCAAGTCCCAGTGATTTGATTTGCATGGAAGAGCTTTTGTCGGTTGAGTGAAGCCAGCCAAATTCCCTGGGTTCCCCAGCCCTCCGGAAATAAGCCTTACAGGGCCCTGGGCTCCACAGGGTGGGCGTGATTTGAATGTTCACTGCACAGCTGCTGTGTCCAGGGCTGGTCACTGCCATCGTTTCGCTCCATTTTACTGCCTCAATCCCCCTGTGCACGTTAGTGGTTAATACAGCAGCCAGGAGACGCCAGACAGCTCTCGGCACCTGGTTCAAATTTAAGACTCATTTACACATGATGTCACACACGCATTGTCAGCGCGAGGGAGGTCAGGATGGTTCATTTTGGGAAGGTTCGCATTGTTGAGTCTTTACAACACTCACTGCTATTAATGCCTTAACCATCTGACTTGGATTTCGGTTTTCTGGCATGAGGTAATCCCAGGCACTAGATTTATATGCTGAATGGGAAGCCAGCAGTGGTGGCTAATCATGCTGGTTTGCAGATCTGCACCTCTGGAGCCTTGGGATGGAATTAGAGGGCCACATGGCATGTAGCAAATCATGGGGGTTTGGAGCAGGAGGGGAATTAGCCAGACCTGGAAATGGGTTGCGGAGGGGGTGATACCGGAGGCCTGGAGTCTTGATTGAAAAATAGAAACCAAAGTAAGTTGGACCAGGGTCTAAGCCCAGAAGCCACAGGAATGATTCTCATCAGGCCAGTGTTTTGGGTCATTACTTGACCCATCCTTTTGCACATCATCCATAGCAATTTCAAACCCACCTTCCCAGGCCTAATTCAAGTCTCTCAAGTTCCGCGAAGCCTTCCTGACCACCCAGGCCACAGTGCTTTCTCTCCTGCCTACTGTTGTCAATAGACAGCTCACAGTTACTGGTGCTTCATTCGTGCTACTAGTGCTCTTTACCCTCACAACAGTCTGTGGAAGGCACTCTTATGTCCATCGTGCGGATGATGGCATCGCTTCAGAAAGATTAAATAAGGTGTCCAGTGTCAGAGCCAGTAAGAGTCAGGATGGAAAACTGACTCCAAGGCCTGTGTCCTGAACCCTGAACCGGGAGTTGGCTATTTAGTGCCGCTTTGGCTGTGTACTGAGGAGAGACCGTCTGTGGCCCCGGGAAATGCGCAGTGCTGCAGTTTAACGCCTCACGTGCACAGCGCTGGCTCACCTACCCGGCTGTAAGGACCTGCAGGGCAGGCACTGTGACTGCTGCCTCTCTGGATGCCCTGACCTCCTAGAGCAGATGGATTGGATGGATGGATGGGTGGATGGGTACTCAGTCCGCTCCCCCTCATCTAGGCTATTTCCCTCTCCAGATGTGTCAAAATGTTGAGATCTTTGGATATCCACTCCTATCGCTCTCTGTTGTCCTCTGACACGTGGCTAAAACAATAAAATCGGTCTGCCTGTTACATCAACAAGAATCTTCTGACATTACGGAAAGTTCAGAGAATGTTTTCAGTCCTGTGACTGCCTTGATTTTGTTTCTGAATCTGGACCAAGGCCTATTGCCAGGGTGAGCCCCCAAATGGGCTTCCTTATTTACTTCTCTGAGTCTGTTTCAGTCGTGCAAACAGGGATTAAATGGGAGCATCAGATACGGCTGGAGTGCACTGGAGGGGCACCTGACCTGGACCCTGGAGTCCAGGGCTGGTTCCCGGAGGAGGGAGTCAGCCAGTGTGAAGTGTGGAGGGCGCCCCAGGCAGAGGGGCGGGAGGACAAAGGCCTAGAGGCTCACGCCTGCCCCAGGGAGTGCAGCTGGACGCCCTGACTGGAAAGGTCTCTGCGGAGGGTGGAAACCCAGATCATACCCTCACTTCTCTGCCATCCACACGAGCAATGTGGTGACACTTCTGTCCCCGGGGAGACATCTCTGAATCCTGCTTTCCTAGGAAATGCCTCCTTGGAATGTCCCTGCAGACAGCTGTTTCCTCGGTGTCCTCTCTCCTCTCAGCATCCCCGGGAATCACTGAAAACCCAGGCGTGAGGATGCCCCTGTTAAGGCACCTCTGCTTCAGAGCAGAATTGAGGGTGCAGCTTGCCACCACTGCGTATCTTGTCCCTTCCCCTCTGCCCTGTTCTGCTCTCTCTAAGCCTGGGAGGCTGACCCCAGTGGACCATGTCAGTGGTCCATGCCTCTGGCTTCCCATGGGTTCAGGGGAGGCTCTGGCTTTGCTCAGATGCTCCCTCTGAGCTCTTCCTTAAAAAGAAAGAAACCAGTTTTCTTTCACACAGACACAGGCCTCATATGCACAGCAGGTGAGTGCGCATCTCTTTGCCTCGTCCCCTTTAACCAGCTGGAGGCCAGAGCTGCTCACACCCCAAAACGGTGTGGCGTGTGGAGAGGAACAGACTGTGTTCTGGCTCTCATTTTCTATTGCCGATAAACAAGGCTTCTCAACCACGTTGTCTCCACCTGCAAACGCCAAAACCATCCTTACCGCCCCCCACGCTGCGAAGAGGGACATCCTGACGTGACACAGGGATGGTGCTCGGATGGGAATTCTGTTAAGAACATGGAAGCTAGAGTCCAGCTGGTGCAGCTGAGTGGTTAAGCACCAACCTATGAACCAGGAGATCACGGTTTGATTCCCAGTCCAGGCACATGCCCAGGTTGTGGGCTTGATCCCCAGTAGGGACTGTGCAGGAGGCAGCTGATCAATGATTCTCTTATCCTTGATATTTTTTTCTGCCACTCTCCCTCTCCCTCCCACCCTGAAATCATTCAAATTAAAATAATAAAAAGAACATGGAAGCTGAGGGGAAATCACTGGATCTGAACTGAGAGCACCCGGGTTGCCATTGTGAGGGACTGACAGGTGCTTGAGACGGAGACCGGAGACCCGGCCTGGAAAGGGAAGGGGCTCGGGTGGCTCTTTGAATCCTTGTTCTCTCTGCAACTGTGCTCTCTACGGGCCCCTCCCAGGGTGGGCGGGAGAGGCACGCTTCCCTTCTGGGGGCCTCTGACTCCTCCAGGGAAGAGCTGCTCCCGGGGTCGGGGGGGGGGGGGGCCGGCCTCGGGGGGAGGGGAGCACCTCCCTGCAAGGGCACCGCTGTCTCCAGCTGCCATCAGCTGTGGCTGTGACTCAGGCATTCCTGTGGGTGTGAAAGCATATTGAGGAATGAAATGGTCCTGTGGGTTAGCCCGGTGACAAGGGGGTAAAAAGCTCAAGATGCAGAGATTCACCTTCACTCTCATTAAAAAATGCAAACTCCAGACAAAGGGCAAGTTGACTACATTTTTTTGGATCTATCAGAAAGCTGAAGCCACAGGACAATCAACTAGCCTGACATCTGAGGATGCACGGGGGCGGGTGGAGAAGAATGGGCAGGAGCTCTGCTTAACTGGGTTCCGATGCAGCCAATGGAACCCACCTGGGACGGGGGAGCATTCGTGGGGAATGAGTGTGGGCTGGGGAGGAAGTGCGCAGTCTCGGGGTTCCACATACACAGGAGGCGCTTGCCTCTTCCTGCAGCCTTCCTCCTCCACAGAAAGGCACTTGCAGCAAAGATCACCTGAAGCAAGAGCCCCTGCGTAGCACTGGGAGTGCTAATGAAGGTGAAGTACAAGGCATTTTTAAACGTTTCGTTGTTCTAAAAGATAAACTAGTAAAAACATAGCAGCCATGTATTATATGTGTGCGAAATGTATATGTCACATGAACAACATTGTACAAACATTGGGAGAGAGCAGTTGGCAATTTACAGTTCTTATTTGGGTTACAAAATGAAGTTCAACTGAGTAAATTGTAAAGATCTTACTGGCTTTATTTAACAGTTCATGAGGTGGGCAGCACTCAGTTCTAGGAGAAGCTAAGTTAGGGCTTGTTTTGGTGAGGCAGACCTTAGCATAAGTGGCTCCATTTTTGGGGTGTGGTCCTATTGCTGTCTGGCCTGCACCAGGGAGGGAAGGTGCCTGGCTGGCCTGTCCTGCTTTCAGTCCTTTCTCAAGTCCTGGGTGGAGGCCCATGGATAAGAGCCTGCAAGTGGGTGTGAATTCCTCTTGTATTTGCACATGTGGGGAGGGGTGATATAGTCTCATGCTCGTTGGCTTTTGGCCGTTTACAGTTTAAAAATTTTAGATGAATGCTTTTTTATTCTCTCTTGCTTGGTACCCCATGTTTTTTCTTCCTATGTTAACACAAGTAAGTCCTGCTTAGTCCCCTTTCTCCTTGGAGGCACTATGTTTCCCGAGATTTCAGGCTTTTTGATTCTTCATGACCTTGGCTTTTGGATGCATTTAAGCAAATGCATGGTTTTGTAGTTTACTTGACTTCTCTCTGTTGTTGTTAGGATGGGAGAGGCACTATTTTCAGTTTTCTGCATATTACGCGGGAGTGGAACTCATGTTTTCATATCAAATCAAGCATGTATACCCTCCTTATTATTCATTTCAGAATTTTTCTTGGCTAGTCTCATGTATTTATTCTCTTAAATACACTTTAGAATCATTTTTTTTTTTTTGGTCAAGCTCTTCATCTTCCAACCTCTCAAAAATAAAATATTTCCTGATTAAAATGGTGTTAAAATATATAGACGAATTTGGGTCTCAGGTAGTTTCAAACCTCCCATCTCCAAGATCAGAACATAGCAGCAGAGCAAGTGTGGTGACTGAAAGAATCCTCAAAGGCCAGCCTGCCTGGAAGTCTTCACTATTTGCCCTGCTGCCCTGGAAAGTCTGCCTTAGAGGTGGGAGAAATCTCTCCAGAACCTTGGGGGACCAACAATGGATGCAGTTTGCCGCTGAAGGACCAGTGTAATAATACTTCTCAACCATCTCTCCACTAAAAATGCGTGCAACGGAACTAGACAAAGTCTCACGTAATCGAATGAGTGACCGTATGAATGTGTGGGTAAATAAGCACGAGGAAGTCTGTTAAGAACATGGAAGCTAGAGTCCAGCTGGTGCAGCTCAGTGGTTAAGCACCAACCTATGAACCGGGAGATCACGGTTTGATTCCCAGTCCAGGCACATGCCCAGGTTGTGGGCTTGATCCCCAGTAGGGACTGTGCAGGAGGCAGCTGATCAATGATTCTCTTATCCTTGATATTTCTTTCTGCCACTCTCCCTTCCACCCTAAAATCATTCAAATTAAAATAATAAAAAGAACATGGAAGCTGAGGGGAAATCACTGGATCTGAACTGAGAGCACCTGAGTAGTGGAGCATGAAGACTCTGAGCCACCTGGTGGAGAGGGGCAGTGGGAGCGAAAGCCCGCACCACCTCTGCGGTCATCACGGGTGAATCTGGCCCCTAGAGGAAAACGGGAGCCAAGCAGAGCCACGAGGTATGAGTGGGGTAGGCCCAGCTAAGGGGTGTTTGGAGGAAAATGTTCTCCAAGAGAACCAGCACTCGTTAACATCCATTGGTTTGTATCCTATGGCTCTTACAACTATGCATCTCTTGGAATCCAATGAAACAAAACAAAATACACCCATCAGTAGTTTCTGAAAGAATTTTCCAGTAGGGGAAACAGAGAGAGAACAAAATTCTGAGAAAGAAAAAAAAAAGTAACAAAACTTCTTGATGTCTTCCCCAGCCTGCTTTAGGAAGAAAGGAGTTATGCAATTCAATAAAAGACGGTGATCCTTGGTTGACCCAGGACATTTCACAGACGCAGAGCTGGAGACACGCAGGAGGCGCAGACGCCCACAGGCAGGCCTCAATTTTGATTTTTAAGATGCAACAAATTTTTTTTTTTTGGTAAATTAATATTTAATTTTCAACCAACTCCGGCACCTCATTAAGGAGGGGCCTGTTCTTTGCCAAACCCTTCCAAGGGAACCTGCTGGGGTTGAGTGTAGGTGTCAGCAAACATTTCCCAGTGTGCTCTAATGGGGAAATATTTATTTTGTAACACTCCTCCCTGACCAAATATATAATTACATGACGTTTTATGTGACCAAGAGGATTTGGACGAAGATTTCATATCCATAACGCACCCTAATATTGGGAAACACAGTTTTCCAAGTGCCTTTTCCTTGGCGTGGCCACGTGCTGCCTCCTGGAAAAGGGGGGTTCCTGGGAATTTCTTATTAGCCCGAGAGAGGTCTGGGATCTTGACTCCTGGAAGGTTGCTGAAGGAGGCAAATGGGTATGTGAAATAATTACTAGTGACTGCAAGTTCGTTTCATCATGGCCGATAAGAGTACACATATTCCATTTCTGGAGTTGCTCTGCCTTTACTAAAACTTTTTTTTTTTTTAAACAAGAAAGACTTTCCACAAAGTCATTCTCTGCTTTTGGAAGGATAACATTTAGAGCAAGGTATAAAGGACCTTTGCCACAATAATTACCCTTTAAAGCAAAGGTCTCCAGGATTTTACTTGGAGCAGAAGATGCTGGCGCTGCCCCTATCTTCGGACACACAGCACACTGGTCCAGCCGCCGTGGGAGAGCGGGCCGCCCTGCGAGGCAGCGCTGCAACACTAAGACAAATCCCGGGTGCTGCAGGGTGAACTGGATTATCTGCTACGTGAAGGCTGTGTCAGGAGAAGCCAGGAGAATGGCAACTTCACGCTGATCCAAACCCCATGGAGGGCTCCCAACCCTCTTTTATCCCTCCCTCTTATGTGTTAGAACATGTCCCCGTGGGCATCTGGATGGCAGGGGTGCCAGGACTCAGGGTCCCAGGCCAAAGGCAAGTTCATGAGCACAGGGAGCATTGATTGACATGACCGTTGGTTGCATCAGGAACACATGGTAATTTAGTGATTTGGGATTCATTAGGCCAGTGGTCGGCAAACTTATTAGTCAATAGAGCCAAATATCAACCGTTCAACAATGGAAATTTCTTTTGAGAGCCATTTTATTTAAACTTAAACTTCTGCTAACGCCACTTCAAAATAGACTCACGCAGGCCGTGGTATTTTGTGGAAGAGCCACACTCAAGGGGCCAAAGAGCCACATGGGGCTCACGAGCTGTGGTTTGCCAACCACTGCACCAGGATGAGGGATAGAGAAGTCTCATGGCCAAAGGCAGAACTTGGACGAATGTTCAGGAGAGCAGCCAAACAGCCTTGCATTATAGGGGCCTGCTGGTACTGCTGTTGGGAAGGACCATCCTTCGTCACTAAAGAAAGACCTGTTAGCCGAGGCTGGTTTGGCTCAGTGGATAGAGCATTGGCCTGAGGACTGAAGGGTCCCGGGTTTGATTCCACTGGGGCCTGATAGATGTTTCTCTCTCATCGATGTTTCTGACTCTCTTTCTCCCTTCCTCTCTGTAAAAAATCAATTAAAAAATATATATATATTTTAAAAAGACCTGTTATTAGAAGACAATTGTTTTTACAGAGTAGTGATGCTCTGAAACTGGCCAAAGGAAGATAACATACATACTAGTGAAGATCGAACTCATCATCTTATACATAGCATGATAGGAAATGCATGCATTGATCCATGGTTCACTCGGTGTGTTTGGTTTGAAGCATGACTGCTAGAGGGCATTTAGTTTTAATTCCAGTTTGGTTTTGGAGTGAGGTTCAAGAATCATCTACCACCATCTTAACCCTCCCATGCCCCACTAGTATTTTCTTTTACATTCCTCAATTTACCTTGAACTCCAAGGCAGAGAAGAAAGTAATTCTGTTATTTTGGAATTTGGAACCAACTCTCCGTGTTTACCTTTTTTGTGCCTTTCACAAGTTTATAGCTTTTTATTACATTTTCTCTCATCTTTCCAGGAAAAAGAGATTCTTATTTTTGGCTGTGTAATTCCATTTTCTTGACCATATTATTGCATTTCTCTGGATCGCATCCAGCTCCATTTTGCCTTCCCAGCAAAGCGATGTTTTTAAAAAGCAGTGATTTGGGGGAATAATGTCAATATGGTTTATTATTTTTCCTGCTTCATTAAATACCAGTTTGCTGTACTAACAGCTGTTAGGAAAGCCAAAAGTTAGTTAAGTAAGTAAATAGTGGAGTTTAAAAATAGAAGTGTTGACACAGGCAGAATGTACTAATTTGCTAATCCTCTGGGACACACATGCATAACTTCAGAACATCCAAGGTGGAGGTAGAATTACGCACCCACCCAGCGCTGCAGTCAGTCATCGATAAATTGGCGAGTGACGAGGGTACCGATACACGTATATTCTCAAGGAGACTGTAGATGTGCAAGTTAGTTACGGGTTCCCACAATTAAACGGGCTGGAAGAAACCTCTGAACACCATAGGCCTGCCTTGTCGTCCTCAGTTTGGCCACACCTGGACCATCCAATCAAACTGTTCTCTCTCTTGTACACGCAAAGGCCCGTCACTAGGCCGAGGCGGTGGCCAGCACCGTGGCAAACACGGGCGGCAGAAAGAGCAGAGGGGCCTGGTTCTGGCTCTACAAGGAGGGTGCCCGCCAGGCGTGCTGAGCCTCTGGGTTATTGGGAGGATTAACGTGGTTGACATCTGGAAACTGCTTACAAGAGGGCCAGGCTCCTAGCGAGCTCTGCAGAAGTTTGTTATTATTTCAAAGGTTCAACATTTTAACTTTTATGTTTTCATAATCAGAAGGAAGTGGCCTCTTTAAAAACACCTAATGAGAGGGGCTGTGCCAGAAGGACGAATAAAGTGCGGGGTTGGGGGTGGGGGGGAAGCAGGGAGAGGAGGGTGCGGGCTGCCAGGGGCGGGAAGGGCTGGGGCCGGATCAGGAAGAAGTTTCATTTGGGCCTTGAAGATGGAGAAGGTGGGGGAAGACCAAGTCCTAACGAGACCTGTTCTTGTTTCACTTTGAGGCCATTTCCTTTTGTTCGGGACTTTGGGAGATGGAGAACACTGATAAGGGATGCCCCGACAATAACCTGTCTTTTTTGACTGGAGGTAAATCGTCCATAATGTAACCTCCCTTCCAGACCGTAATCTGCCCTGCTTTCCTTTTCTTTCCTTGGGGGACTTATTTGCCTTTCCTCCCCCGCCCCCCCGCCTCCCCCAGGGAAGAGGCAGTTAGGACGAGCTTTGGCGAAATTATGAAGTAAACACTACGTGCCTTTGCCGGACACTCCCCCGGTACGAAGCCTTCCCCATCCAGGCTCCCGGTGCTCCCTGAACTCGGGGCCCCCCTGCCAGAGAAGAAGGGACCGGCCTGGGCTTCCCGGACACTGTCAGCCCCCTGAGGGCAGCTTTCTGAGAATGTCCGAATGCAGAGGTTCCTAGATCAGTAAAATACTCAACATCTGGCAAACCCCGACCAGGTGCTGGCTTTTAATCTCGCTATGTGACAACATTAAAAACACACACACAAATTCCCACCTAAAATCACCAATATTTTCTAAAAGCCTATTTTAACAAGGAATAAGGAAGAGGGTAGACTCTGAGCACAAAGGATAGTCTTTCACAGGGAATATATTCGGCTTATGAGAATCTACCTTCATCTCGCTGCTGACCGGTGGTGGTCCTTGGGGAAGTCCTGTGTTAACTAGAAGAGAGGAATCAGTACCGAACGGTGGGAAGGCAGACACCGCAGGGCCCGGTGGGGAGCGACCAGAAAATACTGGGTTTCCTTGCTGTCTGCCTTGCCTTCCCCGCTTGGCTCCCTGGGAACCTGCCTCAGTCGCTCACTTTCTGGGCCTCCAGCTCACAACTGTTGTGGGAACGGAGCCTCGGTTGCTAGGATCAACTGTCCAAACCGTCGGGGTCAGGAATGGACCTAAGTGGACGTGCTGTGAGTTAGGCCCCTATCGAATGTCCTCCGTCAGTCATCCTCGCTGTTTCAAAACCTGAAGTCAAACCCCAAGCCTGGAGGAGCACATTCCTTCTCAGAACTTAGTGAAGTTGCAAAAGTTTGCTTCACGTGAGGCCAGCGTGCTTACCAGGTCAGACTGGGACGTCAGTGCTCTTCTGAAGGGAACTGTCACCTGTGAGGCCCCTGCCACTTGAATTGTCCATAAAGTCTGATTAGTCACAGCAGCCATCCCGGCCCATGACGCCGGCCGGCCGGCCGGCCGGGGTCAGAGTGGGAACGAAATTTGCAAAACCCGCCTTTCTATTTTTGGCCGCGCTCCGCCGTGCGGTTCCCGGACTGAACGGCCACCGCAGGGCAGGGCTCACAGGGACAGCGCTGGCCGCCGCGCCCTCCTGGCTTTGTGGTGTCCAGAGAAGGAGCGGCCGCTGCTGGCTGGCGTCCTGAGTGAAGAATGGGTTCCAGGTAGAACGGCGGCTCCGTACAATTTACTGGATCTTGCTCAAGAGAAACACACATGAGTATTTATTTATAGCCGGTTGACTCCCTCTCAGACGCACTCCAAATTTATTATTCTTGACATCGAATTGGTTGTGAGCACTGTGGAAACAGTGAAGCATTTTGAGGCAGGCTGGGAGGAAGCCTTTGTCCTCAGATTCTCCAGCATGAAACCCTGCCTCCAGCTCTGTGCCCTGGGCAAGGGTTTAATCTTGTCCTTGTATTTGCACATCTATCAGACGGGGAGATGCCGCTCACATTGCAGATTTATGGTGAAGGTTGAAAAGAGGAACTCCCGGTGCCTGACGCATGCCCTCAGCAGAGAGTCCTGGTTATTGTTACCCAGAATTTTTAGGGTGGGAAAGCCAGCTAGCTCCTCTCTGATCTTTGGCATTTGGGACAGGGGTAGGGAGAGGGGTGCTCCCTTCTGAAAAGGTTTTCTCCTTTTGGCATCCGGGCGGGGTGGTTTGAGGGTGCCTTGAGGAAGTGGTCGCGCGTAGGGGTCCTCGCCCGCAGTGCCAGTGCTGCGAGCGGTAGCTCACAAGCACATGTCTCCTTGTGGCGTGTGCTCCAACCGGGACTGCTTTGTATATCCCTCGGCCACGCACACAGCAAATGTCTGTGGACCTCGAAAGCCAGGTCGGCGTGAAGCAAATGGGGCTTGGATGAGGTCGGGGACAGCTAAAGCAGTTGGACGGATAGCTTTTTTTCTGTGACCATTGAAAGAAGCAGCAGGAGGACGTAGGATGCCTCTAATCCAAGTTCAAAGACAAGGACACCATAGAAGAGCCTCCTATTTGTCAAGTTCTCTGCTGTTAATCTGCACTTGGTAAACACTCGGCACTCAATAAATGCTAGCAGACAGAAGCACCGCCGTCAACCGGCTGGCCTGAGAGTACCACAGAGCGCTGGCTGCTGGCGAGGAGAGGTTCTCCCAGCTTCTACGACTCGGTGGGTGGCACAGCCCTGGCTGAGCCTCACACCCCAAACTTAGCACCTGTCAATCTCCTGTTCTCTATGAAAGAGCTTGTTTTTCTCCCTGCTGGGCCCCCCACTTCTCTGGGATTTCCTCAGCGCTGTCTGTCCAAGTTTTCTGCTGTGGGGGGGTGGGGGGTGGGGTTGCTCAGGTCCAGAAGCACCGGGAATGGAAAATCTAGCAGCTCCAGGCCTGGCTACAAATTCTCCACTTTCTCAAAAGCCGCGGGGGTTTCTTCTGACCGGGACAACGGGGGGTTTCATTCCCGGACTCTCTGAAGTCTGGCCAAGCAAGGCCCCTGTCCTTCTACTGGCCCAGGCCAGACCTGAGGATGTCCCCACCCAAGGGGCAGACACCCATGAGTTTTCCAGGGATTCGAGGCCTGGGAAGGAACAGACGGGTGCGGGCCTTTTCTGCAGAGGCTCCAGGTCTCCCTGCCCTGGCTGCAGGCCCATGCACCCACTGGTGCCCGGCCTGCCCAGGCACTGAGCTCGCCCTGCCCGTCTGCTTGTGCGTTAGCTCATGGCAGCTGCGGCCACAAATGGGATCCAATCTGCAGTTTTTAGTTCTGTGTGCTGCGGCCATGGAAATGGCCTAACTGCTTTTCAGTGTGGTCATTACGACTCTTCACTTCCTTCCCGTGAAGCATGAGTCATGGCTGCAGAATCTCACCCGCCCCGCTGCCCCCAGAGCAGGAAGGCGGCTTCCTGGGGTTTCTCTTCCTGGCAGTAAAGCCAGTGGTCCCTGCAGGACGGTTACGACTGATCCAAGGGTCGGACATCAGGGAGCCCATAACCTGGCAGGAGTGGGCGCCCTCCTCATCCGCTCGCTCCCCAGGAGGAAAGACGGGTGTCTGCTGCAGATTTCCCATTTGGGGGGCCGGGGGATGGAGGGGGACCATGAGGCCTCTGGGACACAAATTAGACCCGGCCAGGATCCTCCCCAAACTCGGGTCTCCCAGGGTCAGGTGGGCTCTTTAACTGTAGAGGACGAAGACTCACCCAGCCTCTGTATTAGTTCCCTAGAGCTGCTGTAACGATGTTACCAGAGTGGGGGCATGAACAACAGGAACGGGTGGTCTCAGCTTTGGAGTGTGGAAGCCCGAACCCACTGTCGCTGCAGGCTTGCTTCCTCCTGAGGGCCGTGAGGGGAGGATCTGTTCCCGCCTCTCCCGTGGCTGGTAGATGTTCCTCTTCTCCCCCCCAACGTCTGTCTTCCCATCCTGCAGGCCCCGGCCCCCATTCCCCACCAGCCAAACTGGACTGGGCCCCGCCCTGATGACCTCATTTTTAGTCAGTTATCCCTTACAGATCCCAACTCCACCTACAGTCACTGAGGTATTCTGAGGGCCCGGGGGTTAGGACCTCAACGGACAGCGTGTTAAGGGGCACCATTTAGCCTGTAGCAGCCTCCCAGAGCGAGCTTATTCCCAGGGTGCTCGTGGCCCGGAGCTGCGCTGGGTCAGTGTGGGGGGCAGCTCGGGGGTGTTTCTCTCGCAGTCTCTCGCGTGGCCTTTCCATTTCCTGGAGATGAAGGCGGGTCTTTCCGGCCTGGAGGATTTGTCTGCCATGCAGACTTTACCAGCACTGTGATGACATCACGTGTTGTCAAGTGATCTGGTGGCCAGCGCCCTCCCCGCTAGCGGGGCAGCACAGGACAGCAGGCCAATAAGTGCTCTGTTCGTTGCTGCCTCCCTGGACGTGGCCCAGGCCTGGCCCGTAGAGGCACGTTACTCGTGGCTGCTGAGCTGCAGGTCTCTCACTGATGGTGATGCTGCTTCCTTCTATCCTCTCCCCGGACCGGCCGTTCCTCGGTAGCCTGGAATCCGATGCGCCCACGTGTCAGAGTCACGTGCCGCACACCATATTTCACCGCGCGCCACATGTGCCAGTACTGACCTCATGTTCTCCTTTAAAATAATTCACATTTTCACACACACACACATGCACACACCCATTTATTTTAAGAAGAAACACTGTGTGGGTTGATTGTCTTCTGACCGTGTTTTAAGTCTATTGATGTTAAAACCAGCATTGGCTGTTAAATGCTTGTGTGACAGCTAAATCTGTCTCCTGCGCTCCTGGTGGGCGACCTAGCCGGGAGGAGGAGACCGGCTTAGCTGACCCCTCTCGGGTGATAACAGAGTGCGTGTGCGGCTCCACGGAGCAGACACTCCCCCGGAGCCGACTTAGTACCGAGCACAGTCCTCCTGGCCTCACACATGGGAATATCAGGATGGCGAAGTCAGAAGACTGGCGGTGGTAGGGGCTCATCAAAGGTTGAATCCTTTCCACCCCCGTGTCCCAGTGGCCTCGGTGGTGCTGCTGGGTGTGGCAAGATGGCAGCAGTGGTCTTAGCATCCCACTGACACAGGGTCCAGAGGAAGGGGAGAGAGGGCTTCGTCTCTTCTCTGTTCTTAACGTCCCTCAACAGGCTTCTTTATCAATACCATTGGCGAGAATTGAGTGCCATGGCCATTTTTTGGAAAGGGAAATGAAAGGACCAGGAAGGTCCTATAGGTGGAAAGGGTGTCCAGGTGAGAGCCACGATGGCCATCACGTGTCCATGACTAGCCTGTGGACAGGTTGTCATCGGGGCAGGTGCCCCCTGCTGGTCCATTCAGGGGCTACCTCTGGCCCCAAACCAGCCTAGGTCAAGGGCAGACAGTTTCAATCACAGGAGGGCCCTGGGCATGACAAGTACCCAAACTGGTCCATCAGTGGTCTCCCTTCAGGAGACAATTTCTCCGCCCTTAAGCTCTGTCACACCTCAGGCTGAGCCACCCGCTTCCAAAAATACGATGCTGCCTCCTCCCCGCCTGCGCCTCCTCCTGACGCCCCACACTCTGGCTCATGGCGGACCTGAGCAAACAGAGCCAGCCCCCACCCCACTTCGGCCCCACTCTGGGAAGAGACTCTGCCTTGAGCCTGCTTTTGATGGGGCTGGGCCAGACCCGCAGGCCTCATTTTCTCTGTCTCCTGCTAAATTCCCTGGCTGCTCCTCAGCTGTCAGGTTGCCAAGCCCCGAGCGTCTCCTGGCTCCCTCTGCAGCAGGAAATGGGCCTGACAATTGTTCTTCCAGAGCCGGTGATTTTGCAGGATGCGTTCGGATGATCCCACCCACGCTCCATCTCTCAGACCCCAGCTCGAGTTCAACACCGATTTACTAAGCACGTACTAGGAGCCTCGCTCTGTACTCAGGGCTCTGGTGGAGGTGGGTGGGGCTCGGGATGTGGGTGGGAGGGGCAGGACGGGAGGAAGGTGGGGAGTAGGGAGGGTACGGAGGAGGACGCATCTGACACCCACTTGGAAAGTGAGGTCACCAGCCAGGGTGGCTCTGTTTGGCTCCAGGTCACATAAGTGGAGTTCGATAATGCAGTGTGGGCTCAGAGGAGGCATAACAGACAGGAGCAGCATGTGCATCGATGATCTGCTTGCCTGCTATGCACCCCCGAGCCCCTCTCTTTCCTGCTGGGTGCCCTGGGACAGATGCTTTAGACCTCATCCACTGGTCCGTGCCCCCAGCTCCAGCTGGGCTCGCCCATGGAGCCACAGGCAGGAGATGGGAGGGCAGGAGGAGAGAGGGGCCGGCTGCATTCCCTCACTGCTTCCTCCTCGTCTTGTTGCGATTCTGGTTTGGCTGGACCCTCTAAAGCCACGGCTCCTGGAGAGGCGCAGCGGTGTGGCTTCCTGCTCTGGCTGCTCCCCGCTGCCAGCCACACCAGGAATAGTCCCTTCGTTCACCTTGAGCGTGCTGGTTGCTCACTGGTAAACCAGCTTGGAAAATACCCTCTGAAGGAGCGAGTCTGGAGCTGGGCTCCTGAGGGGGCGTTGAAGTTGGGTAAACAGAGAAGAGACAAAAGGGCTTCCTGGGGGAGCCCAGCCCAGCAGAGGTGCCAGAGAGACCGAGGGAAGGTCAGGAGAGGATGCCTAGACAGGAGGGAAAGCTGCAAAGCAAGAGGAAGACTCCACGGTGGTTCTGACTGTCTGGCCCCGGAACCTGCTCTTCACCTCTTGGGCTACATGGAGCTATGGGCAGATTTTGAGCTCGTGAGGCAAATGTTTCAACTTTATTATCAGTGGCTTGGTTTTGTCTTGTGTTTCTACTTTTTCCTTGTTATTGATCTTGCTGCCATTGTTAATAACGTCATTGATAATATGTATGGAACACTACGGGTTGAGTTGCATCCACCCCAAATACACATGATGAAGTCCTAACCCCAGTCTCTCAGGGAGTGGCCTTTATGTGGAGGCAGTATCTTTATCAAAGTCATCAAGCTAAAATGAAATCTTTTGGGTGGGCCCTCGACTAGTATGCCTGGTGACCTTATCAGGAGAAATTGGACACCAAGACATGGATAGAGGGAAGACAGCGTGCACAGACACAGGGAGGAGATGGCCATCTGTGAGCCACGGAGAGAGGCCTGGAAAAAATTTCCCTCAGAGCCTTAGAAGGAAGCAACCCTGCCGACACCCTGACTTTGGACGTCTAGCCTCCCAGTCTCAGGACTTTGCCTGTACTTCTAGCGCTCATCACGTGAGGGCCATGTGCTAGTCAGTCATGAACGGTGAGCAGTGAGCGATCAGATTCATCCTCACAGCAGCCGCGCTTTGCCGGTGATTCCCCGGGACCCTCTCTAGCTCGCCACACCGTCATTCTGGCCATCACACATGCGACTCTGACGCTTTTCCATGGTTAGTAATATATTCATCTGTTGAGCACCTTTTATGTGCCAAGTACCCCTCGGGGGTCTGGGTTTGTTTCGCATCTGTCTCCCCCAGAGTAAAGCACTTCCAGGAGAGCAGGACTGTGTGTGTTCACGACACACGTTTGTGGAATGAATGAAATTGAAACTAAGGTGAGAACACTGAGGTCCCTTCCCCAGGGTCAGTGAGTGACAGGACAGGACTCTGGTGCTGCAAATTAAGCAAGTGAAGCCATGGGATGGCTGCAGGGATGAGGGACTCGCACCACAAAAAAGGAGTAAGCGGTTTCCAAGTTATTACAAATGCCTACAGCTCCGGGTTTTTATTGGGCATACAGATGCCATGACTGGTGCCCAGAGGACGGGCGGGGTGTTTAAAAGAGAGGGATGCACATTTAGACTTCCTGTGGAAGGTCCACGTTGGATGCAATCATGTCTAAACGCCCAATTAGCTCGAAAGAGCTCGGGGCCTACCTGTAGCCCCACAGCGGCCTTCGGTGGGTGGGGCCAGCTGCCTCCCAAGAGGCCCTTCGCCCCAAACCCCTGGCTACGGGGTGAGAAACGGCCCCGTGGTATGTGGCGTGGCTGCTGCCGGTTTGAGTCACTGCCCTGAAATACACGCTCCTGGCTGCTTTCTCTGTGAGAGGCACCAGGACAGGCAAAGAAGGTACCAGCTGGCTGGAGGCCATTTGCAGAACAAAGAACGCAGATTCTAGAAGCAGAGGGAGCCCTTCCACCCGTTCCTGGGAATGCCGCTCACTGGGTCATTTCCCCACGTTTTCCTCTCTGGCTCCCCTCAAATCCGGAGGCCCCCATTGCCAGCCCGCCTTCCTCGGCCTCGTCTATCTTCTCCAATGGCCCAGGACCCGGGTCTCATGCCTTTTGGGGGGCCATGGCTCATAAGCTCGATCATCTTGACCATGTAATTATATTTTAATTACTCTAACCCCTGCCAGACACGGAGGTTCTCAGTCTACAACAGCGGGGGTGCAGACAGCTAACGTGCTCCTGGGGAGGGGCGGCACCAGCCCTGGGCTACTGCTTCTGAGAGGCTGGGGTCACGGCCTGGAACCATGGCCAGCCCCCCACACCAGACCCTGAAACGGGGGGGCAGCCAGGCCTGCTGCCCAGGGGCCAGACACAACCTCTTCGGAGGCCTGCTGCGGCTCAGCTCACCCCCACATCACCGTCCCAACGAGCCTGCCCGAAGACAGCCCTCGCAAAGTGTCAGAGCGTGCGAATGGCTTGTTCGCTGATTTTTAAAGAAACCAGAGTGGCTTCTCGATGAGCCCGTCATGAAGCCCCACACTCACTTTTATCGCGCTTTGCTTCCCGGAGGGGAGGAAGGGCGGAGGACAGCCGTAGGCTGGGAACCGGGCGTCAGTGTGGGCCGGCCCGGGGTGCGCTGCCCATATAAATGTCATCGTCTTGTGTGTTGTGGCAGAAAACAGTCGGGAAGCAAACCTCTTTCGGGCCATTAGGAGATGGGCTTTCTGGAAGACCCATTAAGAGGATGCTTTGGAAACCAGCTTGGAAAACCTGACACGTCGTCACTTTCATCCACTGAGCAGCTTGCAAACATCCTCCCCTTCCCTCCCCGGCTCCCCCCGCTTCTTTGCTTCGGCCGGACCCTGAATTTTTCAAGTGACATCACAGGCCCAGAGTGGGGAGCATGTCTGGGAGGTGAGAGGTTTGGGGATGGGGGCTATCGGTCTCAGGAAAGTCCCCCATTTCATGCTGTTTATTGTGATGATAGAACCCTGCCCCTGGCAAGGCCACTAAGCCCTAAGCTCCTCAGAGCTCCAGCCTCATCTGTCCGTGTGCTTACGTGCACACCGTGCCCGCCAACAGGCTGCCTGGCTCTCCCGGCTGGTAGGGCTGCCGCCTTCTTCCCTGGGCTGTTCCCGGGGCCTCGGGGAGGGAGAGGAGCTCAGGCCACTGGCAAGATCAGGGAGCAGGGACCTCAGGGCTCCTATGACATTTAAGCATGTGCACCGTGACAGGCCAAGCCCAACCTTGTCCTATTTTTCTAGGAACTCGCAGCCTCTCCCTCTGAGGCTCTTCTCCTTTGACATCGGTTGCAAAAGGCCCAGAGGGAAGTCTCAGGGGTGCCCACCTCCCACCCCGGCGCGGGGACTCTGCCAGGCTCAGGGAGGAGAGGCAGGCGCAGCTTTTTCATCTGTGTCTCCTCGGAGGCGCCTGCGAGAGGCCAGATGGATGCCCGCGCTCCCCGGGGAGCGGGATGAGCGGAGGTGGGGAAGAAAGGCCGGCTTGTAAATAAACACGAGCAGCGTGGAGACCCAGGCCGCGCTCCTGCCGAGGCTTTCCGGGCTTCTGACGAGGGGAGCTCCTGAGGCTCCCCCCGGAGCGGCCGGGGAGCCCGTTATTGTTTTTGGACTTCGCTGAGATGAACTCCAGATGATTTTCCAAGGGCTGATTTCACAGCACATTTGCTCCATCTGAGTAATCACTCTCTGCAGCCGTTGGATTTCCACTCGGCATTCACCTCGTGTGCCCGGAATTGGGACCGTCCGCCTCCTTGGGGTCGAGTCGTTTTATTTTCTTTGGGGCCTGGCCAAACCCTTTCCTTCGGCCTTTCCTTCGGCCTTCGCTTCGGCTAGGCCTTTCCCGTTGCCTGCGGGCAGGTCTGGACCAAGTTCGCAGAGGTTTCCAGAGCACAAGGACGATGCCCCCTCCTCGTAGAACGCAAAAAGTGGGGAGAGCACCCACCAAATCATGGAATTTCACAGAGACAGATATTTAGCTACAAGGGAAGACACCAAAAGCCAGAATGATACCCAACTTGGGCATCGCCAGGACACTGCCTGAGGAGCCAGGGTGGGGGACAGAGGGTGTTGGACAGGGCCAGGGAGAGGGCAGCAGGAGGACCCCAGAGATGTGCAAGGGGTGGGGCCCAGGCGTCGCCTGGAAGAGCTGTTTTGGGGGCTGACTGCCTGGGACGCAGCAGACTTCGCATTAGAAGCGCCATGACCTTGTGCGCCGAGTTGCCTCAGAGGCTCACTGTGTATTGCAATTTGCTGTCCGAAAAATGTTCCCATATTTAGACTTTTGTGGAATAAATAAAACCAGCCCTGGAAGTCCATCTACGGGCCATATTTTTCACTCAAGGGAAGAACTCTGTGCCCCAGCCTGGACGCAAGGGCCACGCGCTGCCCGCACTGTGTGTTAAGGGAAACGGGGCGTGTTTCCGATGCAGTGCACTGACCTCGGCGCGCCCAGAGTTAGCCCCAACCAGGCCCTTCCTCCCCAGGCTGCACCCTACAAAGCTGAGTCTTAAGACTCCCCTACTCAGCCCCACAGTGGCCGCCCCTTTATCTGCCCTCTGCCCTCTCCTGCCCTCCCTAATGTGCTGAGGGTCCACCCCCTCTGGTCCCTTGGTGCCCTCCCCGGCATTGGGAATGGGGACAGGGCCACAGAGGGGCCTGCCATTCGCTCGCTGGTTGAACACACTCCGTTGAGGTGGCTCATGACCTTCCCAACCCCAGTGCTTCCTCCGGCCCCTCGGCGTCTGTCTGCTATCCTCCCTCCCACCCCCCAAGGATATCCAAGAAGGGTGCTTGATGCACCTGCAGAAGACTGAGTCCGGCCCCCAGAATCGGAGCTGAATGCCAGGCCTGCCTCTGCCACTTACTACCTGAGTTTTGTTTTTGCTTTATTTTTGTCCTGGAAAGAGGGAACAGGCTGAGGGACAGAGCTGTGGGGACTCCTGCCAAGCCTCCGCAGGCCACAGAAGAAACTTGAAGGCGCCACCCCAAGAAAGAACGCCGCGAATACCTTCCCCAGCTTCCTCTCCGTTTCGTCAGAGTGGTTGGAGAAGGCACGGCAGGGCAGGAAAGCATTTTCCGGGTCCCCCATAGGCGATGGTAGAAATATTCTAAATATGACACATAAATGTACATTATTTTCAGAAATATGTGCCTTGTACACCCCAAGGGGCAATGAATATACGGTGTGGTTGTCTCTTCATCTCTTTTTACTACTCGAACGTGCAGACTTTCCCTTCAATAAAAGAAAAGAAAAGGAGAACTGGTTCAGCAGTGTAGGTGCCTGCTCTATTATAAGCAGGGGAAAGAGACTCACAGACAGAACTCAGCATGGGATAACGTTTTACTCACAGCTTTTCGGACACACATGTAACCAGAGGGCAAAGGAAGGCAAAGAAATCGGGAGACAGTGGTCGAGTATATCCTTGCAACAACTGAGTATATCCTTTGCAGGGAAATGGGTTCCTTGTCACAGATCCCATATGTGAGCTGCGGAAGGTCCTGGGCTGCTGATGAGGACGGAACATGTCCGGCAAGTCCCAGAGCACCAGTTGGGGGTTCTCTGTGGTCACTGGTGTGTGAGTGAGGGGGCAGGGCCCCTGGCCCCCGGGGCTGCCCGGGTTACACACAGAATCAGGGTCCACGGTGGGACCTGGACCCACCAGACCTCACCAGCCCAGAGGCAGAGTACCTGCAGATATTCTAGCGCTCCACATGCCACAGGGAATGGCAGCGATTTATACTTATATTTACTGTTTAAACATGTTTAATATATTATTATAAAAGAGTTGGAATATCCTGTAGCATATAAAAAGAAAAAAATCGCCAAGACCGGTTTGGCTCAGTGGATAGAGCGTCGGCTTACGGACTGAAAGGCCCCAGGTTAGATTCCGGTCGGGGGCATGTACCTTGCTTGTGGGCACATCTCCAGTGTGGGGCATGCAGGAGGCGGCTGATCGATGTCTCTCTCTCATCGATGTTTCTGACTTTCTATCTCTCTCCCTTCCTCTCTGTAAAAAATCAATAAATATATTTAAAAAAATCTTTTAAAAGAAAAAAATCATCATCCTACGACCCAAGGGTAACACCACTGTTGAACTGACCCTTCAGTCCTCTGTGCACATGTGTATACGGATATTTACATGGAGGTCAGACATCAGCCGGGACGTCCAGCCCCTGGCACACCTGGAAAGGCTTGACCGCATCGCATACTCTCCAGAAATCCAAAGTCCTCCCAGTGTTGCTGGCGTCTCCGGAGCGGCTTCTGTCCTCGGGATCACCTCTGCCTCCGAGCACTTGCTGTACGGCCGCTTTCCCTGTGCTGCTCTGCATTTCATGGATGCAGGTGGATAAGTCTTCCTCTGGGTTCCCACCCCCAATGACAGCTCACACAACACAGGTATTGCCGGAGTGGGTTTTACTGGCAGTTTCAGGTGGGGACTGAGTTGGGCTTTAACTTGTAGCCACAATAGCATCTTCAAATGGAACCCCAGATACCTCAATGCCTGTAGACTCCTCCCCACCCCCTGCTAATGTAGAATTTCTCTGACTGCCTGGCTCTGGCAGGTCTCAGACTCACAATTCCTGGCTTTTTGGCCCTCTTGTGGCTCTGTATCCCCTCCTTCCATCCTCACCACCACAGCGTCAAAGCTTCTGTTGCTTTGCATCTGTCAACACCCGACCTTCAAGGTCTTCCTTCTAAGACAAGTGGCTGATGGAGGACTTTTATTTTGAAGGACTTTACTTAAACAGGGGCTTTTCTTCTGTTACAATAATAAAAATCTCGGGATTATATTCTACAAAGTCTTTATTATATTCTACCCTTCTCAGTTGAACATTACATTTTTAGCACTTTCCCGTATCATTAAATATGTAACGACACGGTGTTTCATTAAGTAGACACACTGTTATTTATTTCACTATCCCGCTATTGTTGGGGCATTCTTTGCTTTGGGGAAATATATAAAGCAGAAATGATTAGTTCGAGGGGTGTGAATATTTTTAAGGTCCTATACTAATTGCCAAAATGTCCTTCAGAGAGAGGTTATGTCAATTTACACTCTCCGCGCTGTGAGTGAGAATGTCAAGTGACTTTATTCTTTGAATGATTGGCTAATGTGGTGTGGGCTGCAGGAGAGACTCCTTCAGGGCAGTGGAGTGTCTGGTCCAGTTACAGCCACAGAGCGCCCGGGCACTGAATGAGTTCTGGGCCTGGCTGGGTGCCAGGGCTTCGGGGTCGCTCAGTCAACAAACTTCTCAGCACCTCTGCCCTGCTGCCTGGCCCAGGCCAGGGTGCCCATTGACCCCGGGAATCCAAGCAGGGCCTCCCCCTCCTCCTGTTCTGGAGCGGCAGCATTCCCTCCACCTTGGGTACGCGCCCTCAGCTGCTCCCCCCAGCCATTCCGCAGCAGACGGGGGGGGGGCCCTGGGCACACCAGCTCCTCTCCAGCTCGGTAGGAAACTCATTGCTTTCTCCCTCACTGGGGCTTGGATGGGATCACAGGCCTCGGCCACCACACCCTTCCGTCCCTCCAGGAGGTGATTTCATGGGTCTGCTCCCCCTCCCCCTAAAACCACGGAAGGACACGCACGCAATCTTAGAGCGCCTCTGTCCTCTCCAGACCCCCTTCTCTCCTTCCGGGAGGTGAGAGAGCCTGGAACTCGGACTCCCCCACCCTGCCCTCTGTGAGCAAAGCACGCATCGGCACATGCCGCCGAGATGGGCTGTGCAGACTATTTTTAAACAGACTAAAAATACCGCCTTACCTCAGGGGGTTGTGCTGAAGGGACTTGTGCAGGGTGTCCGATGGACCTTTATAAATATAAACGCTTTGCGTCACCTGCTCTTACACCACACAGGTTGCTTCCCTGGGAACCAAACAGGAAGATGGTTGTAAACTCAGGCCAGGCGAAGGACCTGGGGTGGTAGACAGGCTGGGAAGCAAGGGGCCCTCCTGGTTTTTATTGATGCAGTTTCCTTTGGCATCTCTACACTCTGATAACCTCAGGGCAGACCCCGGACCCCCAGACCCCATCCAGGGTCTGGCACACAGAAAGTGCCCACAAGTGTTGGTGCTTGATGGGCACGTAGTGAGAGGGGCGTCCCTTGGCTCGGTGTGCTACAATTCCTGGTATCCCTGTTTGCCTAGGAGCAGCCCAGGCACATGCACCCTCCTGTGTGCACCCGATTTTTTGCTCCCTCCCACCCCAAGTCCCTCCACAGGGTCCCTAGCCCCTGCCCCTCCTTGGGACATCTGGGGGCTTTGGCTGCCGCAGCGCAGAGGAAGGTCAGGTGCTCCTGTTCCAGGTCAGGCACTCAGGCTTTAACCTTGAGGCACAGGCTCAGCGGCCCTGACAACGCGCAGCTCATTTCTACAGCAACACCTCCCGTGAAGGTAGCCCAGCACGTCCTTGGCCACCGGCTTCCCGGGGCGATAAAAATAACCAAGGCCCCGCAGCTGCTGAAGGATGAGTTCTGGAAGGAGATGATTGATTCTCACAGCTGAGCCCCGGGGTCAGCGAGCGCCCTGCAGGCACAGAGGCCGGGTGCAGGCCGGGTCCTCGGGGTTCCGCTATAGATAGAGCTGTTGACAGAGTGATCCTGGGCTCGCCCACCTGAGAGGAGCACACAACAAGTTCCCGTTCCGGGAACTGCCAAGGGCTCCGGGGAACGCAGTCTGAGCACCCTCTCCTTTCGGGCCATACTGGACCTTCTTTGCTACGTGCGGTCTCATTTCCTCCCCTTCCTCTGGGACGCCACTGGAAACGGGGGGAGAGTGTTCAATTCCAGGGAAGCGACGGGCTGGGGAAGCGAGAGCAGCTCCGCTTCCCCTGAAACAATGGCGAGGAGCTGTCGAGGCTTATGAAACACCACGGGGACACCGGTGTCAGGCAGCTCCTGAGGGCCGGGAATTAATATCTGCTCCCGCTTGGCTCGCCAGGGGCCTGGGTTGGGGTGATCTACCCGGACTGCACTCGATGCATCACGTTGATCCAAGCTTAACCGCGCTCAGGAAGCTCCTGAGCAGCGCCAGGGCAGCCTTTAAGCCTGTCCCCGCGTCGTGAAGCCGTTGGGTTGTGCACAAGTAAACAGCTGGGCTTGTGCAGTTGCGCAGCTGGACTAGATCGGAATGATTCAGACACACCATATGCATTTACTTTACAGGGCATGTTTCTTAGGCTAGCTATCCCCCAGTGTTTTGTAAGGTAATAATAATAACAATAAGGTTTCAGGAGAGAAAGTGAGAGAGGGAGAGAGAGAAAAGAAGAAGAACATGCTGGAGGAGGGAGAAATTAGGCGGCATATGTTTCCAGATGAGATTATTAAAACGATGATGAGCTGATGAGCTGGCCAGACACAGAGAAGATAATCCAGATGGCTGTTGCTCCCTGGGAGACACTGCCTTGTAATTGGAGCAGAGGGAAGGAGGCAGGAGGCCTTCGGGTGTGCATGAGGGGACAAAAGGAAGACTTGCAGGAGGCTGGGTGAGGAGCACAGGCTTGAAAGAGAGGTGGACCCTGGCCCTTGTCTTCGATGGTACTTGTAGGACATTTAGGCTTGTCTTTGTCAGATGAGATGCTTCCACTCAGCTTCCCTTCCTCTCTGTTCTTTGCTCATCATCTGCTCCTCTGAGTTATAGGTTGGCAGCTCCAAACCCTCTCCAGGTAACACCCCCTTCCCACCCACTGACATAATCCCTGAGTCACCTCTATCTACATCCACCAGTGTTTGGGGGATTTAGGATAGGTAACTGAATCCATATTTCCAGATTGTCCCCAATTATGGAGCTTATGCAACAGTTATCTGAATTCCTAGTTATGTAAAAGGTAGAGTTAATTCAAAAAAGGGTAACCAAGATGATTGGGGTGGGGTGTAAAGTGGGTCTGGTAACTGAGTCAGAGCAACTTGGGTGGGAAGGTATTACAGATATGGAAACTAGTCTAGAAAAGATGTTGCAACTAGTCTAGAAAGAGAAGATTTCAGAACACTAGAAAATAACCCATAGGTGAACTGTCTTTAATACTGGTGAGAGATAAATGGAGACTGTTTTTCTTCTAAACCACTCCCTTGTCTCACACACATGTGCTTACACGTATGGACAACCCATATCCAAGCTACACCTCTGTACCCACCAAGGGAGCAGCAGGGTGCACATTGGCCACCTTGGGAGGACAGACCTGGGCAGAGGTCCTAGGCTGGGCCTCTTTGGACAGGGAATTCCAGGTTCCAGTTATCCGGAGCAAGATCTAGAGCAGTAGATCTCAACTTTCCTAATGCTGTGACCCTTTAATACAGTTCCTCATGTTGTGGTGACCCCCAACCATAAAATTATTTTTATTGCTACTTCATAAGTGTAATTTTGCTACTGTTATAAATTGTAATGTAAATATCTGTGTTTTCTGATGGTTGCGACCCACAGGTTAAGAACCGCTAGCAGGGTCGCCTAAGACCATCGGAAAATACAGATATTGAATTAGAAGGAGCGCCCACTGGGTCTAAGTGGGCACATTCCCTTGGTCCTGCAGGCTTCTCATTGTCTTGTGGGAAGTGGTGTCCCTCAGGAAGGGTGAGGATGGGTTCCCAAAGTGTGGGGCGCAGGGCAGGAACCCAGGCACCCAAGTCCAAGTCTTGACCTGAGTATGTCAAACTCAGCCTGTTTGAAACAGGATGACTTTCCCACCAAATCTATGCCCCCCTCTTTATTCTGCCTCCAGGAAAGGTGCCACCATCCACCTCTGAGAGGGGAAGGCCTTCCCCATCTCCATAGCAGCATTCAGTGCTAGCGATCCAACTCCCTCCTACTTCCAGAATATTCCTACATCATCACAATTAATGTATTTTCTAGCATTGAATAGCATTGAACTGCTGCAGGTCCTTCCCCCACACCTCCTCACCAGACTGGAAGCTCTCTGAAGGCCAGGGCTATATCATTCTTAGCATATCGGTACCTGACATGGAAATACATTTTGGATTGAAATAGGAAAGTGTACATATGTCATATGTTCAAGACTTGTTGCCACAGATTGAATCCTGTGTTGATGAGCATATATTACTTGATATGTTTTTACCAGGTATTGTGTATAATAATAAATCCCAAACCAAGGGTTGGGGGGAGTAGGAACAGATCAGGAGTTTCAGGCCTGCATTCAAGACATGGATGAGTCCATAGAAGGTGTTCAGTCTGACTGAGAACCCTAGCTTCCCCCGCAGCTGGAAAAGCACCCAGAGCCTGCACAGTTCCAGGCCAGGGATTTTGTGTCTCGGGTGCCAGGGTCATCTCAGGACAAAGGTCAGGACAGTTACTCCAGCAACTGGTCTCTGCATCCCCTTCCTCCAATAGGAGGAGCCAACCAGGGCTTCTTTGTCCCCTTTGAAAGGGAAGGGAAAGGGGGGAAGGACAGATGTCTTCCCGGTGGTTATCCATGATGGTGCCAAAGACAAAATCATGAACAAATACAACCCTGGCCTGAAGCACTCATACTCGGCTTGGAAGTAGGGAGGTGACACAATAGGACCAAGGCAGCAGAAGACCTGCCTAATAAGGTGCACTGCACCTGACTCTTTCCCGTGACCCCGGGCCCTGGGCTCTGAACCTGCCTGCTCTCCATCGCACGAGCTTCTGCTGGAGCGCTCTTCCTCCGGTGATGTACCACCAACTCCGTATACATTGTTTCCTCAAAGAGGCCTTCTTCCATCGCCCCCTCTCCACTTTAATCCTCATTATTTGCTCTCAGCTTCTTATTTATTTCCTTTAAAGCACCTGTCAAGTGTGACCATCTTATTTATTTATATTTACTATCTCTCTAATCTATAACAGTAACTTCCATGAAGGCAGATGTTGCAGCCATAGTGCTTTCTCCTCTATTGATGACACTTGGCATGTAGTAGGGACTTAATAACCATTTATTAAGCAAATCAAGGGAAGAAGGGCTCTTATTGGCTCTCCAGTATTTGGTGGTGTGAGGTTAGAGAGATGTCATAGAAGGCTTCCTAGAAGACAGGACAGTTGAGTTGAGCCTGGTAGTGTTAAGTGTTTGCCAGATGGAAGGGCCATTGCAGGTATATGAGCATGCATGTGATTCTGATGGTGGTGAAGGCTGGGGGCAGGGCTACAGGTAGCCCACCTGGAGTGGTAGGGAGGGGGAATAACCTCTGTTGGTCATCTGTCTTCCCCTTTTTGTGTAAGCCTCTCCTTGATGGATGGGACAAAAATGTAAACTATTTTGACACATCTACTCTTGGCCAAGCACATCTAAGCTAAACCAATTCAGTACAAGCTGAACAATTAAAACTCAGAGAGCTACCTGAGGGATCCAAAAAAGACAGCAAGGACACTCAGGTGACCTCAGATGATTCTGAAACCTGGGGAAAATACTCCAGCAAGCCTAAGTCATTTGATCATGAGACTCATCTCCTGACCATCTCTGACTGCTCACAAAGAGCTGGCCAAGGACATTCCATCTCTGCCAGGCCACCGGGCCAAGTTCCCAGGACAGCTACCCACTCTGCTCCCATCCCCATGCCACCCAAGGGAAACACAGAATGGGCCCGTGTCCATGGGCAGGCAGACACCTGCTCCAGTGCCAGCAAAACAACCACCACCTTTGCGCCAGGCCAAGGGGCAGGGCTGTTGTTGGCAGAGCCCTGGTGATTTATGATACCTGGGTTCACCATTAGGGTGGTGCCAGGTAGAATCGCCAACTTCACAGGGCAAGGTCTCTTTCTTCCAGTGATTTATGGACCCAGAGTGAGCAGTCATCTTTTTCCAGTTCTCTTTTCTGTTCCCTGCCACCAGGACGAATGGGGTTCACATCACTGTGGGCATGATGGGTGTGATGACAAAGACAAAGAGGCTCCATTTGCCCATCTCCCCTCTGCACCTGCTCGGGGGGAATGATGGCTGTTGGTCAGTGGCCATATCCATTTTGCTGGCATTCTTGGCTCTTTGTTTAGTGCTTGCACCAGCCATCAAGCTCTTGCTATGGGTTGGTTGGTTGCCAGGATCTTCTGCCCAGCTAAATATAGCAGGTCTGTTTCAAGACTATGAGATCAAGTGTTTCTCTCTCTGTCTTTCCCTCCTTTCTTCCTTCTATAAGACCCCATAAATCTCAGCTTGCTTTCTTGGCATGAAAACCAAGGGGTGGGGTTTCCCTCTATAAGGTAGAGCAGCCACGAAAGCTGTCTCTCTGTGCTGCCACCAAGCAGCTGGTGTCCTGGATCTACTTTGTTTCTTCTGGGCTATGAACTGACCTTGACCTTTGATTTTCTCCAAATCATCCCTTTGCTCCAGGAGGTCAAAGAGAGAACAAGAAATGGCATCTACCTCTCTCTCTTGTCCTCAGATGCCCCAAATTACCCTGTGGCCCATCAGGGTAATGGTGTCCTTGGGTTCTGGGACATGGCAGAGGCACAGTCAAAAGAGAGCAGAAGAGAGTTTGGGAAGTTTCTCCTCCTACCCCCCAGCCTCATCAGCTTTGGAAGCCAAGTTCCTTGGCAAAGAATTTTCACTCATTCAAACTCACAGGGGGCGCTTGGGAATTTACCAGGTTTCAGGCATCTATGGAAAATCACAAGCAAAAAACCAAGAGCAACCACCCAATGGGGTCAGACTCCTTCCCCCCTGCTATGTGCCGAGGGAGGTTTGGGGTGGGGATGGGGATGGTTAGACAAGCCAGCATCAAGATCCTTGTTCTCACCTCACAGCAGCCCCTCTGCACTCTGCTCTGGAAAACTGACATAAACCAGGCTGACTGGGTTTCAGCTCCAAACGTGGCAGCCAGCAGTGGGACATGTCAGGGCTCAGGGCGGCCAGGGCTGGTTCTCTGACTTTGCCAGACTCCGGCATGTGGCTGCCATCCCTCTGCTCCCTGGCGGCTTCTGTGGCCGCCACCAGCCTGCCTGAGCCTCCTCCATCAGCAGAGCTAAGCACACGGGGCTGAAGACTCTGAGATGCTTTGTAGCCTGGTGGGGTGTGGGGACTTCCAGGTGTCCTGCTCTCCAGTGGTGGCATTTTGTGGGTGGTTAGTAATGTATGCTACCACTTTGGAGCACTTCCTCTGTCAGGCCCAGTGCTAAGTCCTTGACATCATCACCGAGTCCTCTCCACAACCTGTCAGGAATGCATTGTTTTCCAACTTTCACAGATGAGGAAGCTGAATTTAGGAGAAGCTTGATAATTATCGAGGATCACATGACCAGTAATTGGGCGACCCCAATGCTCATGTGTTTAATAAGTAAATTATACTGCCTTCTTCCAGGAGGGTTATTGGGAATTCAGATATTTAAAGAGCACTAGGTAAATGAGTCAAAATTAGAAATAATAGTCAAATTGAGGCTGTTCAGATAAAGCAGTTTACTCCCTAGAATTCTGGCTGGGACAGAGCAAATCTATGACCTACTCCTCTGACTCCCAGGATGATTCCAAGGCAGCCAGTAGCTGTGATGGCTCCTCGGCTCCTGGGGCTCAGAACACACCTCTCTGTCCCATCTGGACCTAATGTGGCTGGGATGAGGCCTTGACAGCAAGATCTCCAGGACATGAACATTTTGGGGCCTATTATTCTGCCCATCACACATGGGTTTTCCCATTTAGTCCTCATAGAGGCCATGTGAAGTATATACAGTGGTACCTCGAGATACGAGTTTAATTGTACAGTGGTACCTCGAGATACGAGTTTAATTTGTTCCGTAAACTTGAGGCATGGGAAACTATGAGACACTTGAGTCCAGGTAAACTGGTGGGTCGTGTGCAGCCGGCTGATCCGCGTGATTACTCCTATCTCAAATGTTGCTTGTATTTCAAAGCAAAAATTGATCGCTCAACGGCTCGTATCTCAAAAATCTCGTATGTTAGGGCACTCGTATTTCAAGGTACCACTGTATTCTATTCATTTGAAGATGGGAAAGTGAAGCTTTCAGAATTTGCATGACTTGCCCAAGGTTCTGTCTTAATCAGCTTGAACTGCTATAACAAAATATCAGAGACCAGGTGGCTTAAACAACAAATATTTATTTTTCACTTCTTAGTTTGCAGATGGCTGCCTTCTTACTATATCCCCACACAGGAGGGGGGAGGGAAGAGATATCTCATATTTCTTTCTCTTTTTATAAGGACATTAACCTCATCATGAAGACCCCACACTCAATGACCTCATCTAATCCTAATTACCTGCCCAAGATACCACTTCCAAATACCTTGCATTGGGGATTACAGCTTCAGTGTATGAATTCTGAGGGGACACGACTATTTAGTCCATAGCAGTCACATGGACAGTAAATGTCAGAGCCAATGTTTGAACACAGATGATCTGACTCTAGTGTATTCTAATGCCTTGTGATATTTTCATATGTGATATGTACTATATGACTGTTCTGTAGCCTATTTTTTAAACTCCATAATATATTTTGACTATGTCTCTATGTGAATAAGCATATATCTATAATATCATTTTAATGACTGCACCATTAATGAAATGAGGGTACAAAGGGTATTTGTCTGAATTCTGCCACATCCTCACATGACCTTATTGCTTTATGCCTTTGTAAGTAACACCATGACAATAGCAATAATGTCTAGTACATAATTTTAGAGAGTTAACTAATGCATGTACACACGATTTACAAATCATAACATTCTCTATAAAGATAAGTCATATTGATCATTGTTACTTTTAATTATCTATCAGGATGGGGAGACTTCCTACAGATCCGGGTATTGCAGGGGCTAGAACAGTTACCTGCATATGTTCACTTTAGGAAAATTCACTTGTGATTTGTGACTTGCCCAAGGTCCTGTCTTAATCAGGTTTGGTATATGCTGTACTTCAGTGTAAAATTTACATTAAAAATACCATTCCCCTTTTCGGTGGAATTAAAATGCCAATTTCTGACTGGCATTCAGGGCTGTCTGCACTATGACCTACCTCCTCCACCCAACCACTCAAGTCCAACGGCACCAAGAGATTCACAGTTATTTTCACCTACCGACACTTTCTTGTTTTTATGTCTTTTGTCAGATGCTATGCCCTCCCCTTTAAGACCTTCTCAAATATCATTTTTCTTTGTGTGTTCTTCCCTGATACCTGTTCAGCCCCCTCTTCTAAATTCCCTTCTTTCATGGGTTCATATCTGTGTCCTACTCATGGGGATATTCTGCCAACAAGTACTCGTTGAATGAAACTGTCTAGACACCCTCGTCACAGGCCTGTGGCCCTGGTAGCTTTCCTTTGTGGTCCCTCTCTCAGGAAGGACATGGGCGTCTTTGAGCCCCGACCTGGGATGGCTAACAGAGATGTATACTTCTGACTTTGCTTGAGAAAAGCCCCTGAAATGAAACCCCTGTGACGTTTGCTCTGCCAGGAGGTTCTCTGTATTTCCTCAGCAGAAGCCATGTACCATATGTGTTTGTAGCCACTCCCCACTGACCCGATCACCAGCAAGCAAATGGTGTAGAGAGTAGAGGCCCCATGAGCATGAGGGTTACAGATTTGGTATGCAATAGAGCATATCACTAAGAAAAACATGACTGCCTGCTCTCCACACCACCTGGTCCTTGAGCCAAAGGAAGTGGAGCTGACTGATGCGGCTGGCTCCCAGGCTGACTGATGTGGCTGGCGGCTTGTGCTTAGACCAGTGGGGGAGCCTTCTTCTGGGGGATTAACAGACAAAGTCTTCCCCCTTCCGTTGGTTCTCCCACTGAAGGGATTGCCTTAGGCCAGGAGTTGGCAAACATTTTTCTGTGAAGGGCCAGATAGTAAATATTTTAGGCTTTGCGGGTCATAGCATCTCTGTCTTAACTCCCTCAACTCTGCCTTACAGTGTGAAGGCAGCCACAGACAACACATAAACAAATGCGTGACTGTGTTCCAATAAAACTTTATTATGGACATTAAAATTTGAATTTGACATTGTTTTAACTTCTCAAAATAGTATTCTTCTTTTGATATTTTTTAAATATTTAAAAATATAAAAACCTTTCTGTTTGCCAACCTCTGAGTTAGACCACCATGCAGAAGACTTTTTTTTTGCTTTCATGGAAATGCCTTCCACGCAATTTGCATTAGAATCAGCGAGGAGTGGAGGAAAATGGCTGTTGAAAGTGTAGCTTCTTGGTCCCACACTGGACCCACTGAGCCGTATTCCTGGGGAAACTGTCCACGAATTGGACATTTTAGCAGATTTTTCCAGTTGATTATGAAACACATACTAAGAGTGGAGAACCATTTTAGCCAAGAGGAAACCAAGACCTTTCTTAGAGAATCTTTTCAATTTTGGCAAAAAAATAAAAATAAAAAAAATGAGGCCAACCAACAAAACAAGTGCTTCTTACCTGAGCAGGTTCTTTTAGGAGATAAGACACATTGAGTTCTCCTCCCACGTTTATATGGTGCCTCACTCTTGCTCAGCCTCCAAAGTGCTGTGTTTTCTAGAGAGTATGGGGGGACAACTGAGCCCTCTCACACAGGTGATGTTCATTGTCCATTTCCTATATATTTTTTCCAGCTGAAAACAATCCCAGCTTTGTTTTGGTATCCAGCCTTAAGGAAGGTGACTCTGCTGCAGGGATGCACTGATAAATGCTTATCAACTGGCTCTTCAGCGGGGGAAAGCCTATGGGTAGCGTTTGCCAATTCCTGCGGTGTAAATATGCTCATTATGGCCAATTTCAGGCCACCACTACCAGGTCACTAAATGGAGGGCCGGGGAGCCATGTACACTATCTGGGCTTGCAGGCTGGTGTGCGCCGGCTCCAGTCTGACATTCCCCTATCAACGCTTTGGGATCAGGAGTCTAAGTCAATCATGGTGATCCCACCCCTCTGTCAGTAATTGGCTTGTGACCAGAAAACATTCTGGGATGGGGTTAGGGACTTTAAGAAAAGTTCTCTTTATCCATAAAGGAATGAGTGGCTTCTCTTTTTCCCCTCATGGCAGGACTGCCATAACTCTTGCCGTACGGCGATGCGGTGCTGGCAGCTGTCTTGTGGTCATGAGGGCAGCTGGCCTGGGGAACACATCGTGGATTGCAGAACAGAGGCAAGGAAAGGACTTGGGTCGTCGGTGATGCAATCAAGCGGCTGAATTAACCAGGTCTGACAGGCCCGTGTGTCAGGACTCTGGTTACATGCATTCGGAAAAATTCCAGATTGTGTAATCTGGTTGAGTTATGTGTTTCATTACTAGCAGCAGAGACCTTCCCGGCTGATCTGTCTTCTCTGCATTTGGTCACTCAGAAATCAAGAAGAGAGGGCACCTAAGTCATCACCCAGTCTGTAGCAACTCACCTCCGGTAGATGTAGAATAGAGATTCCAGGCCTCAGATGCCGGGGGGCTAGAAGTCAGATTCTCATGGCTTATTATCCCGCCCCCTGCACCACCCTCCAAAGCCATTTACCATGTGAAATGTCACCAGCTTTCTGTCTTGCCGATCTTGCTCCGACATCGCTAGCTCGAGTGATGTGAGGCATTATCAGGGCTTCGGCAGCAGCGTGTGTGGCTGAGGTTTAAATGAATTTCATCAGCATGATTAAATACTTATTACATGAGTTAAACATACGGGCTTCATTAAGCCAGTGAACTCCCAGGAACCTCCTCTTCTGTTTATACAACCCATCTGGACTCTCAGATTACTTTAAAGAAATGGGATAAATGGAGTTTGCTATGACAGCCAGGTCGTCTTTCAGCATTATAGTCTCCGAGGAAACTCATCTTCCATCGCTAACTCTGGCTTCCATACAATTGGGTGCAGAGGTTTTTTCCATCTGCTTCTGGCCTCCGTTAAAGCCTGACATGATGCTGAAATTGAGACTTTACGTGGAACCTGCCAGGACATGACAGACATACTTTTCTCATTGAAGCATGGAACATTGTCTAAAGTCATTTGCAAGCTCAATCCCTGGGCCTTTTACAAGGAGGGCACACCTTGGAAGCAAAATAAAGGACCAGGTTTAATTAACTTACTGGGGCTCTGTTAGTCGTTAATAGAAGCTCTTTATCAAATTAAAGGCCTGCTGGGAAGGCAGCCGAGGGCCGAGAAGCAGTGACATGCATTAAGTGCCAAAGTGGGTTTTAATTGGCTGTTTAAATGAGGAAAAGCTCCCTGCAGTGTGACAGACACACATAGCGGGTATATGCAAACACATGCACACGTGCGCACACACACATACGGAGCCCCGGGCAGTCTGGGAAACCGTGGGAATCAACATTTTTTCAAAGCTGACATCCCCAGATCAGGACCACAAACCTTGCAGGAAAGAAACCCTAAAGCAGGTGGCATTCCATGCTCAGGAAATGCCACGGTTACTATTTCTGATGATAACAAATACCAGCGATGGAGCAACGGGGCGTGTTTGAGTGCTGCCGACTTCACAGCGTATGGAGCCCAGTTGCACTGACAAGGTCCTCTAACTCTAGGCTCAAGCTCAGTTTGTTTTTTTTGTTGTTTTTTTTTTGCCTTCTCATGTCTATCAAACTGCTGACTTATAAGATGGGGACACAATGCCTACTCTGCATGTACAGAGAGCCCAATGAAAGGATAGCTGTTTTGACCAAAGTGTTTTCTTCTGTACTCTTTCAAAAGATGATTGGGGATTATTTCTTTCCATAGTTAGGATGAGACGCACTGCCCAATGGTGGCTTTGAGCATGAGCTTTGCTGTCAGATTGACGTGGGTTTGTGTGCTGGTTCCACCACATGGCGAGGGTGGGGGTGGGGGTGGGGAGGGGGCTTTCTGAACCTCAGGCTCTTTTCTATAAAGTGGAATAAATCATATCTACTTCACTGAGCGGTAGGGAAGGCATTTGACCATTGTAAGTGAGAGCTGGGTGCCTGTGTGCACATGGTAGTTGTGACCCAGTAGGCTTATTAGGACTGTGTGTGTGTTCCTCAAGGAGAGGTGGAGACCCAATGACAGAGTGGCTGTGGGACAGGCCCCACGGACACCCTGTCCTTTGCACAGAGGCTGCTAGCAAACGTTCATTGAGTCAACCCATTGGGAGAGCTTATGGGATGGAGCCTTCACAACCGAGTGTGGCAGAGATAGGGCTTCTGGGGGTTGGGGACACACCTAGGACACAAGGTGGCTGAAGGAAGAGCTTTGTAGTGGGTCTCTGGCTGGTGCTCATGGTGCCATGGGACCCCTGTGGCCGGTCTGAGCACACGTTGACCCAGAAGAACTCCATGACATAGCCAGAACCGCAGGCCAGAACCTTGGTTTCCGGGCTGGGCTTCCTTTTTCTGAAATCTTGTCAGGGCGAGGGTCTCCACTGGTGGGGAGAATTATTTCAAAACAAATGTTGTTGTTGTTTTTTTTTTAAATCCCATAAGCAAGTTTATTATCCCCCTTTTAAAAACAATTAAATTTATTGTTAAAATGTACTCTGAGCTTGCTATTTAACAGAAGCATTTAAATGAACTTATAAAATCAAGTCCTCCTATGTTGACTTATAGGGTGATGTGCAGCAGCCCCATACCTTTTTAAGAAATATATTTTGTTATTGATTTCAGAAAGGGAGAGAGAAACAGAAACATCAATGGTGAGAGAGAATCATTGGTCGGCTGCCTCCTGGGGATGGAGCCTGTGGCCTGATGAGGAATCAAACTGTAGCCTGCTGGTTCATAGGTCGATGCTCAACCACTGAGCCACAGGCCAGTGCCACCATGCCTTTTAGCTTCCTATCGGCATCGCAGCGTGGAATTATGGGGAAGGAAGGGGGCTGGGGGAGAGGGGAAAATATCACATGACTAGAGAGGGCTGTAGAGCTGGTAGTGACAGTCTTTTAAAGAAGTGAGAGACATTCAGAAACCTCAGCCTACAGCTGCTGATGGGGAACTTCAAACACAGGCCTGCAGGTCCTCGGAGCCATTTTGAGTTGGGGGATGTTTTTACAAAGGCTGCAAAAGCAAACGTTCCCAGCTGAACGCCTGTGGCTACGGGCATTCAAACACACACACCCTCTGTTCTAATCCCACCGCAGCTCTGAGCCCACCGTGGCTCTGAGCGATCCCCGACACATCGGCGAGAAGAGAACACCCGCCTTCATTCCCCAGCAGCCTCGCCGGGCTTGGAGGGACAGCTCTCATTCGGCTCTCTGGCCCAGTCAGGCTTCCAGCATGAAACAGAAGCATCCCAGGGCTTTTACAAATGAGCCGCAGCAGGCTGGCCGTCAGGGCCTGGATTCATGGGCTGCCAGGGGTGAAGATCTCCTGCACTTCCCAATCAGCAGAAAGCCTGCATTCTTCTCCGCCCCGCCTGTTCCACTCACCCTGGCAGCTGGGCTGCCCGATGCTTCATTGAGGCCAATGCCCGTGAAGGGACGGATCAGCAGGCGCGGGCCACCAGGCGGCCATCGTAAGCCCTTGGCCTGGGTCCCTGCTCCCTGTGCTGGGCCGAGACAGACAGGCCTTTGTGTGCCCGGAGCCGGCTAAGCCAGGATGTGACTGCGAGCTGGAATCTGACCTTTCATGGGCTCCAGCACCTGTCAGAAAAACGAACAAGCTCAGGGTGTTTTTTCCGCTCCGGACTTAAATGCCAGTTCTGTGACTCCCTCACGGTGGAACCGGGCCAAGGCAGTTGTGGTCAGCTCGGGCTCTCCGAGGAGCGAACCTGAGACATGAGTGATGGACGGCCCTGGGCTGCGGAGGCCTGGCCAGCTCTCGGCTCAGAAGGAGCGCACGCCGGGCGGAGGGCTCCGGCTCTGTGTCTAGCTCAGAGCAGAACAAAGCGGCCAGACCCTCTGGTATCCCTGCATCGACTGGGATGCGAGTGTGCTCATCCTGCACTAGAACAAAGACCCAGTCACGGTGACCCTGACACGGGTGGCCCCTGGGGGGCAGTTTGGGCACCCATTCTCCTGGCCTGCAGCAGCGGTCTGATTCTGAGCACATGGGGCAGATGGGGTTGGACTCTGCCACGTCTGATCTGTAGGACCTCAGGCAAGCAATTTAACCGCCCTGACCTTCACCTTTCTCAGCTATGACATGGGTGGAAAAATGACTTGTTCCGAAGGTGGTGGTGGATAACATGAGAGATGTTCACAAATCACCGAGCACCTAGTCTAGGCACCTGGAACGCACTGAGGCGATGGCCACCTCTGTCGCCCCCGCGGCCGAGCTCGCATGGGCTGGAGGAGAAGGGAGGGCGGCACCGCTGACAGGGCCCATGGTGACGGCAGGTGTGGAGGCCAGCTCTTCTAAGGGTGGAGGGGAGTGTCAGTCCTGCGGAGGCCTGACCCGGAGCTTGAGACATGCAGGAGATGTCGGGGAACACACTGAAGTCTGGTCATCATTCTCACGGCCACTCATGCTTTAAGAATACACGCACTTGTATCACAACAAGCCATTTGGGGAATTGGATCCTAAATGAACAAAACTGTATGTTAGAAATAAATTTTTTTTGTTGTTTTGTTTTGTTTGACTTGCCTACCTTTGGGAACATAGCTAGGTAGATTTTACCGAGTTTGGAGAGCACGGCAGGATGGTCTGACCGACCTGGAGGCGCTGCCCCTGGGGAAATCTCCAAGAGATGAGCCATCATTCCTCGGAGGGAATGAAACTGAAATTTGGTGATAGGTAGCCGTGCCTGGCAGCCAGGAGGACTGGCACCAGAACCAAGATGCTGGGCCAGCAAAGCGAGTGGCTGCGCCTGAGCCTTACGCTGGAATGCGGTTGTTGATTTGCAACAAGCTGCTGCTCACAGGGGCCGCTCCATGTAGCTGGCTCCCATGTGAGTAGAGCAGAGATTTATTTAACCACTCTCCTGAAGAGCACAGGGAGGCCAGGTAGTAAACACACAAATAGGCCCCGAGCCATCGCCTGTATATGATTTAATTTAAAAACGACACTGTTACTTGTCTAGACTATACGTTGCGTAGCCTTTTGGGTTCCTCGTGCTGGAAACGCAGAGGCTGTGGTGTGCCAAACATTTTCCTCCTAGTGTATCACATTTAATCCTCACAAGAATTCCCTTACAAGGAAGCGTCTCTGATCCCCATTTCAAAGATAAGGACAGAGGCTTAGGGAGGTTGATGAATTGCCCGGCATCATCCAGAGAGTAAATGGCAAAGCCAGGACACAGACTCAGGTCTGTCCATTCCAGGGTCTGCATTCTTTCCTAAAATACCATGTTGCCTCTTCCTGTGGTTTCTTGGTGCCATTCCTTTACTGCCAAGATAGTCAGATGGTCATAATTTGAGTTATTGACTTAAAGGGTTGCTTTAATCAATCAAGTTGCATGCTGACAATATGTTCCTCTATACCAGTGGTTGGCAAACTCATCAGTCAACAGAGCTACAGTTTGCCGACCACTGCTCTATATCTTTAAAAAAGTATTTGGGTTTAAAAAAAATCCAAATGAAGATGTTAAAATGCTCTAAATTAGATTTTCACTGGTAACGACACATTACCTGATCAGGTTATCATTTGATGTCTGATAAATATTCACTGCTACTGTTTGGTACTCAGTTGCACAGTTAAAAGGTGGCTTGTTTGAGTCTTAATCTGAAATACATTAAGAAGGGTCCGTCAAACCCAGGCAAGCTTTGCTCAAGGTTTTTTGCATTGGTCACAGTTTTGACTTATAGATCATCAATTAGTTGCAGATGTCGACAGTAATATGGAGTGTACAAAGGGTCAGGAGAACACTTCGTTCCCATTCCGAGAGGAATTTAGAACTTAAAAAAATACTCTGTTCATTCCGAGCTGCCAACATATACACATTCATGCGTGTGTATAACTCCCTGGAAAAACAATCAGATTTTTGGAAGCCATAGACCATAATTCTATAGGCTTTAACATTCAATTCATAAATACTTGGGTTTTAAAAACATAATTGTGACAACAAGAAAAATAACAAGAATCATTTTTATGTTTCATCTCTATAACTGAAGCACTTAAGTTTTAATGATAATACTCACTCATAGAAAAATAATATCGAGAAGCACAGCTCTGTTTGTCTGGTATTCCTCATGCTCACTCCCTGAGTTAGGGTCTACCGTTAGCTCCACTTGGAGCTACGGAAAGTGGCCAGTCCTGGAGGTCGCTGGAACCAGCTGTGGGTTGGGAGCCTCTCTCCCTGGTTGGCCCATGCCTGGTGTGAGGCAGCTAGCCAGTCTCTCTGGAGGAGCTGTGTTTGGGAAGAGTGTCAACTCTCTAGGAGCCAATAGATTTGGAAAGGGCTGATATGCAGGCAATAGCATCTATGGGAGGAAGGATGTGGAGAAAGGACAGGAGAGGAAGGTACTTTTGAAGCTCACTGATCTCCAGGGGTTGGCTCATAGGCTAAATTTAAAACAAGGCCTGTTTTTCTACAGCCCCAAGGCCAGGAATGGTTTTTATATTTTTAAAAAGTTGAAGGAGGTAAAGGAAGAAGAGGAAAAAGGGAAGATGGAAGAAAAAGAGAGAAAGAAAATATGTGACAGATGATAGATGGTCCTCAAAGCTTAAATTATTTACTATCTGGCCCTTTATTGAAAAGGTTTGCCAATCCCTAGTCTAGATCAATGTTAATAGAAATATGGCGCAGCCCAGTCAGTGTGGCTCCATTGGTTGAGCATCAACCCAGGAATCAGGAGGTCATGGTTTGATTCCCAGTCAGGGCACATGCCTGGGTGGCGGGCTCGATCTCTAGCAGGCAGCATGCAGGAGGCAGACAGATAATTCTCTCTCATCATTGATGTTTCTATCTCTCTCTTTTCCTCTCTGTTCCTCTCTCTGAAATCAATAAAAACATATATTAAAAGATAAATGTAGTTCAGACACATATGTAATTTAATATTTTCAGGTAGCCATATCAATAAAGTAAAAGTAAACAGATAAAATTAATTTTAATAATGTATTTTATTTAACCCAGAATGTTCAACATGTTATCATTTCAACATGTAATCAGTGTCATCATGTTTAATGAAACATTTAACATTCCATTTTTAAAAAATATATATTTTATTGATTTTTTACAGAGAGGAAGGGAGAGGGATAGAGAGTTAGTTATCGACAAGAGAGAGACATCCATCAGCCACCTCCTGCACACTCCCCACTGGGGATGTGCCCACAACCAGGATACATGCCCTTGACCAGAATTGAACCTGGGACCTTTCAATCTGCAGGCTGATGCTCTATCCACTGAGCCAAACTGGTTACTGCTAACATTCCATTTTTCACACTAGTCTTTGAAAGCCGAGACAACACATCTTAGTTGAGACCAGTCACATTTCCAGGTTCAATAGCCACATGTAGTATGTGGCTACTCTATTGGGCAATGTATCTCTAGATGTTGACAAGTGGATGGGATCTGTGTGGGCAGTGGGAGGACATCCAGGCACAGCTTCCACCAGGGTCTCTCAACCTTGGCACCATTGACATTTGGGGCCGCCTAACTCCTTGTTGTGGGAGGCTGGCCTGTACATCGTAAGATGTTCAGCAATATCTCTAGACTCTCCCCACTCAATGCCAGTAGTATCCTCCGTAGTTGGGATAACCAAAAATGTCTGTAGATATCACCAAATGAAATTGGCAAACTGCCCTGGGTTGAGAGAACCACTGGTCTGAAGCATGTGTGTGGGAACACACCTGGAATTGCCCAGAAAATACCCTCTGACTCCCGCACTTTGACAGGAGAAGGATATGTGCAGCAGAGCCATGAGAGTTTGGGTAGAAAGAGCTGGGTGGAGCACAGGCGAAAGCATGTGAAATGGATTCCCTCGGCACTGATAGCCATCAAAGAATCTCAAGCAGGGGAATGAAATTAGCAAAGTTACAAATTAAAAACATTTTTCCTTCCCTTTTTGTGTAACTGGATTCTTTCTCTTCTTCCTTTTACTGGCACAGATAGATTCTCTCCTCCCCCCCTTAAAGAAAAGCATCATTTCACGAGCAAATGCCCCCACCCTGTGTCTGGTGGGTGGTTTTTATTAAATTCCAGTAGAGGGATGGGTTTCCAAAGCAATCATCCAGCCCCTTGGTGAGCAGGCTCCCTGCCACTCAGCTGACATTCCACCCTGCAGGAGGTGGGGAGAGGACAATCAACAGCGAGCAGGCAGAGGGGCTGTTGGAATTCCCAGTGGGGCCACTTGGTGTTAAGATGGAGCCAAATGCAGCACATGGTGGAGGCAGCCTGACAACACGTCCGCGTTCACAGTTGCTCATTTGCTTGGCTTGCTCTGCCCCTGACGTCCACTGGCTGCCGAGTTGTCTAAGTCCTTTCTGAATACTAAGAATAGTGGTAATAATCATAGGAACACATATAGGTCTTTATGGTTGACCATGGGCTTTTGCATACATGGTCATGTTTAAGTCACGCATTATGAGATGACACGGAGGGACATGTCTGTTTCGGGATTTGTTCTTACTGGGGACTCGGGAGCTGTGTCCAGCTGTGTTGGATATTCTTCATTTGTCTCTTGCATGCCCTCTATCCGCTTTCCTCCCTACTCTGTGCCCTGTACGGCTTGCGCAGCTGGGTTGCTTTGTCCTCATGTCCTGCTGGGCTCAGCCAAAGGGAGGCCCAGCGGGAGATCACAAGGTGGGGGAGAGGGAGGTTGGGGGACTTCCTCCCCCACCCCTCGCATTGGCTTGGCAGTGGCTGCATCCTCCGCTGAAGACCACAGCTCCTGCCATGACAGGCCTCGTCAGATGCCGGGACCTGCTTCCTCTCGTTGTGTCTTGTCCTTTGAGCCCGCAGATGGGAAGGCAGGGCGCTGCTCTTAGTCCCAGGATGCTTTGTCAGGATTTGTAGGTGAACCCACAGCCCAGCCCCTGGCCCGTTCATCAGCTCTGCTCAGCCACCCCTCAGAGTGGGCCCTGTTTCCTGCTGGGACCCTGACTGATGGTCCAACGGACTTTAGCTTCCACTGGGGAGAGCCCCATCTTCCTGGATCACCCTACCATTCCATCAGGGAAGTTCACGCAGGCTAGCGGTAGGAATGTGGCCTTGGAAGTCCCCGTGTTGACCCCATTTAATAACTAGAGAAGTTGGTCATGGAGTTTCTGTGGCTTCTTCTGGGTTACCAAGTAACTGGGTATAAGAAATCTTCCATTATAAACCCCAAACCAACACACTCAATTCTCTTCAAGGGAGGAACGTATGCAATGCTTAATTCAGTGCTTTTCTTTCTGGAATTTCTAACAATAATAATGGGAAAGGAACTTGGGGGAAAGTGTCAAAGAAAATCACCTCGGTGTTCCTTTCCTTTTGTGTGGATGGCTCGAAGGAAGCCAAGCCTTAGCGGGAGCAGCAGTGTCTGAGGCAGGCATGTCGGCGGGCGGCAGGCTGGTCACTGGACATCAACAGAGGGCTGTGTGCGCTCTCCTCCCGTTCTGCTCCCAGCCGGCTCTCCCCGGGGAACAGGCCGGGAAGTCACATCACCTGCACTTCCTCACAGAGCCGCACTAATTACACAGAGAACAAGCCCCCCTCTGGGTTTTGTCTCCGCCAGTGAAGCAGAGGAAATGACTGGGGCCGATTAGCCGAAGAGTCTGGGTCTTTATTAAGATGCTGCCCAGCGATCAGGGAGCACACTGTGGGGTCTCGATAGGGTCCACGTCATTAAGAACCACTAGCAGCAGGGATAGCACTGTCGGCACAGGACCTACAAACCACAGCAAGGGAGAAGATGGGAATTCTTAGGACATGGCAGGAAGAGGCTGAGCTGCCTGTCTACTCAGCCTCCGTGGGCATGTGGGGGTGGGGCTGGGGGTGGACACTAGGGCTCTAGACTTGACTCACTGGGTGACTTGAGGCTGATTCCTTCAATTCTTTAGTCAAAGTTTTTCAGGAAGGGTGTTGCCAGGACCTTAAACACCATTAGATTAAATGCCTCTCAACCCTGACTTTATATTAAAGTTACCAGGATGCATTAAAAAATGGTGAGTTCTGCTCCACATTTGGGTTAGAATTTCTGGGGATGAGGTCTTGGCATTGGTATATACTATTCTGTTAGTAAATACAGTACCACCCTCAAACTAGGGCGGGGGGGGGGAGGGTAGGGCAACACACACACACACACACACACACACACACACACAGAGACGGGGGTGGGGGGAGGAGAGGGTAAAGAAGGGGAAAGAGGGGAGGGGAGCATGCACACTGGGTTTTGATGTAAAAGTAACCCTATTATGGGTCATGAGCAAGAGGAAAGGAAAAGAAAGGGGGAGGGAGGAATGACAGAAACACATCAGGACAATCCTTTGTCCTTGTTTGAGGGAATCATGGGCACAGCAGCCTGCTTTACATGAATCTGTGAACAGTTTCAAAGAAACTGAGGAAGAAAGAAGAGAGGAAAAGATAGGGAGTAACCAAAAAGTTCATGAACCAAAACTTCACAAATCAGTCCTGACATTTCATCATCTCATTTCTGACTCATTCTGATTCCTGAGCCTTGATATAGTAGGAGTTTTCAATAAATTTTAATTTCCTGTTGGTTTGAGGAGATTCAAGACTGTGATATTTGAAAATATTTTAAAGCAATCTAGTGCGTTCTTGCCAACTGGCTTTCTCCTTGGCTAAGCTCTGAACTGAAGGTGATTCCAGCATTGCTTTGTGGCCCCAGTCTGAGAAAACGAGGATAACCTGGACTTCAATTCACTCTTCTGGGTGAAAGGCCTGCCAGAAACCTCTGGCGCTTTCTAAGCGGACTGTTCCATGAACTCAGCACAGTGGTCTACAGCAGAGGAAATAATACCAGGGACAGAGAGGGTCACTTCTTAATGAGAGAGGAGTAAATTTATTAGGAATACATAACCCTAAATGTGCATGTACCTAATAAGAGAGCTTCAAAAACCATAAAGCTAAAACTGCTGGATATTTACCCAAGGTAAATGAAATCATATGTCTTCATAAAAACATGTTTATAGTACCTTTACTCACAATTGCCAAAGCTGGAAACCAGCCAAATCTCCTTTGACTAGGGAATATATAAATAACTAAATTATGGTACATCTATATAATGGAATTTTACTCAGTAATAAGAAGGAATGGACAACGGATTCATACAATAGCATGCTAAGTTGAAAGACAGTAGATTCATTTGTGTGACAATGTATAATAAGTATATCTGTGGGGACAGAAGTCAGATCATTGGTTGCAGAACTTGGAGAGATGGAATTGTCTCCAAAGGAATATGAGAGAACTTTTTGGGAAGATGGGTATGCTCCATGTCTTGATTTTAGTGGTGGTTATATGACAAAATCAGTTTGTCAAAATTCATAGAAAAGTATACTAAAAAAGACAAGTTTTAGTGTCATTTATTTCTAATAAACCAAAAAAAAAATCACATAGGAATATTATAAACAACTAGAGGCCTGGTGCACAAAATTTGTGCTGGGGGGGGGAGGGGTGTCCCTCAGCCCAGCCTGAAACTTCTCCAATCTGGGATTCCTCTCAAAATCCAGGTCTGCTGGCTCCCAACCACTCACCTGCCTGCCTACCTGATTGCCCCTCACTGCTTCTGGCTGCCAGCCTGATCAATCCCTAACCACTCCCCTGTCAGTCTGATTGATGCCTAACAGCCCTCTCCTGCAGGCCTAGTTGCCCCTAACTGCCCTCCCCTGCAGACCCAGTCACCCCTAACTGCCCTCCCCTGTAGGCCTGGGTCCCACTCCCCACCCTCAACTGTCTTCCTCTGCTAGCCTGATTGCCCACAACTGCCCTCCCCTGCAGACCATCTTGTAGTGGTCATCTTGTGTCTACATGGGGTGGCCATCTTTGACCACATGGGGGCAGCCATCTTGTGTGTTGGAGTGATGGTCAATTTGCATATTACCTCTTTATTAGATAGGATGTTATGTCAATAAAGTAAGCAATTTAGATAATAGGCCAATTATTAGACAGGCAAACATTATCAAAACTCATTCCATAAGAAATGGGTAATGTGAATAATTCTATACCCTATTAAAGAAATTGAAATTGTGCTTAAAATCCTCTCACAAAGAACACTTCAGGCATCAGTAGCTTTACTGGTGAACCTAACATTAAGGAATGACTGTTACCAATTCAACTGGATATACTTCCCAACTCATTTTATGAAACCAACTTTACCCTGATAATAAAACCAAAGATACTACAAGAAGAGAAAACAAAGACCAGTTTCACTCATGGCACAATCCACAAAATACTTAACAGATTTTATGTAAATGCAACATGACCAAATGGTATTTATCTCAATAATGCAAGATTGTGTTTGATATGAAGAAAAAAAGTCAATGTAATTCATCATATTATTAGATTGAACAAGTAAAAGTAAATGATCATCTCAATAGATACAGATAAAGCATTTGATAAAATTCAATACTCATTCAGTATAAAAACTCAGCAAATGCAAAATAAATGGGAGATTCTTTATCTCGATAAAAACAATATATGTGTCCCTATGTTTAACACAGTGTTATTTATAGTAGTCAAGATTTGGAAGCAGCCCAAATGTCTACAACTAGATGAGTAGGTAAAAAAGTTATGGTATATTTACACAATGAAATACTACTCTGCCTTAAAAAGGAAGAAAATTTTACCCTTTGAAACAGCATGAAAGATCCTGGAGAGTATTATGCTATATGAAATAAGCCAGTCAGAGAAAGACAACAGCCATATAATTTCACTCATATGTGAAATTTAATAAACAAACTGAACTAACAAGCAAAATAGAGACTGACTCATAGAAAGCAGGCAGATAGTCTGGTTGGGGGTGAAATGGGAGAGGTGGAGGGATTGAGCACAAAAGAATGGAAAGACTCATGGACACAGATAACAGTGTGGTGTTTGCAGGGGGAGGAGACAGATGGAGGTAGAAAAGAGTATGGGGGGATAAATGGTGATGGGAAAAAATAAGGAAAAATTTTAAAACAAAACAAAGGAAAAACAACTGAATGTCCACAAGGAAATAAAATGAACCTTGACCCTTGTCTCACACCATACACAAAATTTATTTTAAGTAACTAATAGACCTAAATGTAAGAGCTGAACTATAAAGAAAATATGCAAAAAATTTTTTTGAACTGGGTTAGGTAAAGATTTCTTAGAACACAAAAAGCACAAACCTTAAAAGGTGGAATTGATAAACTGGACTTCTTCAAAATTATAAACCTTTGCTTTTTAAAAGATGCCATCAAGAAAATGACCAGGCATGCCACAGGTTGTGAGAAAAAATTTGTAAAGCATGTCTTATATATAATAGGCTAAGTGACCTTCTGATCATTGGACATCTAACCGGCCGGTAGGTAAGATGTGCACTGACCACCAGGGGGCAGATGCTCAACACAGGGCAGCAGTGGTTCTCAGGTGATGCATTCCATAACCAGAGAGGAAGGAGCCTGATTCCTCATGGAGCCACGTGATTCCACCTTTGGCTGTAGGTTATGTTGCTGCTGGGGCACTGTCAACCTTGAATCTGGTTTACTGCACACTTGTGTTTACATTCTTCTAATTAATTTCCTTTCATTTTGTGCATGAATTTATGTACCAGACCACTGGTATATTATAAAGAACGTGTAGCCATAATATATAAAAAAATTCTAACAACTCTGTAGTAAAGGAGAAGCAATTAGGCAGAAGAGTTGAACAGTTTGCCAAAGAAGATATACAAATGGCAAATAAGGACATGAAAACATCAACATCATTCATAATTAGGAAAATGAAAATTAAAAACAATGAGATATTGCTCCATGTGTACTAGAATGACTAAAATTAAAAATACTTATAATATCATGTGTTGGTGAGGATGTGGAGTAACTGAAACTATCTTCCATTACTGATGAGAAATGGGAAATGGTACAGTTTTTTGGCAAACAGTTTGTCAGTGTTTGCGATCAGACAAGAAGTAAAAATAGAGGCATCCAAATTGGAAAAGGAGAAGTTAAATTGTCATTATTCACAGATGACATGATATTGTACATAGAAAACCCCAAAACTCCACAAAAAACTACTAGACTTAATAAATGAATTTGGCAATGCAGCAGGATACAAAATTAACACCCAGAAATTTATGGCTTTTTTATACACCAGCTAGAAGCCCTGTGCACAAAATTTGTGTACTGAGTGGGGTGGAGGTCCCCCCAGCCTGACCTGTGCCCTCTCACAGTGTGGGAGCCCTGTGATAGATCACCCCAAGGAGGTAGGCCCTGGCCATCCAATCCGGGGTTCCTGATGGATTGTCCCAAAGAGGTAGGCCAGAGCCCCACCTCCGCAGCAAGCACACGAGGCTATGGGAAGGCCGCCTCCACTGTGTGCACAGCCATCTTGTGACAGTGTGAGGGCATCATGAGTGAGGGTGTGATAATTACTTATCCTTTTTTTAGTAAAGATAATGAACTCACAGAGAAACTAAAAAAACAAACAAACAACAACCCCATTTACCATTGCACCAAAAAAATTAAGATCCCTAGGAATACACTTAACCAAAGAGGTAAAGGACCTGTATTCAGAAAATTACAGGACACTGAAAAAAAATAGAGAAAGACATAAACAAATGAAAGAATATACCATGTTCATGGATTGATAAAATCAACATCATTTAAATGTCCATACTATCCAAAGCAATCTATAGATGCAATGCAATTCCTATTAAGATACCAATGGCATATATCAAAGACCTAGAACAAACTCCCCCAAAATTCATCTGCAATAAAAAAAGATCCTGAAGAGCTGCAGCAATCTTGAGAAAGAAGAACAAAGTTAGAGGGATCACAATATCAGATATCAAACTATGTTACAAAGCCACTGTTCTCAAAACTGCCTGGTAGTGGCACAAGAACAGACATATAGACCAATGGAACAGAACAGAGAACCCAGAAATTTACCCAAGCCACTATGCTCAATATTTGACAAAGAAGGCAAGAGCATAAAATAGTCAAGACAGTCTCTTCAATAAATGGTGTTGGGAAAATTGGACAGATACATGAAAAAAAAAAAAAAGAAAAGAAAGAAAGAAAGAAAAGAACTTAGACCACCAACTTACACCATACACAAAAATAACCTAAAAATGGATAAAGGACTTAAACGTAAGATAGGAAACCATAAAAATCTTATAAGAAGCTATAGGCAGCAAAATAGCAGACATATGTAGTAGCAATATCTTTACCAATACAGCTCCTAGGACAATGGAAACTAAGGAGAAAAAAACAAATGGAACTACATTAAAGTAAAAAGCTTCTGCACAACAAAAGAAACCATCAACAAAACAACAAGAAAGCCTACTGCATGGGAGAACATATTTGCCAATGTTATCTTTAAAAAAAAAACACAAAACACCGGAATTTCTGAGAACAGGGGTGTTTTTTTTTATATATATATTTTATGGATTTTTCACAGAGAGGAAGGGAGAGGGATAGAAAGTTAGAAACATCAATGAGAGAGAGACATCAATCAGCCACCTCTTGCACGCCCCCTACTGGGGATGTGCCCACAACCAAGATACATGCCCTTGACCAGAATCGAACCCGGGACCTTTCAGTCCACAGGCCGACGCTCTATCCACTGAGCCAAACTGGTTTCGGCACCAATGTTATCTTTTTTTTTTTAAATATATTTTATTGATTTTTTTACAGAGAGGAAGGGAGAGAGATAGAAAGTCAGAAACATCGATGAGAGAGAGACATCGATCAGCCGCCTCCTGCACATCCCACAGTGGAGATGTGCCCGCAAGCAAGGTACATGCTCCCGACCAGAATCGAACCTGGGACATTTCAGCCCGCAAGCCGACGCTGTATCCACTGAGCCAAACCAGTCTCGGCGGCACCAATGTTATCTTTGATAAGGGCTTAATCTCCAACATTTACAAGGGAAATCATATAACTTAACAAAAGGAAGATAAACAATCCAATTAAAAAAATGGTCAAAGGATTTAAATAGACACTTTTCAAAAGAGGACATACAGAAAGCCAAGAGACATATGAAAACATGCTCAAAGTCACTAATCATCTGAGAAATGCAAATCAAAACAACAATGAGGTACCATCTCACCCCTGTCAGAATGGCTATCATCAACAAATCAACAAAAGACAAGTGCTAGAGAGGATGCTGAGAAAAAGGAACATTCTTGCACTGCTGGTGGGAATGTAGACTGGTATAGCCGCTGTAGAAAAAAGTATGGCCTTTCCTTAAAAAATTAAAAATGGAACTTTCATTTGACTCAGTAATCCTACTAGGAATTTATCCCAAAGAAAAAGAAACACCAATCAGAAAGTATGTATGCTCCCTATGTTCATAGTAGCACAATTTACAATGCTAAGATTTGGATGCAGCTTACATGCCCATCAGCAGATGATTGGATTAGAAAACTGTGGTACATTTATACAGTGGAATATTATGCGGCTGTAAAAAGGAAGGAATTCTTACCATTTGCAACAACATGGATGGACCTGGTGAGCGTTATGCTAAGTGAAATAAGCCAGTCAGGGAAAGATAAATATCACATGATCTCACCCATTTGTGGAATATAATGAACAACATAAACTGATAAACAAAAATAGAATCAGAGTCATAGAAGCATCTAACAGATTGTCCAACCTATGAGGGGTGAGGGGGTAAGAGATCAACCAAAAGACTTGTATGTATCCATATGAGCATAACCAATGGACACAGACAATAGGGGGGTGATGGCATGTGCTGGGGGGTGGTAGCAGCCAGGGAGAGGTCACTGGGGTGGGAGAAGAGGGGAGGGCACTTACGTAATACTTTAAACAATAAATTATTTAAAAATTAAATTAAATGTATACTTACCATATGACCCAGCAGTTCAATTCTTATTTACATAAGAAAAATAAAAATGTGTCCACATAAAAATATGTATATAAGTATTCATAGCAATTTCATTATCGGTAGCTAAAAGCTGAAAACTAACAATCAATTGATTAATGGATAAAGAAATTGCAGTATTTTCTTACAATGGAATACTTCTCAGCAACAAAAAGGGATGAAATACTAATACATGCAACAACCTGGTGATTCTCAAAGGCATTATGCTAAGTGAAAGAAGCCAGATGTGGAAGATTACATGCTGTATGATTTGATATATATGAAATTTTAGAAAAAGCAAAGCTGTAATAACAGAAACCAGATTAGTTATTCCCTGAAGCTGGAGATGGTGAAATGAGATTGACTGCACAGGGATATTGAATGATGGAAATGTTCTATATCTCTCCCCAGTTCCCCATTGTTTTAAGAGAGAGAGAGAGAGAGAGAGAGAGAGAAGAGAGAGAGAAGAGAGAGAGATCAATTTGTTATTCCACCTGTTCATGCATTCATTGGTTGATTCTTGTAAGTGCCCTGACTGGGAATGGAACCCAAAACCTTGGCATATCAGGATGATGCTTCAACAAAATGAGCACCTGGCCACGTTGGAAATGTTCTATATCTTGATTGTGGTGGTGATTATAAAATTGTGCATATTTTCACATTCATCATACTATACATTTAAAAATGGGTGAGTTTTATTATATATAAATTATCACTGAATAAAGCTGATTTTTAAAACAGGGTTTAGGTAGAGGGCTTTACTTCAGGGTGGCAAGACCCTAGGAAGCTGCATGGCAAATGATGTGGGTGCCAGGAAGGTAAATAATTGGAACCATTAATGAAATCTATCTGCTATCCCGGGTTTGATTATAATAGAACCCATCCATTGTTGGAGCTTAAAAAATAAACTTTCCATAAAGATTCTGTTTCTTCACATTCATCTTTGTGTCTCCTTCCCTTCCAGCCTTTTGGCTGGTCCTCTCATGTTGTCATTTCTTACTGCCTCTTGAACTTACATCTAATGTTTTTGTAGTTGCATCTCGTGTAGCTTCCAAGAGTCTACGAATTCAAAGGTTTATGGTCATCTGGTCAATCTAAAAGTGACCTTTATTTCAACTCATTGGTATTTGCAATGCCAGCATTTCACAAGTTATCTTTCCCCAGTGGAAACGCTGAACAACTAAAGAAAGAAAGAAAGAAAAAAAAGCATGAGTTAGCTCTCATGAAAAACCATTTAGGGTTTTTAATATACTTTCTCTTTAAACGTAACAAGGCCATTCACATAATCACTACAATTTATGACAAAATAAATTATTGCTGTTGCAGGCACTCTAGTCAATGAATAGAACCCTGTGGTATATCCCCATGAGAGTGACATGCTGAGACTCTCTTCCTCAGAAGACACGACCTCCAGCAAAATGATAAAAGCGGGCCAGTGCCGTGCTCTCCCATGAGAAATTGAGATCCAAACCACAACAGAAAGAACAGAAAATTTTCATGCTTTAAAGTCTCTCCTCCTGTTTGATACGAACAAAGCTTACTACACGAATCGAGGCTACATTTAAATGTTTTCTCTTGTAAGCACCATATGGCTTTCTGAATATAATAGAGTAAGTCCTGGTAGGGAGGGAGGGCTGTGTTTTGCCAAGTTTCTAATTCATTCAGTCTCTTTGGTCTAGGGCTAGGCAAATCCCACCAAATGAGAACATTTTGGTGTTTAAATTTGTTTACTCTTTGGAAAATGGAACTTCTTGTTTTGGGTTCTGCAAAGATTTCTTGAAGTAGCATTTCAGTATGGTCTGGATATTCAATATGGGTTGAATGCAAATGGACCAGTAATTTATAGATAAAATTTCCCCCAAATTTTAATAATTAAGAACTAAACAAATATACTTTAGGTTTGGAGCAGGATTTAAATATCTGACAAACCATTTGAAAACATTCAGGGAACTCAGACTACATTCCAAGCTGAAATGTTTTTGTGTTTTGTTTAAATTTTACACGGGAAACAAAATACTTGGACTTGTCTCCACGAATGTGAATCTGTTTTCAGTATTTATACTTTACCCATCACACAAATGGGAAATTTTCATATTTTTTTTCCTAGAAATGAAATCAGTTTCCAGAGAAATGAGAGATTTTGTTGAGAGTAGCTATTGGACAAGTCCCCAAGCCTTCTTTTTATAGGAGTCTAGGGTCCTCTGCTGAGGCAGCCATGGTGAATGGACTTTGTTCACATATGGAGCAATATTTCTCATTTTCAGTTCCACATCTCCTCCTAGACCTCAGGGTTTCCATCTTCAGTTGTTGTTCTTTCTCTAGACTCTGCTCCAGTTTGCTTATCTGACTCGTTCCACTCTGAGCCACCTCAGTAGGATATCTTTAATGCTGGCTCTTTGGGACAAACCTGATTCTCTCCCTCATCTAACTCCCTGTTGGGGGTGGGGGAGAGGAGGAGCTTCACTTTCAGTTTGGTCTGTGCTCACCATAGTAGGTAATGGGGGGGCATTGGAGAACCCAGTGAACTCAATGGATTCTGGGTCAAGGTCTTGGGAGGAGAAATTCCTATTGGTTTGGGATGAATAGCTACAGAAATGTCTAGAGCAGTGGTTCTCAACCTTCCTAATGCCACGACCCTTTAATACAGTTCCTCATGTTGTGGTGACCCCCAACCATAAAATTATTTTTGTTGCTACTTGGTAACTGTAATTTTGCTACTGTTATGAGTCGTAATGTAAATATCTGATATGCGGGATGTATTTTCTTTCTTTTTTTTTTATTTACAATTTTTTTTATTAATTTTTTATACATATCTTCCCATTGCCCCCCCTCCCTCCCAGGCATACCCCAACCCCCCAGTGTCTATGTTCATTGGTTATGATTATATGCATAGATACAAGTCTTTTGATTGATCTCTTATTTACCTCACCTAACTTTAATCTTCCTGCTGTAATTTCACAGTCTGTTTGAAGCTTTACTGTCTCTGTATCTATCCTTTTGTTCATCAGTTTATAATGTTCTTTATTATCCTCCAATGAGTGCGATCATGTGATGCTTCTCCTTCATTGACTGGCTTATTTCACTAAGCATAAGGCTCTCCAGTTCCAACCAGGTTGCTGCAAATGGTAAGAATTCCTTCTTTTTAACGGCAGCATAGAATTCCATTGTGTAGATGTACCACAGTTTTCTGATCCACTCATCTGCTGACGGGCATCTAGGCTGTTTCCAAATTGTGGCTATTGTAAATTGTGCTGCTATGAACATAGGGGTGCATAAATCCTTTCTGATTGGTGTTTGTAATTTCTTAGGATAAATTCCTAAGAGTGGGATTACAGGGTCAAATGGGAGATCCATTTTTAGTTTTTTGAGGAAACTCCATACTGTTCTCCACAGTGGCTGCACCAGTCTGCATTCCCACCAACAGTGCACAAGGGTTCCTTTTTCTCCGCATCCTCGCCAACACTTGTCGTTTGTTGATTTGTTGATGATTGCCATTCTGACAGGTGTAAGATGGTATCGCATTGTCGTTTTGATTTGCATCTCTCGGATGATTAATGACTTTGAACATGTTTTCATGTGTCTCTTGGCTTTCCTTCTGTCGTCTTTTGAAAAGGTTCTATTTAGGTCCATTGCCCATTTTTTTATTGGATCCTTCATCTTCCTTTTATTAAGTTGTATAAGTTGGTTGTAGATTTTGGAGATTAAACCTTTATCAGTGATAGCATTTGCAAATATGTTCTCCCATGCATTGATCTTTCTTGTTGTTTTGTTGATGGTTTCTTTTGCTGTGCAAAAGCTTTTTATTTTGATGTAGTCCCATTTGTTTATTTTTTCTTTAGCTTCCATTGCCTTTGGAGCAGTATCAGTGAAGAAGTTCTTTCAGCATATATCTGAGATTGTGCTGCCTGTGGATTCCTCTAGTATTTTTATGGTTTCCCTTCTAATGTTTAAGTCCTGTATCCATTTTGAGTTTATTTTTGTATTTGGTGTAAGTTGGTGGTCCAGTTTCAATTTTTTGCATGTATCTGTCCAATTTTCCCAACACCATTTATTAAAGAGGCTATCTTGGTTCCATTGAATGTTCATGCCTCCTTTGTCAAATATTAATTGAGCATAGTGGTTTGGGTGGATATCTGGGTTCTCTATTCTATTCCATTGATCTATATGTCTGTTCTTGTGCCAGTACCAGGCTGTTTTGAGAACAGTTGCTTTGTAGTATAGCTTGAAGTCTGGTATTGAGATCCCACCTACTTTATTCTTTTTTCTCAAAATTGCTGTAGCTATCCGTGGTCTTTTTTTGTTCCAGATGAATCTATGAAGAATTCTTTCTAGGTCTGTGAAATATGTCTTTGGTATTTTAATGGGTAGTGCGTTGAATCTGTAGATTGCTTTGGGTAGTATGGACATTTTAATGATGTTGATTCTCCCAATCCATGAGCATGGTATGCTCTTCCATCTGTTAACATCTTCCTCTATCTCTTTTTTCAGTGTCCTGTAGTTTTCTGCATAAAGGTCTTTTACCTCTTTAGTTAGGTTTATTCCTAGGTATCTTAATTTTTTTGGTGCGATGGTAAATGGGATTGCTTTTTTAGTTTCTCTTTCTATAATTTCATTGTTAGTATATAGAAATGCCACAGACTTCTTAGCATTAATTTTGTATCCTGCTACATTGCCGAATTCATTAATTAAGTCAATTAGTTTTGGAATGGAATCCTTTGGGTTTTTTATGTACAATATCATGTCATCTGCAAATAAGGACAGCTTTACTTCTTCTTTTCCAATTTGGATGCCTTTTATTTTTTCTTGCTGTCTAATTGCAATGGCTAATACTTCCAGTACTATGTCGAACAGGAGAGGTGAGAGTGGGCATCCCTGTCTTGTTCCTGTTCTTAGGGGAAATGGTTTTAGTTTTTGCCCATTGAGTATGATGTTAGCTGTGAGTTTATCATATATGGCTTTTATGATGTTGAGGTATGATCCTTCTATTCCCACTTTGCTGAGAGTTTTTATCAAGAAAGGATGTTGGATTTTGTCAAATGCTTTTTCTGCATCAATTGATATGACTATGTGATTTTTATCTCTCAATTTGTTTATGTGATGTATCACATTTATTGATTTGCGGATATTGAACCATCCCTGCATTCCTGGGATGAATCCTGCTTGGTCATGGTGTATGATCTTTCTGATGTACTGCTGGATCCGGTTTGCTAGAATTTTGTTGAGGATTTTGGCATCTATGTTCATGAGAGATATTGGCCTATAATTCTCTTTCATTGTGTTGTCTTTATCTGATTTTGGTATTAGGGTGATGCTGGCTTCATAGAAGGTATTTGGTAGTATTCCTTCTTCTTGAATGTTTTTGAATAGTCTGAGGAGGGTAGGTTTTAATTCTTCCTTGAATGTTTGGTAAAACTCTCCTGTGTAGCCATCTGGACCCGGGCTTTTATTTGCTGGAAGCTTTTTGATTACTGCTTCAATTTCTTCCATAGTTATTGGACTATTGAGATGTTTGGCTTCCTCCTCATTGAGTTTTGGGAGGTTATATTTTTCTAGGAAAATGTCCATTTCTTGCAGGTTGTCCAATTTGTTTGAATAGAGTTGTTCATAGTATTTTTTAACAATCCTTTGTATTTCCACAGGGTCTGTTGTTATTTCTCCTCTTTCATTCCTGATTTTGTTTATTTGGGTCTTCTCTCTTTGCTTCTTGGTGAGCCTGGCAAGGGGTCCATCAATCTTGTTTATCCTTTCAAAGAACCAGCTCTTTGTTTTGTTGATCTTTTGAATTGTTTCTTTGGTCTCCAAGTTGTTTATCTCCGCTCTGATCTTCACTATTTCCTTCCTTCTGAGTACACTGGGCTTTTCTTGTTGCTCACGTTCTAGCTCTTTGAGTTGTAGGTTTAGGTGATTTATTACCATTATTTCCTGTTTTTTGCAGTAGGCTTGTAGGGCTATGAACTTCCCTCTCAAGACTGCTTTCACTGTGTCCCATAAATTTTGTATTGTTGTGTTGTCATTGTCATTTGTTGCCATGATGTTTTTTATTTCTTCCTTGATCTCTCTGGCTACCCAGTCGTTGTTTAATAGCATGCTGTTTAGTCTCCATGTGTTTGATTTCTTTCTATTGTTTTTATTATAGTTGATTTCCAGTTTTATGCCACTGTGGTCTGAGAAAATGCTTGATATGATTTCTATCTTCTTGAATTTGAAGAGACTTTTCTTATGACCCAACATATGATCTATCTTTGAAAATGACCCATGTGCACTGGAGAAGAATGTATATTCTGTGGCTTTGGGGTGAAATGTTCTGAAGATGTCAATTAATTCCATCTGGTCTAGTGAGTCATTTAGGATTGATGTTTCTTTGCTAATTTTTTGTTTAGAGGATTTGTCCAATGGTGACAGTGGGGTATTAAAGTCTCCTACTATGATTGTATTGCTGTCAATCTCTCCCTTAATATCCTCCAAGAGTTTTTTTATGTATTTAGGTGCTCCTATATTGGGCGCATATATGTTTACCAGAGTTATTTCTTCTTGTTGGATTGTTCCCTTTAGTATTATGAAGTGGCCTTCTTTATCTCTTGTTATGTCCTTCACTTTGAGATCTAATTTGTCAGATATAAGTATTGCAACCCCAGCTTTTTTTTCATTTCCATTTGCCTGAAGTACCATGTTCCATCCCTTCACCCTCAATCTGTGTGCGTCTCTTTTCCTGAGGTGGGTTTCTTGCAGACAGCAGATATATGGATCATGTTTTCTTATCCAATCGGTTACCCTATGTCTTTTGATTGGAGCATTTAATCCGTTTACATTTAAAGTTATTATTGATAAGTACTTATCTGTTGCCATTTTTAGTCCTTACCCCCGAGTTCCTTCTTCGCTTCCTCTTTTTTTTTATTACAGCAGACCTTTTAACATTTCTTGCATTGCTGGTTTGGTGGTAATATATTCCCTTAGTCCTTTTTTGTCTGTGAAGCTTTTGATTTCACCTTCAATTTTGATTGAGAGTCTTGCAGGGTACAGTATTCTTGGATTCAGACCCTTCCTTTGCATGACTTTGTATATTTCATTCCATTCTCTTCTGGCCTGACGAGTTTCTGTTGAGAAGTCAGTAGCTAGTCTTATGGGGGTTCCTTTGTAGGTAACTTTCTGTTTCTCTCTGGCTGCTTTTAAGATTCTTACTTTGTCGTCGGTGTTTGCCAATTTAATTATAATGTGCCTCGGTGTCGGTTTGTTGGGGTTCATTTTGCTTGGGACTCTGTGAGCTTCTTGGATTTGTGTGGGTTTTTTCTTTTCTATATTGGGGAAATTTTCTGTCATTATTTCTTCAAACACGTTCTCTAATCCTTGTTCAGTTTCCACTCTTTCTGGAACCCCAATTATGCGGATGTTATTTTGTTTCATGTTATCCCAAAGTTCCCTTAGACTCTCCTCTTGCTTTTTAACTTTTTTTTCTAGAAGCTGCTGTACTTGGGTATTTTTTCCTACCGTGTCTTCTAGCTCACTGATGCGGTCCTCTGCTTCTTCTAGTCTATTTTTGATGCTTTCTATTGAGTTCTTTATAGCAGTGATGTCATTATTCATTTCTTCTTGTTTATTCTGCACCTCCTCTAGTTTCTTCTGCATTTCTTCTTCACGCTTCTTCGCCTCCTCTAGGTTCTTATTCGTTACCTCTTGGCTCTTACTCATATTGTCAAATTTGTCTTCCATTCTTTTCAACCACATTATGATAATTTCTCTGAACTCTTTCTCTGGTAGGCTTATTTGTGGTTCTATTTTGTTTACTTCCTTTTCTGGTGAAACCTGCCTTTCTGTCTTTTGTGGGCTGTTTCTTTTTCTGACCATGGTCTTTCTTCTCTGGGTGTCTGGTTATGTAGTGCTCTCTCCTACGTTGACTGAAAGGCACAAACTACAACACGACCAGGTACAGCACACAAGGCACTGAGTAGAAATGTATTCAAGATGTTAATAATCACAAATAAGGTGACCACCAATGAAGGGCAAATTAGGGGTAAATAGAGAAAGAAGAAGAGGAAAATGAGGAAGAAAGAGAAGAAAGAAGTGCCAAAATCAAATTGGGAGAGTGAGAGAAAAAAAAATAAATGAACAATAAAATAAAATAAAATAAGAAAATAAAAAGGTGAAAAAGGAGAAGAAAAGAGGAAGAGAAAAAAGTCAGAGAGAAAAGAAAGTGTATAAGAGAGAAAAGAGGAACAAAATATAGATGTCAGGAGAGAAGTTCAATAGAACAGTCACTAATCCCAATAAAGGCCAGCAACCAGTACCTAGAGATTGATGCAAATTGCAAATAGCAACTGGTATCGAGGGAGATGAGGGAAAAGAGAGGTAGAAAACAAAGCAAGCAAAAAGCAAAATAAAACAAGTAGAATAAACTAAAACAATCTCTCAAAAAAAATTTCAAAAAATTGATATAATCACTTTTCAGGCAAATAGCAATAAAAGGACATCGAGAAAAAACAACTTTTTGGCTAGTGAAGACAAGAGGGGAGAGGTTTGTGTGGACTTGTAGTAGGGGATTTGAAATTAGATATATAAATGGGGTGAAATTTTAACCAGGTAAAGAGAAAAATAGGGAGAATCAAAAGTTGGAAAAGGGAAAGAGAAACAAGACAGCAAAATGGGGAAAGTTAGGAGGAAAGTGTTGGCATAAAGGTGGAGTTGAGTTGGAGTAAAATTATGCTAAAGGGAAGATGAAAATAGAATGTAGAACTCTAATCCCGAAATAAAATAAAGAGAAAACAAAATGACACTTTTTTTTTCCCAAAAACGGTAAATTACTTGTAGTAATTAATAATACTAGTTTAAAACAAAAATGTAATAATTATAAAGGTAAAATCAATTGAGGCAGAAAGAAAAAAAATATTCTTTTAATTAAAATATGTGAAAATGAAAAATAAAGAATTAAAAATTTAAAAAAAAGAAAAAAGGAAAAATAAAAAAAAAGAAGAAGAAGAAAAATAGAATGGTCCTTCACTTCCACTATTATTCTGCTTGACACACAGAGTAGGGGAGGTATTGCAGTTCCCTGTGTTCCCCTCTTGGTGTTTTAATGTCTTTATTCTCTTGTGGTTATGCGAGAGTCAATTTGTGTGTCATCCATTGGGTGGCAGTGTTTCGGAATTGATCTCTGAGACAAAGCACAGGACCTCTCTTGGCTGTGCTCAGATCCTGCTACTCTGTGGTTCCCAAAACCAGTTTGTGGGGGTTTTGCAGCCTGGACACTGCAATAACTCCCAGGTTGTCCCTCTGCCCCAGAGAAAAAGAAA
>JAAGEH010000076.1:23463284-23479879 GCA_011751065.1 Lasiurus cinereus | reverse complement strand
CTGGAGCTCTCCTCTGTCAACAGCTCAGAGGGTTTGCCTTCACACTCAGGGATCACGTCCTGACCACCTCCGTGGGCCTCTCCAGAGGCAGCTTTCCCGCAGCCCGGCTCCCACAGTGCGCGTCTCTGCCCTGCGGGGGTAGGAGACCGCACCCTGGCCCAGGCTAAGTCTGACCCTTCCGCGCACGCGCGCAGTGTGGATCTCTGAATCCTCCGCCTGCGCGTCTGTGCCGCCTGGGAAGCCGCGCTCTGGGTCCTGGCTGCTCTGTGGGTGCCTCCGTCAGCCGCAGCTTTCAGACCTCGGCAGACATCCACCTCCCCCTTAAGTCAGGCGCAATCTGACCTTTCCGTTCGCTCTGTGGATCTCTGATTCCGCCGCGTGTCTGCGCCGATTGGAGAGCGGAGTTCTGGGTCCCCGGGTTCCTGGCTGCTCGATGGGTGCCCAGCTGAAGGCTTCAGAGCGCCGCAGACATCCACCTCCCACTGCAAGATGGCTCGGGCTCCCTGTTCGCGCTGGTGGCTCCGGCCGACAAAAACCCCGTGGCAGTGGGGCTGCCTGGCCGGGAGAGCCCCTTCCAGCAGTTCCCCGCCTTCCCCTGGAGGACAACTGACTCCTAGCTTGCCAACAAACACTCCCAATGCAACTCTCAGCCGCTCTCTCTCCCTCTGCCCAGCGACAAAGCTCCAGACGCGTCCGTCTACTCCGCCGCCATTTTCTCCTCCCTGCGGGATGTATTTTCATTGTTACAAATTGAACATAATTAAAGCATAGTGGTAATCATAATTAGATATTGTGAAATACTTATTTCTAATTACAAATAAATGAAATTTTGTCTTGAAGCATGGTGTAGCATGGGTAACAGTCTTAAGATAACAACAGTAAACTACATTACTACATATTCCGATGGTTTTAGGCGACCCCTGTGAAAGGCTCGTTTGACCTACAAAGGGGTCGCGACCCACAGGTTGAGAACCGCTGGTCTAGAGGCAGTTGTCAATGGAACTGGTAAATTCTATTGGGGTGCCCTGAGCCAATGGCATTTCATTTCCTGGGAAAGGTGTTGGTAGATATGAAAACTCCTTCATTTGTCTGGCCAAGGGCAGTTGTATACCCGTGAAAGAGAATTACTCGTAACCATGGTAATGATTCAAAGTGTTGATTAACCAAATATTCAAGTTTTATCTACTCTCTTCTACCAGTTTTCCTTATAAGTGTGACATGTAGGGCTTTAAAGGAGAAAATACAGGAAAAAGAGATACAATTCAAATGAACTGTGCTACCTTTTAGTAATTAAAATGTTTGAATTCATGTCTAAATCAGTAGGTAAAATGAAAAGATTAATGGCTGGGTAAATTACGCATATTGGGAGAATTGGTAATCTTTCTCTTCCCCTCCTTCCCATTCCAACCGGAGAGGAGCAGTGCCTTGGCCCTGAGTCTGAGCCTGCTGATCAGGAAACGGTCCTTCATTGTGGATTTGGACTGGTGGTTTCCAAACTTGACTGCCCACTAGATTCACCTGGTGAACCTGAAAACAGAACCATGTGTGTGGGGGGGGTGGTGGCAAACACACCTCTGGGTGAAGTCCAGGTATAAATATTTTTCAGAAACTCCCCCCATGATTCTACTGTACTACTAGAGTTAAGAACCACTGGTTTAGATTATGCTGTTTCTGAGAAAATTAATATTGGTCCTTTGGAGCAGTATGTGCTATAAGGGGTCAGTGAGTATGAACATTGGTAATCCTGTCACTCTTTTACTGTTGGGAATATTGCAAGGGAAACTTGTTTTCAAGGATTCACCTCCACCCTCATCCATGAGACTACAAATATCTCTTCATGTCCGCAGCCCTTCCAAGCTGAGAGATGGCAATAAAAATCCATGTCTGCTCTGCTGCAGGTGACAGGGGAGGGATGGATCCGGACCATAGCTCTCAGTAAGCACCCAGAGGGAGCTCTCCTCTCATGGGGAGGTGCACGTGCAGTTTGCCCAGGGGAGGGATGTAATTTCCGCTCTGGGCTTGGGCAATGAACCCATAGAGGAAGTCCAAGTTGCCTTCATTGCAGCCATTGTCCCGCTATGCTGTAATTTCTTTCTAAAAGTGCACTAACCCGTTAGTAAGGAAGTTCGCCTGTGTCTTCGCAGTTTGTTTTAGTATTGTGGTAGCTGAGGGGATCAAGTGATGAGAAAGTCATCCTGCCTCCTGTGCTCCCCAGCAAAAGGCAGGCAGCCCATCGGAGGCGCAGAGCTGAGCAGAGGGCCAGATGGTAATAGGTGCCCCCAGGGAAGCCAGCAGCCGGGGTGGCAGATGGTCCCTGGGCTGTGGAGGAGGCGCTCTGGAGAGAAGATTCGTACACGAAGGAACAAAGTTTCTGGCACCACCAGGCTGTGTATGTCAGTAAATACTTCACCAGTGGTTGTCCCCAACAGAAATCTCCGATGTGCAGCATGGGCAAGTTTTTGAGAGCGGTGGAAACACTCTCGCCGTCTCCATGTCAGGCTTCCCACTTGAACAAGGAAGGCGTCACACAAGGAGGAGTTAGGAGGAAACGTGCAAAATCGACGCTGGCAAGCTGATCGGAGTGGGTCCAGCACCCATTGTCCCCTGGGTCCAGCATGCTGACCCTCTACAGGAAGGAGGGAAGGGCCCCTCAAACTCTTGCAGCGGTTCTCAACCTTTTTTAATGCTGTGACCTTTTAACACAGTTCCTCATGTTGTGGTGACCCCCAATCTTAAAATTATTTTCGTTGCTACTTCATAACTGTAATTTTGCTACTGTTATGAATCGTAATGTAAATATTTGTGTTTTCTGATGGTCTTAGGCTCTACTGCAGCAATTCTCAACTTGTGGGTCGTGACCCACAGGTTGAAAACTGCTAGCAAGGTAGCCTAAGACTATCGGAAAACAGATATTTACATTATGATTCATTAACAGTAGCAAAATTACAGTTATGAAATAGCAACAAAAATAATTTTAAGATTGGGGGTCACCACAACATGAAGAACTGTATTAAAAGGTCACAGCATTAAAAAAGGTTGAGAACCACTTAGGGGAACCGTGTATTTTCTATAGATTTCCACTCTGTGTGTATTCCCCCTCCCCTTTCAACACAAACACCCAACATTCAACTGTGATTCCTTTAAGAGTGACCTCGTGAACTCAGGGTTTAAAGTAACTCATTTATCAGAACCAAAACCTGTATTTGGATCCAAATAGGCAGGACGGGCTGAGGGCCACACCCCTTATAAAATAACAACAGCAGATGTTTTTGAGTGTTCTTCCTGCTGCCCTAGGGCTGGTCACATACCATTGGAGACCAGCATTTATTGAGTGCCCACCATGTATTCACTCATTTAATCTTTATTATAACTTCATGTACTATTAATAGGAGGAGTACGCCTTTTAAACAAATAACCACAGTGAGTACTTTGGGATAAAACTACACCTTATTCTAAACTGGTCACAGGGCAGTTCAAGATGGCTAAAAATAGAAAACATTATTAAGTGCTTACGACATACCTGATATTTTTCCTGAACTCTACATTGAGATTTTTTAAAATTTGTTTTTATTAATTTTTAGAGAGGGAGGGAAGGAGAGGGAGAGACATCCACATCTATTGGCTGTCTCCTCCATGCCCACCACTGGGGATCGAGCCTGCAACCCAGGCATGTGCCCTGACCGGGAACTGAACCGATGACCTACCACTGCATAAGTCAATGCTCAACCACTGAGCCACACCAGCTGGTCTCTCCATTGAGATTTTATAATAACCTGTGAGTCAAGTAATACTATAATACTTATGTACAGTGAAGAAAGTAGAGGATGGAATCATGAATGGCAGAGTCAAGAATCAAAGCCAGGCAGCCTGGCACCAACGCTCACTCTTACCTCCAGGGCTCTACCCTCTTTCCCAGCAGGAATGTTCCTCGGTCAATCCCTGTCCTTCGGGACAGATGTCTGACCTCGATTGAAAAGCAATGCGCTTATGAAATGTTTCTGTGCAACCAGCCTTCCCAGCACACGCACTTCCTTCAGGCTGTGAGCACGACCTTTTTCACTTTGGCGGTAGATGCTGTTTAGCATCACATTACTGTGGTCTGTGATTTAGAGCTGCGATACCCACATGCCAAGAGGTCAGGAGAGGAATTCAGAATCAAAGGCAATTCTCCTAATTGCTGATCAGGTTCAATGTTATGCCCTTGAAAACCACTCCTTAACCACACACAGCAGCTGAACGAAAGGGTTAAAGAAAGCCAGGTTTCAGGAGGATTCTAGGGTCCCCACCTTCAGACGCTTTAGAACTAAAACAGTTTTGAAGTTTCCGCCTCATTGGAGTGACATAATTTACACCTTTCATTCCAGGGCTGTCTTAGCGGAGCGGCATAGTGGTGTTCTTGTGTAGACAAAGCTACTGGAGTTTAGAAACAGGAAGGGCTAGAAACTCACTTTTTAAAGTAAAATAAAGCTTACACAGTGGGGGATTTCCTTAACTCTCCACACTCTGGCATGTGTTAGGTAGTCAGGAAAGAATAATAAAATTCCCCAGGAAAGGCAGGTCACAAATGGCGGCGGTGAAAATGCGGTTTTCTAGGTGGCCGCGGGTCAGGTTTCCATCCCATGCTCCTCGCCTCCTGCGGGGCTGGTCTCGGGTTGCTTTTGCAGAGACAGGGCGGCAGGTCCTGCGGAAGAGCCAGGCCTTCCAGCTCAGCCCAAGGACAGTCTGGAGGACGCTCAGCTCACAACCGAGGCTCCTTCTGAGAAGGAGGTTGTCACACGAGAGCTGCACTAGGTTTCCATGGCTGCTCTCGTGGTTACACGAGGAAGGGTCCACCTCCCGCTGGATCCTGACGACTCGGCGCACCATGAGATGATGGAGAAGGGGAGAGGTGCTTGCACCGTGGAAAACAAGCAATAGGAACCACACAGATACACATCCCTGTTAGCAATAGCCTCCAGGAATAAAGGGCAAGATTGATGAGCTTGAAGGTGAATGAACATGCTGCTGAAGGACAAATGGGATTTCTGGGAACCCTTCAAAAAGTATCTGGACAGTGTGCAGTTGTCAAGACATTTAGTTCAGCCCCAAGGGCCTCAGGGAATGAAGAGGAGCTGGGGAGATTCTGGTTCCTGGGGCCCAGAGGGGAGAGACAAGTTTAATTTAGTGCTTCATACCTGTAACCTGTAGGAGCAAAATAGGATTGAGGGAGAAACTCAGGAATGGAAAGATCCAACTGGTAACATCCTAGTACGTTGATATATTTCACTAGAGGCCTGGTGCATGGATTTGTGCACCAGTAGGGTCCTTCAGCCTGGCCTATACCCTCTTGCAATCCAAGGACCCCTCAGGGATGTTGGACTGTCGGTTTCTGTCCAATCCCTGAAGGCCAGGCGATCAGGGATGTAGTAGTGCGAGCCGGAGCCGGGCTCTGCACTGTTCCCACTCATCCTGGCCCTGCTGTGCCTGTCTCCACCACTCGGTAGCTCTGATACAGAGTCAGGAGAGGCTCGTGCTGCTGCAGTTGTGTTCACCAGCCATTAGCCCAGTGTCTTATGCCTATCAGTCAGCTGAGCGGTGCTCCCACTGTGGGAGCACACTGACCACTAGGGGCAGCTCCTGCATTGAGCATCTGCCCCTTGGTGGTCAGTGCGCATCAGAGCGACTAGTTGCTTAGGCTTTTATATGTATAGAATAGATTACAGTACAGTCAATTCTGCCATAATATCACATGTGTTCCATAAGCTCACCTTGCTATGCAAAATTGCACAATAAAAACCACAGGGCTTAGAGAAAAATGGGGCCAAGGGTACAATCCTTAAAAGCTTGGTTGGTGACACACAAAAAATAGAAAATCTAAAACAAAACATTAGCACAATCTTATCTACGTAAAATGCTTAAGGAACATGTACATCTTTCAATACATATGGCACTTTATCTTGAAAAAGACTGAGGTTTGCTTGTGCAAATGGCCTTTGCAGCTTGGGAGTTATTAGGAGATGGTTGAAGGAAGGCTATCAAAATTTGTAATCTTAAAATCCTGGAGCTTGTTTCTCTTTGAAATATAGGTTCTTTGAAGCATACATTTATTTATTTATTTAAATTTTTATTAATTTTTTGTACATATCTCCCGATTACCCTCCCTCCCTCCCAGGCATACCCCAACCCCCCAGTGTCTATGTTCATTGATTATGCTTATATGCATGCATACAAGTCCTTTGATTGATCTCTTATCTACCTCACCTAACTTTAATCTTCCTGCTGTAAATTCACAGTCTGTTTGAAGCTTTACTGTCTCTGTATCTATCCTTTTGTTCATCAGTTTATAATGTCTTTATTATCTACAAATGAGTGAGATCATGTGATGCTTCTCTTTCATTGACTGGCTTATTTCACTAAGCATAAGGTTCTCCACTTCCAACCAGGTTGCTGCAAATGGTAAGAATTCCTTCTTTTTAATGGCAGCATAGAATTCCATTGTGTAGATGTACCACAGTTTTCTGATCCACTCATCTGCTGACGGGCACCTAGGCTGTTTCCAAATTGTAGCTATTGTAAATTGTGCTGCTATGAACATAGGGGTGCATAAATCCTTTCTGATTGGTGTTTGTGATTTCTTAGGATAAATTCCTAAGAGTGGGATTACAGGGTCAAATGGGAGATCCATTTTTAGTTTTTTGAGGAAACTCCATACTTTTCTCCACAGTGGCTGTACCAATCTGCATTCCCACCAACAGTTGAAGCATACATTTATAATAGACTAAAGGCCCTGGTGCATGAAATTTGTGCACAGGGTTGTGTACATCCCTCAGCCCAGCCTGCACCCTTTCCAATCTAGGAACCCTTGAGGGATGTCCGACTGCCCGTTTAGGCCCGATCCTGGGCAGTCGGACATCCTTCTCACAATCCAAGACTGCTGGCTCCCAACTGCTCACCTGCCTGACTTTCTGATTGTCCCTAACCACTTTTGCCTGCCTGCCTGATCACCCCCTAACCACTCCCCTGCCAGCCTGATGGATGCCTAACTGCTACCCTGTTAGCCTGATTGCCCTTAACTGCCCTCCCCTTCAGGCATGGTCACCTCTAATTGTCCTCCCCTGCAGGCCTGGTTTTCCCCCAACTGCTCTCTCCTACAGGCCTGGGTCCCCCTCAACTATCTTTACCTGCAGGCCCAGTCACCACCAACTTCCCTCCTCTGCCACCCCCTGCAGGCTTGATTGCCCCCAGTTGCCCTCCCTTGCAGGCCTGGTCCCTCCCAACTGCCCTCCCCTGCTGGTGGCCATCTTGGGTCCACATGGGGGCAGCCATCTTGTGTGTTGGAGTGACAGTAAATTTGCATATTACTCTTTTATTAGATAGGATACCCACTTCCTCAAAATTGAAGATTTGATTCAATACAGTGGTACCTTGAGATACGAGTGCCCTAACATACGAGATTTTTGAGATACGAGCCATGGAGCGAGCGATTTTTGCTTTGAAATATGAGCAACATTTGAGATAGGACTAATCGCGTGGATCGGCCGGCTGCACACGACCCACCAGTTTACCACAACTAGAGCATCTCATAGTTTCTCATGCCTCAAGGTTACGGAACGAATTAAACTCGTATCTCAAGGTACCACTATACATAGTTTTCCGTTAACTTCTGTATCCCTGCTGGGAATTCTTTCCTAACTTTCTCGTTGGCGCTGGGCTTTGCCCAATAGCTGAAGGTTTTACTTGTAGCGATGTTTGAAACCACCAAACCAGCTACTCATAGCACTAAAAGGCGCAGAATTTGGCAATTTTCATGAAGGTCTTTGTGTATAGATAGTGCTTTCTCTTTGAGAGACAGGTTGTCCTCCACTTTCCATTGTTTGGTTTTCAATATCAACAGTGCTCATTTTTCCATCTCTTCCATTTCTTTGGGACTTATTTTTTAATCAACTTCTCAACATTAGAGTTGCTCCATCTATAGACATTTCTTTTATTGTCATGGTTTTGTGGATTCCATCATGTCTGTTGCTTGGGAGAGAAATATCATGTGTTCTCTTGATTCTTTTGAACTTCTGCTTGATACATAAGGATGTTCTTTCCATGACCTGTTTGGTGTGTTTGAATAAAGGGTATTTATACATGTTTCAGGTGTTGAATAAATTTTTTTTAAAATATATAGGAGCTCACAGATGTGAAAGAAGAGTGAAACACAACCTTGTAGGGTAACACATGTGGTTAAGATAAGTCAGATGGTAAGAAAACACATGTACTAGGTAGATGTGTAAGGTGTGTGCATGAGTCCGTTTTGTGCATTCCTACAAGACTTGGTTAGCCCTGGCAGGTGTACCTCAGTTGGTTGAGCATCATCCCTTGTATCAGAGAGTTACTGGTTCAATTCCTGATCAGGGCACACATCTGGTTGTAGTCTTGATTCTCAGTGGGGGACTTGTGTGTGTCAGGGGGTAATGAGTGACTGATCAATGTTTCTTGTTCACAGCCATGTCTGTCTATCTTTCTTCCTCTCACTCTAAAATCAATAAAAACATATTTAAAAAAGGCTTGGTTCATCTGGCTGTAGTTCTCTATGTAACCTAATTTTTCTCACCAAATTGCCTGTGAAAAATTTGCATTATGCTCAAATTGTCCCATAATATATTAATCTAATTATAATAATTTGCATTTTTATTAGACTATCTATGGTATTGCTGCTCCTGTATTTTCTCAGTTGATCATTATAAGAGTCCTGTGAGGTAGAAAGGAAAGTTAATGTCCCCATTATACGCATGAAAAAACTGAAGCTCCAGGTCCCAAGCATGGATATGAGCCTGGAATGTCCTGACCTTGTTGAAATCCATGGTCCTACTGCTTCCTAAGGCCAATTCTGCCCCTCTTTTGGAAGTTTGTGAGCCAGGAAACTTTCTTCTTTTTGAGGTTGTTTTTGTTGTTGTTGTTTTGTTTTAGGAATAGAGGGTCTTGGCTAATGCAGAATTGCCTGGATAATGTTCAGATTCTCTCCCAACTCTGGGAGGCTTCCTGCTACATTTTGTCTTATAAATTGACCAGGTGGAGGGCACCCTACCCCAAATGTCAAGGTTAGTCCTTGAAACAAGGAGCTTCTCTACTGCTGCGCTGCAGGCACAGGATGAAGAGAAATCCTTCCTTCGTGCCCTGGGAGCTGGCTGAGAACGTCCCCAGGCAGAGCACTGCGGCCCCTCTTGTGGAGGGGGTCCCACTTGGTTCGCCCTATTTAGACATTGTCCTCTCGGAAGACAGTGACCTCCCTGTCAGGGCTATTGTGATTGTGCTGTCACCAGCCTTGCTCACTGGGAGAGGAGATGCTCTGGGTGTAGCTGAGCCTCTTCTTCCTCCTGGTCCTGTGAAGTCCTGACAGCTCCCATCAAACCCCACTTCAGTGACAGGGAGGGGTTCCCACCGTTTCCAGCAGTGAGCTCAGAAATGAGCTCTGCTGCTGCTGTTTCTGCTGTTATTCAGAGAGCACCTCCTGTACCTGGGCTCAGAGAAGAATTTCACTCTATCCATTGAGCAAAACCAGCTAGAGCAGGATCACCCTCTTTGGAGGATTATTTCCTTTGCTTCTTACAGTTGAACCCTGGAGATGACTTGCTCCCAGTCTGTGCACTAAACCCTGTGCTGCCCAGCTTCCCTCATTCAAGTTTGCCTGTGTCTTAGTCCAGGTGACCAGAAGCTCAGTCAGCCTCAGTCATTTCCCAGCTTACTGGAGTCCTGTGCACTTGTCAGTGACCTTCCCATGACCTGGATCACAATTTCTCAACTTGTCACTGCCTTTCATGTGTGGGTGCAGTGTTCCCTTCCATTTAGACAGCATGTGCCCTGAGGGTCACTTTTGTGTTTACTTTGGTGAGTTTGGTTTCCTTCCTCCCTTCCTTTCTTTCTTCCTTCCTTCCTTCCTTCCTTCCTTCCTTCCTTCCTTCCTTCCTTCCTTCCTTCCTTTTCTATTTTTGAATCTATGCACTAGAACCCACTACAAATTTGAGAGGAAAAAAGAAAAAAGAAAAAAAAAAACCCAACAACAGAGAAAGCAGAGCAATCTAATACTGGAATATTTTTTTAAGCTTTATGAATGAGGCCTCTGAACTCAGTGGCCATGGCTCTCTACTCACCTGTATCTTTCACATCCTGTTTCCTGCTGGAGTAGAGAATCAGAGGTACTCTGGCCCTGAGCCCCGGCCCTGGCTATGGGTCTGTCTCTCTGTCCTCTGATGGGCAGTGGCAGCCACAGCTGCTGGAGGGGAAAGCAGCTAGGCACCTCCTGCTGGGCAGTCTAGCCCATTGCAGCAACCATGGCAGCTTTCTGGGCAGGGAAGCCAGCTGGGCCTTCACCTGCAGAGGCCAAGGGCAGCCAGTGACAAAAATGAATGACAAGGAAATTCCTGCAGCCAATAGGCACGGGGCTGAGGAAGAAGGGGGTGTCTCCAGGCTTGGTTTTGAGGTTTTCTGCCTTGACTAAAATCCAGGTTCTCAGCACAGGGGCTGTGACTCAGCGCTGAGAAATTCCCCACGGCCTTGGATGACCTTTACATCCATGACCTCTGAGTCACATTTCTGGGAGGAATTTTCTTTTTCACCAGAGGCAAACTGAAGGGAAAATGGCCAGGATGGTGGTTTGGAAACAGTAGAGGAAACGGGGTCACTTGTGTTCTTAGTCCGAGAATTAAAGACATGCAAGAATGGAAAGAAAAACAAGGCAAAAAAGGCAGGTCAGTGAGGAGATGGGATCATCTCCCAGTGGAACGGGAAAACTGGGCTCCTCTGGCGATGGAGGACTCTGACCTTTAGCTTCTAATTGCGATTCTGAAAGTAGAATGTGAGCGATGGAGCTGGCAGTCTCTCCTTCACGTCCAGTGTTTGTGGAAGACCTTTGGTGTTGCAGGTGGGCCCTGACACAATGGAGCAGAGTCCTGCCCTGGGGTTATCTCAACAGAAGAGAAAGACAACAAAGAAACAGTCCACCAAATGGCACATTTCAATCCAGCCCTTTTGACTAATTAACAGGAATGCGTTCAGATAATTTTGTCAACCAGTATCACCCCAATAAATTCAATAAAAATGAAGTAATCTCTTGTACTGGAAATATATATTTCTTATATTATATTATACTAGTGACCTGGTGCATGAAATTTGTTCTTGGGAGGGGGAGTTCCCTCAGCCAGCCTGCACCCTCTCCATTGGAGGACCCCTATAGGATCGGGCCTAACCCAGCAGTAAGACATTCTTCTCGCAATCTGGGTCTACTGGCTCCTAACCACTCACCTGCCTGCCTGCCTGCCTGATCACCCCTAACTGCCCTCCCCTGCAGGCCTGATCTTACCCCCAACAGCCCTCCCCTGCCAGCCTGACTGACCCTAACTGCCTCTGCCCCAAAGCTCCCCACCACCATGGCTTTGTCTAGAAGGAACTTGGATATCTGGAAGAGGCTGGTTGACCTGGTATAATTAGCATATTACCTTTTTATTAGTATATATAGATTATATAGGATAGAATTGCTTAAATGGGAGGAGGGGAAGCCTTTTTCAGCAGGAAGAGATGCTCTTGGCAGACAAAAATACATAATCCCTATATCTGGACTGATAGCCAGCCATATGCACTATACTGCCAAACCGGTCATTAAAAATTGAACTGCTTTCTTACACCTTACACCAAACAGCTATTGCCCTTAAAACCCCTCCTCAGCCCTCACTTTAGGTTCTGCCTTTATAATTCACTGAGATTAGGTTCTGATTGGTCAGTTTCTATACCAGTCAGTGTCTCCAGGCCTATCTCTGGGCCTGCAACTGCTGGCAAGGCCCAGAGAAAAAGAGAGGCAAAGACTGACCCACAGCTGCTACGGAGGCTGTGGATTAGACCCTGCTTCTCTCTCTGAGCCTCTCTCTGGGCCTGATAGCATACAATGGAATATTATTCAGCAATAAACAGGATTGAAGTTCTGATACAAAAAAAAAAAAGAGAGAAAAAGAAATGTGTTCAGAATGCCCAGCTCCAGGATGTGGCAAACATGTGCACTTGGCTGTGCAGGATGCAGGAGGATGGGGTTCCGAGAGGGCAGAGAGGGTGGGAGGGGGTGGAGGGGTGATGGAACCTGTGAAGGATGCTGTGCTTTAATCGTTCAGAGGTTTCTCTGGAGTCCTGGCTCTCTTACTGCCCAGCCTCATACCTGGGGCTCCATCTCCTAGAAGATGCCCCAGGGTAGCGGAGCTGATTGGGAATGCGAAAATGAAGAGCACCCCGTAATGTCCCTACCCCCTCACCCCCATTCTGTGCCTTTGAAGCTTTGTCTGAGGTTAAGAGTCCTTTTAATGTAAATCTAGGTCTCAGTTCAATCGTGGACGCCAGAGTGTGTCTGGAGACAGGAAAAGCAGTGCCCAAGCCCCGCAGGATTCCAAGCCACCAACAGATAAACAACACAAACCGAAAGCACTCGGCGCCGGATTCGCTCCGGTTCTGCTTGACTTAGACAAATGCATCCGAGGCCATTTCCGACAAAAGGACCGTCCACAGCCAACAGGCAGTCGCTTGGGAAGCAAGGGTGGCGATGCTGAGAGGCAGAAAGGGCTGTGGCCAGGGCTTCTGAGATCCACCATCCCATCCGGGCTTGAGAGGCAGGCAGTCCCGCAGGGAACAGAAGGTCAGAAAGGGTCTCGGTCAAGAACAGAGCAGCATGGTCAGGAGGAACGTGGGGACCTGACAAGACTGGCAATGAACTGGACGGAGGGCAGGGCCTGCAGTGTGTGGCCAGGGTCCCAGCGTCTCCCAGAGCCTTGAGGAAGCTGGAGAGCGAGGGACTGAGGAGCTACCTGCGACCAGAGTGTGGCTGAGGGAGGCTGGGCCGGGAGGACCTGGAGGGGGACTTGCCGGCTGCCTGGCTGCCCTCCTGCCGGGCAAGGGTGGTTTTGCCTTATGGTGCCCCATGTTCTCTAACCCAGGTCAGAACTCCCTGATACTCCTCCCACCCCGTCCCCACCCCCTGGCCATCTGGCTGCTCCCTTGACCCTACCTTCTGGCCTTCCCTTCAGGGCCCTGTCCTCCCAGCTGACCTTCAGTGACCACGGCACACCAATCCATCCGAATGGCAGCCTCGCAGCAAAGTCTTTATTAGAAACAGGAGCAAAACATTGCATGAAGGAGAGGGAGGAGAGGTGGCAGGGAGGGGGAGGAAGAGAAACGTGGAGGGAGAGAGGCCGCAGTGAAGACTTTGCGGGATAGCAAGGATAATGCCAGCAAAGAGAAGGCAGCCGTCCCCCACCACCCCCCCCCCCTAGCACCTCACTTCTTAATTGCGGTCCTCCATCCACACAGCTTGGTTTTCAAAGTTCTGCCCTCACTCACCACCTGCCCAGGAGCCGGGAAGGGGCCTGGCACATTTTCTCTCCTTTCCTGAACTTCCGGAAGATGTTCATCACGTTGGAGGGGGTCTCAGCTCCTCTTCCTTAGTCCTCTTCTGTCCATCTGGTCCTAGCCACGCCCGGGTCACAGGCCACCTCCCAAGACCCATCAGGGGGGTGGACAGATCAGAGCGTTGGTGGCTGCAGAGAGTATGTTTTGACCTAGCACTATGCACATGTGGTTGTATGTGCACAGGCGTGTGCATGTGTGTGTGTTGGGAAAATGGGAATGTTGTACTTGTGGCTTTAACAGAAAGGATTTGGGTCTCACAGATAGGGGGCTAAGAAGGATCTCGTAGCTGGGTGATGATCCAAAGGTGTGATGAGTCAAGTCACATCCAGCAGAACCTGAGATTAAATAAAAAACCTATAATCCGTCCCTCTGTATGTTGTGTGGCCTAAGACTCCTTCCCTGGAACTGAATGAATGATTACTGTTGTTGCTACTCTTACTTTTGCTTGAACAGAGACAGGGCGTGCGGCATGCTGAGGGGAGCGAGTTGGGAGAGGCCTTCGGGAAGGGCTCTGGGCTAGCTGCGGCTCAGGTTAAAGGGCAGGATCTCCACCTGGCTGGCGGCGAGGTGGCTGCTGGGGAGCGGAGCGGAATGTGGAGGCTGGAGGTGCCCTGGCAGTTGGGATATCACCTTAGTAGGGTCCAGCCGAAGCCCGTCATCCATACATGTCTTTATCGTTTTAAAAATAATCACTGTGTTTTAGACACAATAATGAAAAAACAGAAAGCCGGAGCAAAAATTGCTCACTATCCCATCCTGAAATCAAATCAATGGAAGCCATTCATGATGCCCATCACCTGTCAAACCCCCTCCACGGTGTTGGCGAGAACTCGCGTGTGCATGTGGACGTGGCTGGCAGAGGATGCCATCTGATCGGCGAGATTTCCTCAGGATCAGGCCCAACCGTTCTCCCCCTCTACCGAGTTTTCAGTGACGGTGCAGGACAATTTGGCTTAGAAACCACGGAGGCAGGAGACCCACCGCTCAGCCAAACCCCACCTGTTCTCATTCTTCACCTCCCTCTCTTTCCTCACAGCCTCGTCTATCCCTTTGGACCGTGTCCAGGCTCTGTGGGAGGCCCACCTTCTCTCCAGGTGACCTGGCGCCTTGATGTCGATGCTGGGGATGAATGGCCTCCATGAATGTGCCCCTGAATACACGGGGCGCCTGCCGTGGTTGTTTTGTGTGTCGGCTCTGCATGCCAGTGATTTCCTTCCCTCCCTAACCTGCTCCGTGCAGCATGTCCGACCCGCCTCCTGCACGTCAAAGGAGGGCAGCCAGCGTTCCCCGCCAGAAGCCAGAGGCACCGGGAGAAATGGAAATTGGACAATGGTCTTGTATACTCCCTCCCCGGTCGTGGATGGCCTTCAGCAGGAAACCAATCAACGGAATCAAAAGAACACGGTTTCCTGTTAACATCGAGCGATGCCAAATCCATCAGCCATTACTGTTTCATGCCCTGTGCCAGTCATTGTCAAGCAGAGCATAAGTAATAACACATGACTGGGGTTGTAGTTGTAGTGAAATATTCTTTTGCTTTTGGCACGACTCCACACACCTTCATATTGCCCTTTCCCAAACCTAAGGAGGTTTTTTTTTCTTTTTCTCCTTTTCAGATTTCTTTTCCCCCAAAGAACTGTATCTGGCTGTTTTGCTGCATACCAGCTCTTAAACCCACGCCAGCTGACTCCCAATCTCCTCAGCCTTTTCTTAAGCAACACTTTTTAAAAAAAATATGTTATTATTATTGCATCACATAGGGCTAAAATAAAACCCACTGTGTATTGGCCTTCAACAATCTTGCTTTTCCTCTGAAAATGGCTAGTTCCCTAAGACTGGCTTTAAGAGAGAAAAACCTCTCACATAATATTTTTCTTACTTTCCAGGCTGATCTTGAAGGTGATGATAGGTCATAAGCCGCAGCCTCTGCTAGGATGTTACAGCCCCCAGAGCAGGAGGGAAGTACATGTGTGTTTGGAATGCAACAAAAAGAGGAAAGTTACTGCTATGTTTCTGACAGGATCCTATACTTTTAACCCTTTCTCCAGACCTAGAGAAAACCCACCTCAGAAGTTTTCTCCTACAATGGCATGGTTTAGGGGAGAATGTGTGTATACATCTGAAATCTCTTTTTGTTTTGTTTTAGTCTTCAGCCAAGGATATGTTTTTTATTGATTTATGGGGGTTGGGGGGGAGAAGAAAATAGAGAGGGAGAGGGAGAGGGAAAGAGAGAGGGAGAGAAAGAAATCGATTGGTTGTCTCCCATACACATCCCCGGCTGGGGATCGAACTCTGCGTATGTGCCCTGACCAGGAATCGAACCCACCACCTTTAGGTGTATGGAACAACAGCAAGCTATGGAGCCACCCAGCTGGGACCCCCCAGACAGGGTAGGGTGGTGGCTAAGAGCTTTGGTGCCAGGCAGAGCTGGTTCCAACCTTGCCTGCCTCCCTCACTAGGTGTGTGACTCTGGGAAAGTTGGTGAACTTTGCGATCCTCGTGTTTCTGCTCTGGGACACGGAGCAGACGCTCACCTCCCAGGGCCTCATCAGGAACATGACTCAGGCCCTGGTACTTCACTCTCTTCTCAGCCACCAAAGCCTTTAGCAGAGAGAGCAACTCATAAGTGTGCAATAAGTCACACAATTAGCATTATTAAAGCCCTTTGGAAAGCACAGCGTCCCGCTCCCTCGGGAAGGGAGTGCGGGCTCTGGTGGTGGAGGTGGTGGGGCCACGCAGAGCAGCTTCTCCGAGTTGTTTGCCTGCGTTGCCTCACTTCATTGTCAGGAGCGTTCTGGGAGAGGAATGGGCACCCGTGACCCGGTTCCACAGATAAAACAAGGGAGGCCCTGGCGCACTGCTGCGATTGGCAGAGCCTGGCTGCACCCCAGGAACCTGGAGCCTCGCTGCTGCTCCCTCTGCGATCCCGCTGCCTCTCAGAGCTGCCTAGTTTGTTCCTGGCCTGTCTCCTGGGTCGGTCCCCGAGGCCCCTTCCCTCCCTGTCCTTTCCAGGAAAGACAGAGCTCTCTGCCTCTTACACACACACACTCACACACACACTCTCTCACACACTCACACTCACTCACACTAACTCACACACACACTCACACACACTCTCTCACACACACACACACTCATGCACACACACACATACACTCACACACACATACACTCATACACATTCACTC
>JAAGEH010000076.1:23444989-23463274 GCA_011751065.1 Lasiurus cinereus | reverse complement strand
ACACATACACTCATACACATTCACTCATACATACTCTCACACTATCACACACACATTCTCACACACACTTGCACACACACACACACACTTGCACACACACACACTCACACACACACTCTCACACTCACACACTCACACTCCTGGGCTGTGCTGCCTCCTGTGGCCTCCCAGGAAAGTGGCTGTGCAGATCAGTCCTAAGGATGTGGTGCTTTGACTGGCTGGCATCACATTTTCTTCCCTGCGGGGCCATCCTGCAATCCTTCTCTTTCTCCAGAAAGTGTTCCTGAAATGCAAGTTCATTGCCTGCAGGCTTCTAGATTAACCCCTCATCTCTGAGGCTAACCTAGACTATCACTTGAAAATGATGACTATTGATAAGAGGAGGAAGAACAGCTCTTTGGAGGATGGGGAACTTGGATTGGGGGGGGGGGGCGGGGTCTTAGATCAGGTTCCCAGGGAAATCGTCTGGAGGAAGTTTACTGCAGAAGGTCCTCGGGATCCACCCCTGGGAATGAGTGTGTGGGGTGTTGGAAGAGGACTGGGCAGAGGGAGGCTTCAACAGTAATGAGCACGGTGGTTGCCACAGAGACTCAGCTAATCCCATAGCGGGGGAGGGGTCTGTATTCCTTGTATGACCTGTCATTGGGTATAGGCTGTTGTTAGACAAGGTAGAGTGAAAGGCTAGATCCTGGAAAGGGACTTGGCTGAGAGCCTTCACTCTGTGCTCTCAACATCGGTGGATGAGACCCCAGCCTGCCCAGCAGGATCCACTCCAGCAGGAAGGCCAGGGCAGAGCACGGAGCTGGGTGGCAGGGCCTTTTGAGACTCTGATAAAGAGACTTTAGGACTGAAGTCCTGGGAAAGGAAGGTGGTTTCTTTCAACCTAAAACTGAAACAGCGGATAAAAGCCTCATCAGCGGAGAAAAGCCTTGACTGAGCTTTCCTGCTGTGCCCGCTCCCACTCTCAGGAGAACTCGGCCATGTGTCCAACCTTGAGGCCTAGTGTCAGATGAGATGCTGGGCCTTCTAGAAAACAGAGTCTCGGAGCTGGGGGTCTGATTCCAAGCCTCCTCCTCCCCCGTTATGTCTTTTGTACTCTCTATTTGGGCCTCTCAACCTCTCTGCCACAACTGTTTCTGGAACTGGCAAGGTCTTCAGGGCCAAGGAGAGGTATTTTTCTTAATAATACTATTTGCATAGCTGACTTACATCCCATTGGATTTTCCAAGTCCCTTCCATAGGAGGACCCCATTGGAGTGGCTGTGTCACTCATACGATGGCCCTAGTAGCCACAGGGATTCTACTGACTCTTCTTTGGGGAGACCAAACTCTCTCCTCCCTTCACCCACCCTCGCCAGCCATGGGGTCTGAATTGAAGCAGACTTCTGACTATAGGACTTCACCTCTCTGGCCACAATCCTGGGTTGAGGAATGGACACCTGCCCCCAGCTGAGCCAGTCATTTGTCCCCAACTCTGCCCCCAGTGATGGATGCAAAAATGTGTCCAGGACTCAGGCTAAGCCAATCCAAATCCTTCCTCCGGGAACTTTTTCCCAAACTAAAGCTGGTCTGGGGAAAGATGAAGAGCCTCTTCCCTCTGCTCCTGAGGCCATGGGCGTGACTCTCATGCTTTACGTAGATATAGCCAGTAGCATGGAGAAAGTGACCTTGTCAGAGTAAAGCAGACACCAACGAAGAGAAGCAGAGAGGAGAAATGGGGTGCATTTTTTATGGTTTTAAGACCCCTAGATAAGTCTCCTGTGGTTTTGTAAGGGTTGATTATGTGAACCAGTAACCAGTGTGTTAGTGATATAGTTCCTGGTTCTCAGAAGGTGGTCTTAAGCGTCTGAGGCTAGTGCATTAGGATGTGATCATATATAAATGTGGAGTATCAGACACATGGGCTTTCTGGGGTAGGGAATGAGGAGGGAGGGAGATGATAAATAAGTGGTGGCACCTTGGGCATGCAGTAACAACTAAATGCTATCTATGTGTATGCTTCTATTTCTTTCTCTTAGTAAGCCTAAAGGAAGAAAAAAAGAAACACAAAGCTTTCAATACAGTGTCTCAGGAAGCCACCACCAATTGGTGGGAATTAGCCTTTAATATGAAAACTGTTTTCATTGGATCATTGTATCCATTGCCTTTGTGTCTCTTTCAACAGAGGTCTTTGCATGTTGGTTCTATCTGAGGCTAAGAGTTTTAAGTGTTTTGTCTCTGCACCCAGACGTGTTAGCAGAAAGCCTTGTATGACTTTCCCCAAGCTCATCTGAGAGAGGAGGGTCTTTCCTGCTGTGTTATTTCGGCTCCTTCCAACTACCAATCCCAGAGCCAAGGTGCATTTCACAAGAGTCCCTCTCAGGAGACTCGGTTTCCCTTTGGCATGGCAGGGCCGTAGCTTGAGAAGGAGAGGAATTCTTCATGCAAAATAGAAAAGTTTAATTGGTTGTTGTTGAGAGGAAGAGAGCAAGGAACTGTTTGGGATATACAAGTTTACACCAAAGACATGATGCTTCCTTATCTGAGATGATGGTGGTAGCGATGGTGATGATGGAGGCCGTGATGATGGTGGTGGAGGTGGTGGTGATGAGGACACAGGAGAGGGTGGACTTTCTCCCTCACTTCTGCCACATCGGCAGCATTATCACAGATGGTTTCTATTGGTTCTCAATGCAGTGCTCCTCTGCAAAATAAGCATGTAGACTAGGAGGGACATTAGGTAAAAGTACACAGAGATGCACTCAGTTTTCTCCTACCCCGTGAGCTAGGTGAAAAGCACCACTCCGGTTGCCTGTCCCTCCTCCTTGCTTTTAAGGAGGGCATTTTAGAGCTCTTCTTCTCCCCCACTTCCTCCTTCTCTTTTTCCTTCTCCTTCTCTGTCTCCAAATTAATCTTAGCAGGGAGTCCCGAAGCAAATGATCAGGTTACAGGTCTAAATGTGATAGCCTGTCATCCTTCATTATTTCTGACATAAACAAAACTGTCAGAATTCTCTGAGACCTGCCTTTGGTCCAGGGTGTTCTCTTTGAGGCAGGAAGATCCACAAGGATTAGAAAGAGGAGGGTTTCTCCAAGGTAATGAAAAGAATGTAATGGAAGAATGGAAATGATCTCCAGCTCCAAACCTGAGTGCACATTTAGACCGTTGCATTTGAGCTATTGATGAAGGCTGTACAATGTTTACATAATTATGGCTTATTTTATAAATTCCAGGTCTGGGGGCACTTCATTAACCAGATTAATTTCTTCATCTATCCCCCTGCAATTTCCTTGAGTATTTGGATTTTTATATGCAATTAAAGAATAATTGCCTGGCTTGTTTCCTGGAGATTGGGGCCTTCCGTAGACTGAGTAATGGAAGAATAATACCTAACTATTGGAGCTGTCTATTTAGGACTTGAGCTAGTACGCCATCATTCAGGCACGCACACAAATAATGTTTTAGAAAACGTTTCTTATTCTTTATACACTTTTTTGGTTGTCATTTATCCTCACCTGGAGATATTTTTTTTTCACTGACTTTTAGAGAGAATCGGAGGGAGGGAGGGACGTATGAGAGGATAGAAAGAAGGGAGGGAGGGAGGGAAAGAGAGAGAGGAAGAGAGACATCCATATGAGAGAGAAACACCAATTATTGCATCCCATACAAGCCTTGACAGGAGTTGGGATTGAAACTGCAACCGAGGTACAGGCCCTTGCCTGGGAATAGTACCTGAAAAACTTTGGTTAGAGGGCCAACGCTCTAACCACCGAACAACACTGGCCAGGGGGGCTCTTTACATACTTTGAACCTATATCTTCCTGCCAGCGATTCTGGGATGAATTGAGCATAAATGAATCCAAGTATCTATTCCTCAGAGGCTGTTTATCTTTTCCTGGCCCCCCATTCAGGGCAGCCACCGTTTTCTGAAGGAGCCACACACACCACACTTCAGCGGAGAATTATTTGGTCCAGAGTGGGGAGGGCTGGGGCCCTGGTCTTCGTTTGGGGGCATTTCAGAACTTTAATATTTTGGTAACCCATGCTCCATAAATCACTGAATTACATCAAGTCTATTTAAAACCCCTCTGGGCAGCTGTTTAAAATGCTGTCACTGCAGCAAGCCATGTCCTCAGAGTCACGTGGCAGGCTGGGGCCGAGAGGGGATGGGCTTTGTTTGTGTTTCTTTAACTCCAGCTCGGTTTACCCTCTGACTCCACTTCTGTGAACACTCCCTTCATTTCCAGTCATTTCCAAGGCAGGATGTAAAGGCCACTTAGTCCATCGGGGTTAAGCCTTCCCATCAGATCGAATTCGCTTCCCCTTACGTTCTTCTCTTCAAGCCATTTAGTGAAACTACCACAAATTGTTAACTTCGGATTAATATGTTTAATAAGTCAAATCTGGACTATTTCAAGGAGGCAGCCCGGCAGCCGGAGGATTGGCTGCAGCGGAGCCGTCCGCTGGCTTTTCCCTGGCCAGCGCGGGGGGCTGAGACCACCTGTGCAGCACCTGAGGGCAAGGCGGGCCTGGTGACCCCGGAGCCCGGCCTCCAGATTTGCGCTGGGGCCTGGGGGTGCAGGAGTATCAGGAGGCCAGATCCAGGGGAGAAGCCTGCAGTGAGCCTGGCTTCTCCTTCACAACGCTGCATGTTTATAGAGGCACTGCCTGCCCCTGCTCAGGCTCCACGGTCCTTGAGGAAAAGGCCGAGGGGGCTATCTTGGTCACAGTCACACCCAAGCCTGGGTTACCTACACATGTGTTGGAAGGCATGCACACACAAGAGAGAAACATCTAGCTTCAGTGAGCTTATTCAGAATTTTTCAAATGGAAAAAAAAACACTAAAAACTACATATGCTCTTAATTTCAGCATGTAAACATTGAAACCTTAACAAATTAAATTCCACATTGCTCATGGGGGGCACCATTATCTTTTCAGAGTCTTGGCCCTTCACTGGTCTTTGTCCTTCCCTGGCACATAGTAGGTGCTTCAGAAATTTGTTGAATCAGTTCATGAATCCAAATTAACAGCAGGGCTTTGGAATCAAGATCTGGGTGGTTACTCAACCCTTTTGAGCTTTAGGTTGAGTTGTTGGGAGGATGAAGTAATATAACACATGCAATCGATTGTATATGTGATGTGAATGGTATATATCCTGTATATTCTACCCCTCCTTGCATTTGTCATAAGGGCACCTACAGCGGACCTGTGTGAGGGATAAGAGCTGATTTCACCTCTGCCTTTGCCAGCAGCTGAGGATGGCGGGCAGGGCAGGGATGGGCAACAGTGGGCTCAGAGGAGGTTGTGGGTACAGGCTTCCTGCTCCCCCCCTTATAGGCCTGGAAAAGGAAGGAGACAGGCCACAGCTCCAGGCTCCTGGGGCAGAGGGCCTCAGAGCCCCAGCCCCAGCAGGGAAGCTGGTTGGCTTGAGTGCAGGAAGCACACCTTGTTCCGCTCTCAGCTCAGGACGCACCCAGAGCCTGTCCTGCTGTCTCTGAGAATCTTCCAGGGGCCATGAGGACTGCCGGGGCACCCCACCCACAGACATTTGTGTATTTTGAACAGAAAAAGAACCAACAGTACACAAAATAAAACAGCAGAAGCCTAGGGGAATGGGATTTAAAAGACAATCTTATTTTGAGAGACACCAAATGCTAAGCGGAGACTCAGTCAGGCCCCTTAGGAAAGGGAACTGATTGTGTTTGGGAATCACAGTGGGTGTTCCCAACTAGCCTGTCTAGGGCCCTGACTTAGCAGAGATTTCTCACTAGGTCATGGTTTCTTTAAAAAACAGAGTAACTGCCCTAACTGGTTTGGCTCAGTGGATAGAGCATTAGTCTGTGGACTCAAGGGTCCCAGGTTCGATTCTGGTCAAAGTCATGTTCCTTGGTTGCAGGCACATCCCCAGTAGGGTATTCAGGAGGCAGCTGGTCGACAATTCTCTCTCATTGATATTTTTAACTCTCTCTCCCTCTCCCTTCCTCTCTGTAAAAAAAAAAACAATAAAATGTTTAAAAACAAACAAGCAAGCAAGCAAATAAACCAACAAACAAACAAACAAAAAAACAACCAGAGTAATAGCAGAGCCCTTAATTCTTTTTTTTTTTTTTTTTTTTTTTTTTGCAAAAAATCTCAATTTATGGAAAAGGCAGTCAAGTAGGGGAATGAGCAATGGCTCTCCAATACCCCTGTTCTCTGAGTCATCTCAGGTGGAGGCCTTTCCTGCCAGCCTCCCATTCTCCTTCACAGAAGAAACTGCCCTGGGGGTGTTGCCTCTGGAAAGACAGTTTTATTTCTTGCTGAAGGAGGCAAGGTGGGGCGGGGAGGTTTTGGAGGGCACATTTTCCTCCCTTTCTTCCTGCCTTTTGGGTTGAGAGTTTGATTTTTTTTTTTTTCCTGACAATAACCATGCTTTTAGATCTTACTTGCTTCCTAAAAGTTTGGCCTAGCCATTTTTTTTCCTCTCATCACTCTCAGGCAGCCATTTGAAGTAAATGTTTAAAATTAATTTCTAATATTTATCGAGAGCCCCATCCTTCTTCCCCCAAAAGTCAATATTTCATGTGTTCTTTCATGTAATGGTCCTATCATTTCTCTATTTGGTGTTCCCCCTCTCTCTGAAGGGAATAGGGACTTGTTCAAATCTCATCTTCATCAATCACTAGCTTTGTGACCTTGAATAAATCATTTAGCGCATATATATATATATATATATATATAATTGATTTTTTACAGAGAGGAAAGAAGAGGGATAGAGAATTAGAAACATCGATGAGAGAGAAATATCAACCAGCTGCCTCCAGCAACCAAGGTACATGCCCTTGACTGGAATCAAACCTTGGACCCTTCAGTCAACAGGCCAACACTCTATCCACTGAGCCAAACCAATTAGGACCATTTAGCCTTTCTAAACCTCCACTTCTTTACCTGGAAAAATAGTTAATCATGATCAATTGATAGGATTGTTGGACTGATGAAACATGTTAAACATAATAATGTACTCAGCACACAGAATCACTCAATAAAAGGTGCTGCTCTTCAGAACACAACTAGTTCTATCATCCTCCCACCCAACTCTCTACCCTTAAAGAAAATTAGTTAACAGGTTCTCAGCTCTGGGATCTTAGATTAATCAGGTCTTCAAGGTCCTTCAACTTCAATATTCATATCACTTCAGGAAATGATGTAAATGTTTCAGATAATAATCTATCTGCTTTCACCCTAGTCCCACTTCAGTCCATTCTCCAAACAGCAAAGTGCCTTTTAAAAACAGAAATTCAGAAACAAACAACACACCTCAGCAATCCCAGATCATGCCACTCCCTTTCCGGAAATTTTTCAATGGCTTCCGCTTACACTTAGAATAAGATCTAAATTGCATTTTCAGGGACAACCACCTCCTGTGCTGCCCTCCGCCTTCTGCCTCCCACCTCTCTCCCTGTCTCCCTCTTGCTGTTTCAGCTCCATGACCACCCTCTGACCTTTGTATTCCCTAATGGCGCTAAGCTCCCTGCTGTCTGAAGGCTCTGTACTCACTGTTCTCTGGGCCCGAAACTTTTCTCCTTGGAGAGTTGACTCTTTCAGCTCAAATGTCATCCTCAGGGATGCCATCCCACTACCCGATCTCAAGTAGTACATGCACCCAACCCCCAGTTAGCATCTATTACATCACCTTGTTTATTTCCATAGCACTGCAATTAATTATTTATTCATCCATTGATTGAAAGAATGAACCTGTAATTTAGGGGGAAAAACAACTTATAAACAATCAGCTCAAGCCAAAAGACAGCAAAAACAAATGCAATAGCTCTCAAAGTAGGAAAAGAGTCACAGGATTAACCAGATTTGTTTGAAATCAAAACAACAAAAGTGATCCTTCTTAATAGGGAGCCTGAGTCTACAGCCTGTGGTCAGAGCTTGGATGGATATAATTCTGCCCCAGGAAAACTACTGAAGGACTCACAAAAGAGTGAGAAAGCTAACTTTCCTTCTGCCTGAAAAAGGTGAAAGTCTGCCCCCCTCTGCCCCCAATCCCGCAAGCAGCTTCCATGAAAGTGGGATGAAAGAATGGGTTTACTATTGTAACGATGGTAAGTTCTTATGTATTCAATACCTATACTGACTAGGTCTGTTGAGAGAATCAGCTGTTACTGGCTTACTTAATTTTTCTCAGGCCTTACCAACGAGCTAATGAGCTTTGTTAAAAAGAAATTTTTGGTTCCCATAGAGAAAATTCTGGAAACAAAATATACTAAGTGATTGCGTGTGAATTTTTACAAATCCTACCCTCACTCTCTGATGTGCCTGGCTGGGTTGTTTAGAAGCCATTGGCTTAGATGGCTCTGGGAGTTTTTGTAAAAAAATATATTTTATTTTTTCTTGAGCAATTTGGTTTTGATTAAACCCCCAAATAAATGTTTTCCCAAGTTCCCCCTCTCTTAGTTTACAAGCTCATCTGTATTTCAGAAAAATGTAGCCCACGTGGTTTGATTCATTTACACTCAACTTGTCCCAGGAACATTGGCAGGGAGATACCTGTTCAAAGTATATGAGAATAAGAAACTTTTCCTAAAACATTGTGTGGGTGTGTGCCTGCAATGATGACACATCAGCTTAGAGGCCTAAGTAGGCCAATCCAATAGTTAGGTGTTGTTCTGCTATGTGACAGGAAAATTTTTAAGCAAGAGATGATGCAGTTACATATTATTAGAATTTACTCTAAAAGAAGTGATTTACCTGTTGGCCTTTTAGGAATTTCTCTCCTCTTTTCAAATCCTGAGCAAATATTTCCTGACTAGTTAATTTTCCTACGAGAAAAGCCATGTCAGTAAGAGAAAATAACTAGCCATGTGATTTTTGGTACATGAACCTAATCACCGAGCCTAGTTTTCCTCTTCTGTTAAATAGGGATAGAGATGTTCATTCACAGAGTTGTTTCAAGGAGTAGAGATAATTTAGGCAAAGCTCCTAGAACAATGTATGGCTTGTAGTAGAATTTTAACAAAGGCAAATGGTCCTATCTATCTAGTTTTGAGTAACATTTTGGATGAAGTTCTGTGTGACACTATCATCACCCAGATGGTTATATCGTGTTTGGAGAGGAGCATACAGAATGAACTGTCTTGACCAGTTGGCCAAGATGGGCTGTTTTCAGAAGAGCTTCTACAAAAAAAGCACTGCCTGCTAGTCTAGCTATTCAGGCAATCAGACACCACTAAGTTCAGCATCTTTCCTAATCTGCATCCACAGCAGATGGTCAGTTGGCCATTTGTCCAAGACCAACCCAATGTTGATGAGGGTCACAATGACTTTGGGACCATGCTTTGGAGGACATTATCATAAATAAGGCCTGTGTGGACCTCATGACTTTTGTCATGAGTTTTTTGCAACTTCACCTTCCTACCTTAGAATATTAGCTTTCTGCAATACAGCTCCGTGAGCAAGACAACTGCTTCTAAAACGGGACATAAAGAGAGTCTCTTTGCCTCAGCATAATCTAAAATGGCAGATCACACATGAAGCCACCCAGCAACATGAGGTGTCTCCAGGTCTTCTGATCTGCAGACCACAGTTATGTTCTTCACTGTGAATGGGAGCATTTGTAGAGAACGAGGAAAGGCAAGGGAAGCCATACTAGGCAATCATGGGAACGATGGTGTCAGATGGCAGGGCACACCACTGCGGTAACCCCCAGAAGTAATTATGGACATCTGGATTGGTGAAAAGAACTGAAGGATGGCAGGCACTCTGCATTTGGGACTGGGTTTTCCCAAAGGAAGATAAATGGAAAAAACATGTTTGCTTTAACTGCTGACTCATGGTACAAAGTTTTAATTCAGGCACTTAATTGAAAATGCAGCAAGAATGTAAAAGATTTACATAGAAAATATTTTAGTACATTGGCAAGACATTAATTATGAAACCAGATGGTCATGGTAGGAAAAACAACCAAGAGGCCTTATTTTTGTTTTGTTTTCTTAGCATGAAACATTTTTACTTTATGAAGTTCAGTATTCTGGTATATATAAGCAAAACCATCTTTCTATTTAGATTAATATAAAGAGTGATTGTCTGGTGTTTCAGGATATAAAAACACACACAACGGGGATTGTTATTATATAAACCTGGAATAGAAGAGCATTTTTGTGATAGAAGCTTCATGGCTAAGACAATAGTTCTCTCTCCCCAGAGGCCATTCTAATGAGACCATATTTCTCAGTTCCTATTAACCGTGACCGCTGTCTCAGTCAGGGGTCATTTGCTTGCAACAGAAGGTTGGAACACAACTGTGTGAAATTAGCTCAGAAAAGAGAGCTTGTTGTAAGGGTAGAGGAGACTTTCAATCTCAGAAAACTCATGTTCAGGAGGTATAAGGTAGAAAGTTGACCTAATAATATATCTCTTCATCTTTATCTGAAGGCACAAGGTGTCCTCTCTCCGTCTCCCTCTGCACACCTGTTCTAAAGGCCTTGGCCGGCCTGCTTGGTAAACAGTGCGCCCACCATGGCTGCCTAGTGAACTGTAAATCTCTGTTTACTATTTATCCCATCTGTTTCTTTACTCCTCTTTTTCTCCCTTCTTGTCTTCTGGTTTCTGTTTTGTTTTTTCTTACGTTTAGTATTTTAAAAATAATTTCATTTCCCATTCTCCAAGAGCTTCTTAAATATACACTCTTTATTCTCTTTGTAGTTACCACAGAGATCACAAACATGTGTCCTTGACTTATTAGTTTACTATAAATTAATACTGTTAATTTTTCTTGGACAACAAAACAGCTTTACAACATTCAACCCATTTCCCTGTTTGGGCTATTGTTATTGTTGTCATGTGTTTTATTTCTACATACTTTGACTCCCACAAAACATTATTATTGTTGTTTTAAACAGCCAATATTTATTATGTTTTACCCACATGTTTACCTTATCCATTTCTCTACATTCCTTTCTGTTTTACCATGTTTCTGTCTGGGATTATATTCCTTCTGCCTAAAGAGCTTCCTTAAGTAATTCTTTTAAGTAAATATCTGCTGCCAAAACATTCCCTCAGTTTTTGTTTGTTTGAGAGCCTTTATTTTGAAACTTACTCTGTGATCTGTGAGTGTTTCTTCTACTAGTGGTAATTTCTCTGCTCAAGTTTACACAAATGATTTTTTTTTCCACCTTCAAGGCTAGACTTCAGTATTTATGAATAAAATTTCTATTTTATGATTTGAAGGTCTATCTTTTGTCTAAAAGGAAGGGTTCAAAGCACATTTTATAACTCAAAACCTATAATGTGTCACGTCTTAAAGGCCCACCATGTGTCATGTGCTAGTCACTCTGATATAAAGTCAAAACAAAACATGGTTTTGTCTTTTAGCAGTTCAGAGTCTTTTAGGAGATACAGGGAAATAAATGGTTACATCAGGTGTGATAAGCTCTGCTATAGAATTTGCACAGGTTATTTTAGGAGCCAAAGAGTCAGGGAATGTTTTCCAAGAAAGATTAAATTTAAAAACAAACAAACAAACATATTTTTATTGACTTTAAAGAGAAAAGAAGGTAGAGGGAGGGAGAGAGAGAGAAACATCAATCACTGCCTCCTGTGCCATCCTCTACCTGGGATCAAACCTACAACCTGGGTGTATGCCTCAACTGGAATTGAACCAGAGACCTTGTGCTGCATGAACGATGGTCAACCAATAGAGCCACACTGGCCAAGGAACCTTAGATTGAATTTTAAAACAGTAGATGTTGTTAGACCCATGTATCTGTTAAGAGGCACTTGTCTGTAAGTAAGAATATCTAAAATGGCTTAGATGAGAAGTCCGAAGGCATTGACATTGATTTAGCTGGGCATTTATTATCTTAACTAGAGGCCCAATGCATGAAATTCATGTAAGTGTAGGCCTTCTTTCCCCCAGCTGCCAGCTTCACAGGCCCAGCCCTGCTCTCCGATGGCACCCACTTTGGCCTGGGGCTGCCCACGTCCAGCACCATCCCTCCCCTCAGTTCACCAGTTCTGTGGAGCCCCCTGATCAATCACCCCACAAAGGGTGGCCTGGGACTCCCTCTGTGGGGTGATTGTGGGGTAATGGCAGCCTCCGTCTCACTCCCCGCTCCAATCCCCATTGCATTGCACCTGCCTTGGCTGGCCTGGTGCCAGTGTATGTCATAGCATGGTTATCTGGACAGTCGTTCTGCTGTTCTGCCATGTGGTTGATTTGCATATTATACTTTCGTTATTATAGATTTTATTTTTCTGCTAGGCCATCTTTAGTGTGAGAGCTTTTCATCCTCGTGCTTTATGGTTTCATGATTTCAACATGGCAATCACAGCTCCAGTAATAAATCCGTGTTGAATGTGGGAGAAGAGAGAAAGACAACACCAGCCATGTCTGTCTTTGTTTCCTAGAAGTCCCACAGAAAACTTCTTTTTGCATCTCATTGGGCAGAAGTGGCCATGTGGCTACTTCCAGCTGCAAGGAAGCTAGCAAGGGAGCTTCTGGCTCTTGGGCTTTGGAAGAGGAGTGTAATGGGGAGTAGAGTGCTGTGAAAGGCTGCTGGATTAGTCAACACCGTGTCTGCACAAATCTAAGGTGGGGAAAGTCCTTCCCTGGATAGGGAACAAATGTGTAAAAGTTTGCTGGTATAAAATGTTATTCACATTTGCAAAACTGCAAGCAGTTATGGAATAATGGGGCACACTCAAGCAAGAGGTCAGTGGCCAGAGCACTTGGTACCTTGTAGGCTAAAGAATCAGGTCATGAAGAGTGACAGAAGGGTCTCAAGTAGAAGAGGAAACTAGTCTAAGTTGTGTTTTTAAAAGATTGTTCTTGTGAGAGGTGTCAAAGGAAAATAGTAGGAAGCTATTGTAGTAATAAAGACAAGAAAAGCTAATGAAGAACTGTGGAGATAAAGACGTAGGCATGAACATAAGCTATATAGAAAATAATAGCTATTCTGAGGTAGTATTGTATAATTATGAAGAGTTAGGGTTTTGGAATAAGGCATAACTGGTTTCAAATCTGCTCTGCATTTACCTAGCAACTCTGGACATATCACTTAACCTCTAAGAATCTTCTTCCTCTCGTAGAGTGGGAGCAAACCAAGGATAGTATCCACTTTACAAGGCTAGTGATATAATACAGTAGATTGTTATCATAGACTAGCATTCACTTCTTCTCTATATTTATATGTGAATGTATTCAGACATTCATATCAATGCACACATTTAATGAAAGGAACAGATCTAGAAGGACCCCAAGTTTCAGGTTCTGACTTCAAGATCAGTGGTGGTCATTGTGATGGACAATAGTGGAGGAGGGACAGGTTTGAAAGAAGGAAATGTGAGCTCAGTATTAGAAACATTTGAGTTTAAGGTAATTTGGGAACATCCAAATGGCCTAGGTCATGAGCATATGGAACTTCAGCAGAGAGAACTTGACCATGAGTAGGCATTTGAGTGTCATCACATTAAAGTTCGACTAAGGTCACCCATGTATCAGAGAAGAGAGTAAGAAACACAGAGGTCATTATTGAAAGAGTTGGGGCATGGAGAACATCTGGGAAAAAGACAGAAAGGAATGGCTGGAAAGGCAGAAGAAAAACCAGGAGAGTCACATGTAGACAGGGGAAGGAATGACCAAGTGCACAAAGCAGTAATAGCATTTCTATTTTTTTTAAATTTACCTTTATTATTGAAAGTATTACAGCTGTCCCCTTTGTTTGTGTGGGGTTTCCCCCGCACTGACCCACTTCACCCTATACCTGCCCCTCCCAAGCCTTTACCACTCTATTATCTGTGTCCATGGTTTATGCATCAGCAAATGAGTGATACACAGTGTTTTCCTCATTGCAGGGCACAGGAAGCCTCGGTGAGAGCATACCTCTCAGGGTGGTAGAGCCTGAAGCTACCTGACATGGGTTGAAGAATGAATAGAAAATGAGAAAGTAGAAACGATGAACCTAGGATGTGTCTCCAGAAACTTGGCTCTGACCAAAATAGAGCAATTAGACATAGCTGAAGCAGGAGAAAGTCAAGGGATGGTGGCCTAGTTGGCTCAGGCTGCCTTCATAGAATAGCCCAGCCTGCATGGCTAAAAACAAAAACAAAAACAAAACAGAAATGCAGTTTCTCAGAATATACTGGTATATTGTATATTGTGTACTGAAGTAGAAGAGCCAGTAAGAAGGGCATTGTTATAGATATGGGAGAGAGAACATGAGTTATTAGAATGATGATCATGAAAAGCCAAGTATAGCCTTGGATCACAGAGGGAAGGAGGAGAGATTAGCGCCAGCGGAATGAATGCATCCGCAGGAGTTTCGGGAGGAAGTCTGGCTTGGTGTAAGAGCAAAGTCCTTGAGGGTGGGGAGTTCGGGATTTGAGGAGCAAGGCCCATCTATGCCAGGAGACTATGGACTGATATGGCTCAGGCTTCCCAGCTGAGTGATGATGTCTAGTTGAGGTAATGTCTTACACATCCTTGAGTTTGCTAATCTGTTTAGCCATCTTGTATCAACTGTCATCTAGAGATAGCAAATGGAAGCTTGAGTTGAAATTCCTTGCCTTTGAGCCCAGAAGTACAGGCTGGAGGAAATACAGTGACAGATCACGTTTAAATAAAAGGGAACTTTTGTTGACAGGACAGTAAGAGTTGGTGGTGCTAATTGCATTTTTGGCTGCATTAGTACAAATACAATATCTGTACCAAAGAAGGCAAAAGCCTCAGTCCAATCTGCCTATCAGGTTTTAATTAGAGAGTTCTGAGTACTACGCTCGAGAAGAGCATCGACTCTGCTGTAGTCACACAGAACAATGAAGTCATGCCTTGCCATGGGACACGTGGGTATAGCCACTGAGGGATGTTTAGCCTGGGGAAGAGAAGATTCAGCAGTAAGAAGGTAATTGTTGATTTAATCAGTCTATTTATGTTGTCTTTTGTGTGCTTTCACTTGAGATGAGGTTTCACACCTGTAACTTCCCTCAGGAAAAAGGACGTTATTACCCACACTTCACAGATAGGGAGACTGAGACACCTAGAGGATGAACACAGGAGACAGCTTAGGACTAACATCCAACAGCTTGCTCCTTAGCCATCTCATTCTCAATGTTCATAATAAATGTTTCCCTTCTGTCTCATCCCATAAAAACCCTCCCATCCTTCAGAGCCCAACTAGGTTTCCTTCCAAAGAAGCTTTCTCTATATCATCAAGTCTTAACTGATTTTCTCTCCCTTGAAATTTGACAGTGTTCAAACCATCTAACTAAGCGTCTAAACAATATAAACGAAATGGCCTCTGTTGCTAGGGACTTGGTTATATGTTATTTTGTGTTGTTCACTCTAGTGTCAGATGTGTAGGCCATCTTCCTGTATGTAGTGAAAGTAGGAGTGTGTCTTATTTTTTGTTTTTATCTCTCAGAGGACCCAGTCCAGTGTGAAGCTCTGAACAGATGCTCAGTATTATGCCAATATTATGTTGTGTGGGGGACACTCTCACCATCTTCCAAGACTGTCCCCTATACACACAGTCTTGCAAAAGTAATCCCAAACAAAGGGCAGACACTGTCTGTGCTTGCACCATGTGCAGAAATGCAGGACACCCATGGAGAAAGAATTGTTTCCCAATGGCAGGTAATTCTCAAATATTCCCAAGTGAGTTGCCCATGGTCTCCTTGACATTTTTTCCGATCAGTAAAGTAGATCATCAGGACTGGAATCCCATAAGATTTAAAGTGATGGTTTTATTTTTAAAATATGCCCTGCAAATATTTTGATTTTTCCTGAATGGATCTTTGAAAAAGAAAGTCATTCACGACTGACTGGAAACATCTACTTTTCCACTTTAAGTTTTACTTTGTCCTACTACGGCTAGTGAGACTTTGTGTATTTGAATTAAAAAAAATTTTTTGCATTAGCCATTCCACTGGCTATTTATTCAATACCAGTTACAGTGCACTGGTACATGACCATTGGTGATATAGACTCAGCCTCCACCAAACTCATTCACTCATGTAGGCCTTGCCCCAGCCTGATTCTGGAAGCACTTCAGTGCCTTTGTGTGTGTGGTTTCCTCTGCTGGTAAGCTAGCCTCATTTTTGTCATTGTTGTTTGTTTGTTTTTGCAAAGGTAAACTCCTACTTGTCCTTCAAAACCAGATTCATTTGCGGAGCATTGTCTATGTCCCCTAAGCAGAATTGCTGACTTCCTCCTCTATGAGAGCACCTCCCCTATTACAGTGTAACTGTCTATTTCCACCACAGACTCAGTCAGTCTCAGGGCAGAACCACGCTTCTGTATTTCTAGTGCTAAACCTAGAAGATGTTCAAGACATTTTTTTCTCTGAATAAATGACTACTCATATGTTACACCTCCTGGTCACAGCAACTGAAATAGACTGATGATCTCAAGGGAAAAAAAAATGTTTTTACGGCTACTGGGGACAGATCCATGAAAGGCTAGAAAAACAGGTTTGGAAAATGAGCAGGACACAAGGGAACCTAAGAGGGCAAATCCGCAGGGACAAATAAATTCTCATGGTCACTCATATTCCTACCTTTCCCTCCCACCTCGCCTGCCCCTCTCCACCATGAGAGTCTCCCCTGCTAGGGAGAGCATCTCATTGTCTGAGTCTGGGTCCATGCACCCCTTCTGTCTGCTCACTCCATGGACAGGCTGGGACGAGGTCCACCTACCCGCATCAGCATGCAAGGCTGCGGGCTGGGGACAGGCACTGCTTTCCACCAGGATTACACACAATGGAGAACAGAGGTTCCTTCAAAGGAAACTGGGATGTTATCAGGAAAGGATGAAATAAGTCTAAACAAAAAAAAAAAGAAAAAAATTAAAAAGTGACAAGTCTCTACTACTCTGAACGCAACTTTTCAGAAGAGGAGACTGTGATTTAAAAGTTAATTTAATATTGGATGGTTTGATTACCAGCAAAATCACTCATGACATTTAGCACTTTTCTTTATTTTCCTTGATGAACTCAGAGCTCTCGCCTAAATTTAATAATGTGTTATGTATCCCCTGGGTGTCTGATTTACTGACTTGAGCTGAATGATTGGGCTCGATGCACAAAAGAGCTTGCAAACTTCGCCTATGGCTTTCCAGCCGTCAAGGAACTAAGCTCTTTCACTCCCCGGAGAAGCTAAAAATTCTCAAACCAAGTGCCCTCTGCTCTGGTTTCTGCTTTTCAGCATTTCTCCTCTGCTTTCACATACTTTTGCTGTTTTAAAATTAAATCTAAGAAACTCATTCCATATTTTTCATCATCTGCTTTTGAAAGTGAATGTTCTGGATTTATGGTTTGGGGTTCTTTGATGTTAGAGTAGCAAACTATGCTTGCTTCACTTGTTTTTGTTTCATTTTTTTTTATGTCTATGAAGCTTTGAAAATTTGATTTATTAAAACACCACAGTCAATGTAGGGGAACTGACACCATTTGCATTGTTGGAAAGCATCATGAAATATCAGACGATAGTTCCCTACGGAGAGGTTAGGGCTGTTATGATGTCTCCCCCACCCCACCCCACGCTTTGGTCTTCAGGGAAGTTTGGCATTATGCGGAATCTCAAGCTTATATCCCAAGGATATTCATTCCTAGTACGTTACAAGATTTTGGGATGGGATCCCAACCCCTAATTTTGATTTTGTACTTGCCAAGATGTGCAAAATGATAAGCTCTTTTTTCTTATCAAGAAACAGAAATGCTCCTTCCTCTTTCTTTAGAGAGCAGTGGTTCTCAGCCTTTCTAATGCCGCGACCCTTTAGTACAGTTCCTCATGTTGTGGTGACCCTCAACCATAAAATTATTTTTGTTGCTACTTCATAACTATAATTTTGCTACTGTTCATGAATTGTAATGTAAATATCTGTGTTTTCCAATGGTCTTAGGCTCTACAGCAACAGTATTACACTCTACAGACCCACAGGTTGAGAACTGCTGCTATAGAGCCTAAGACCATCGGAAAACACAGATATTTACGATTCATTAACAGTAGCAAAATTACAGTTATGAAGTAGCAACAAAAATAATTTTATGGTTGAGGGTCACCACAACATGAGGAACTGTACTAAAGGGTCGCGGCATTAGAAAGGTTGAGAACCACTGCTCTAGAGCAATCCTGGTTCTGATGTGTTAAATTTTACATGGTATTCCTTTAAATCTACTGAGTGCAGTTTGGACCTTCCCAGAGCTGGAGAATGATTGCCTTTAACACACTGGGGTCTGCTGTAAAAGCCTGAGGAGGGGAGGGGTGAGGGAAAAAGTGGAGAGAGAGAGAGAGAGAGAGAGAGAGAGAGAGAGAGAGAGAGAGA
>JAAGEH010000076.1:23412127-23444889 GCA_011751065.1 Lasiurus cinereus | reverse complement strand
CCCCCCGCCCCCCCCCCCGAGAGAGAGAGACACCCCCCCCCCCCCCCCCCCCCCCCCGGTGGGGCGGGGCAGGAAGCGCACCCACTGGATAAGCAGACTATCAGAAGAAAGTTAAGCCACAGAAAAGATGTCAGGATTGGGAGAGTCCCTAAAGGTATTTATTATAGTTACCTCTACAACATCACTAGATTTCAAGAAAAGGAACCCTTATGTGCTATTTAAAGAATGACTGTGTGTGTGTGTGTGTGTGTGTGTGTGTGTGTGTGTATGTGTGTGTGTATGGGTAGGAGGCATATGATAAGGATAGGACAGGGAACCTTTCAGGTACCTGAGGTATAGAAAACAGCCAAGTCATATGGGGCCAGAACTAGAAAGTTGGAAACTAGGACTTCTCTCTCTCTCCAAGGGTTTACAATTTCTTTTTTCTCAAAAGTTACCATTCAACACACAGTATGGTATAGTCTATTATAAGTTTCTTCACTCAACAAAAAAAATAGAAAAGCAATTAGACATGTCAGGAAATATAAAAAGGCATGCTCCAAAATAAAGCAAATTAAACTGTGGCATGATTTTGAACCAATGGATTGAACTGATGGATTGTTAAGAGAGATAATCCATTTAGCTTTGGTATTAGCAATATTCTTCTTAACACGTTTAATAACATAAGAATTGCAACATATTCCTAATGCATCCATTACACTACTGAAATAATAACAATAATTAATTTTTATTAAAATTCTTATTATGTGACAGGCACTGTGCTGAGTGCTTTAGATAGATACTTTTGTTAAATCTTCAAACAACCCTATGTGGTATTATTATCCCTATTTTTTTCAGATGAAAGTTGAGGCCTAGAGAAGTCAAATAACTGTAACAAGTCACTCAGCTCTTAAGTGACAAAATTATTTTAAGCCACACACTTTACCTCTATGATATATTGTTTCTGCTATACAGTGGTACCTCGAGATACGAGTTTAATTCATTCCGTAACCTTGCTCGTATATCAAGTTGCTCGTATCTCAAAGCAATTTTCCCATTGAAATCCATTGAAATGCCATTAATCCATTCCAGCCCCCAAAATGCCACCCCAGTTGTTCTTGTTACGTGTTTTTGAAAAAGAAAAATGTATTTATAAATGACAAATATTGTATAAAAACATAATAAAAGAGAATGTAAAGGAATAAACTGGTTTTATAAAGTGTATTTACCTACTCGTTACACTCTTAATGCTACACTTTATCCCTAAACTGAATGTAACTTAACCAATCTTCACTGAACTTAATTGCTACTGGTCTTTGCATTTTTGGCCGATTTCAAAAAAAACATGTCCAACGAGGTTTGCCTCTTCCTCCCTTTCAGAATGTTTCTGAAATGGGTGAGGCAAGTTTCATTGAACAGCTCCGATGCACGACCAGTAGCAACTTTTCCGGGGTGTTTCTTTTCCACGAAGTGTGACACCCTCTCCCACATTCCTAAGATCTCCTTTATCTCACTTGTAGAGATCTCCTCCACCTCTGGCTCCTCCTCGAAACCAATTTCTTGGAGAACCTCTGCATGTTGTTGAGACTGCAACTCTTGTAATTCCTCCATGGTGAGTTCCAGAGAGTGCTCCTCAATGAGCTCATTCACGTCTCTCTCATCCACCTCCAGGCTCATGGATTTTCCCAGAGACACTATCTCCTCCTCCACCGGCACCTCGGGTTCGAATCCTTCAAAGGTCCTTTCGGCTACGGCCTCAGGCCACAGCTTCTTCCATGCAGAGGTCAAAGTCCTCATTGTAACACCCAGCCAAGCCTGATCAATAATTCTGAGGCATATCACGATGTTAAAGTGTTTCTTCCAGAACTCTCGAAGGGTGAGGTTTGTGTTCTCCGTCACCTCAAAGCAGTGTCAGAACAGGTGCTTGATGTACAGCTTTTTAAAATTAGAAATCACCTCCTGATCCATGGGCTGCAGGATAGGAGTGGTGTTGGGAGGTAGGTAGACAACCTTTATAAACGTGAACTCTTCGAGGAGTTCATCTTCGAGGTTCGGTGGGTGAGCAGGAGCATTGTCAAGGACGAGGAGGGCTTGCATGGTTAGGTTGTTTTTCTGTAGATATTTCTTAACAGAAGGGCTGAAAACCAGGTTTACCCACTCCACAAAGAATTGCCTGGTGACCCATGCCTTCGGGTTTGCCCTCCACATAACTTGCAGTTTATCTTTTAAAATCTTATGTGACTTAAAGACTCTGGAGTTTTCCGAATGGTATACAAGCAGAGGCTTGATCTTGCAGTCACCACTTGCATTGGCACACAGTGTGAGAGTTAGCCTATCCTTCATGGGTTTGTGGCCTGGCATCACCTTCTCCTCTGCTGTTATATAAGTCCTCTTCGGCATCTTCTTCCAGAAAAGCCCTGTCTCGTCACAGTTGAAGACTTGCTGGGAGATATATACTTTGGCTTCTATCAGTTCGGAAAAAGTTTTGAGGTAATCCTCAGCTGCCTTCACATCCGAACTTGCTGCCTCACCATGCCTGATGATGAAGTGAATGCCGGACCTTTTCCTGAAGTTATCATACCAGCCTCTACTGGCTTTAAATGAGTCTTTCGATGCTTCGTCCGTGGAAGTGCGTGGGGTCTACTCCGGCAAATCACCGTAAATCGCTCACGCCTTCTTGCATATGATGCCCTGTGTTAATATATCTCCTTTAAGCTGCTTCTCTGTCACCCACATCATCAGTAGATTCTCCATCTTTTCATGGAGAGAGCTACGGAGCTTAGAAATTATTGTAACGCCCTTAGCTGGCGTTATACCCTTTATCGACTCCTTCTGTTTAAGCACAGTGCATATCGTTGAAGTACTACGCCCGTACTGCCTCGCCAAGTCAGCCACTCGCACACCTTGCTCATATTATTCTATGATTTCACGCTTTAATTCAGTAGACATCATCCTCTTCTGAGCACTGACCTTTCCACTCGCTTTCTTTGGACCCATGGTTATAAAAAGAAATGTGATAAAATATGTAAATGCACAAAAGATACTTCGACAACAAGGTAAACAAGCACACTGACTGAGGCGTGGGAAACTATGAGATGCTCGAGTAGCGGTAAACTGGTGGGTCGTGTGCAGCCGGCCAATCCACGCGATTACTCCTATCTCAAATGTTGCTTGTATTTCAAAGCAAAAAATCGCTCGCTCGATGGCTCGTATCTCAAAAATTTCGTATGTTAGGGCACTCGTATCTTGAGGTACCACTGTACTTACACATTTACAACTCTCTCTCTCTCTCTCTTTTGTTAATCCTCACACAAAGATATATTTTTTCCATTGATTTTCAGAGAGAGAGTGGAAGGGATGGGGAGGACAGAGAGAGACACATTGATTGGTTGCCTCCCACACTTGACCAGAGCAGGATCAGGGATCAAGCCTGCCACTGAGGTACATACCCATGGACCGATGCTCTAACCATGGAGCAAAACCGGCCAGGGTAATTCTCTTTTTATTTAAAAAAAAATCCTATAGATAAAGCATGTAAAACAATTAGTATTACAAAAAATAATGTAAACATTATCAACCTTGGTCACATAAAAATAATAACATAAAAGAAAGTTAGATGAGCCCTGCCTGGGTCACTCAGTGGTTGGAGGGTTCTCCAGTATACCAAGAAGTTGTGGGTTTGATCCCTGGTCCCGGCGTGTAGGGGAGGCAACCTATCTCTCTCTCTCTCTCTCTCTCTCTCTCTCTCTCTCTCTCCTTTACTCTCTCTCTCCTTTACTCTCTCTAAAAACCAATAAACAGTGCTACAGTGGTAAGGCAGGGGAAGTTGGGGGAGAGGAGCCCATAGGAGATCAACCGAAGGACTTGTATGCCTGTGCATAGGCGTAGCCAGTGGATACAGGGCAATGGGGAGAAGGGCGGGGAGGGGGGGGGGAGATGGGTGAGGGCATGTACTGGGGGTTGGGGAGGGCAATAGGGAAAAATAAAAATAAAATACATTAAAAAACAAATTAAAAAAAATAAAAATCAATAAACATATCTTCTGGTGAGGAATGAAAAAAAGGAAGTTAGGGGAAAAGAAATAAAGAGAAAGGGAAAGAGCACTTATTTCCTTATATTCCTCAGAGGGAGAAATATTGTTTAATGTTACTGAATCAAAAGAACTATATTTTTAAAGTTACGAACATAGCTAATAGAACTGAAAATAAAAACATGTTAACAAAATTTGGAAGAAAGTTTAATATAAATGAGCCAAATTTATTACTATTCAAAGCAGTATTCAGTCAGTTGTTCTTGGAGTGGATAAACCAGGAAACAGTATAAACATATTATTTGAATTACGTGACTACCAGAAAACAAAACCTATAAACAAGCAGACGAAAACCAGTTACCTGTAAAGAATGGGTCTGGCCTGGGAATCATGGAGTGAGATTTTTATATTTTATTTTATACCTTTTCATTTAAATGATTATTTCCATGTGCACATTTTACATTTATAATAAGAACCATATCCATGCTGTTCCCTTCAGTGAGTGGACATCTAGGTTTCCACCCTGGAAAATGCTGATCACGTGCACATGGAAGTGGCTCTAAGCAAAATGAAGGGCTTCTTTCAAAGGCTGGAATTATAGTCTGTGTAGGGGGTGCTCTGTGAGCACCATTGCCCCAGTGGTCTGGGGTTTCCTTATACCTACTTGAATATCTTTTACACCCCAACTATCCGAAGGTATACCTCACAGAAGAGAGAAAATGTCTCAACTTCTCACCTTCTTTTATCTTTTTATTTAAATATATATATATATATATATATATATATATATATATATACATATAAATTGATTTCAAAAAGGAAGGGAGAGGGATAGAAACATCAATGATGAGAGAGTCATTGATCGGCTGCCTCCTGCCTTCTGCATGCCCCACATTGGGGATCGAGCCTGAAACCTGGGCATGTACTCTGACCAAGAATCAAACTGTGACCTCTTGGTTCATACACTGAGCCATGCCGGCCAGGCCACTTTCTTTGATCTTTGACTTCACTTCCAGGTGAGCAAGGTTCCACTTCCTCTTCCTCTTTCCCTTCTGATCCCCAGCACAACAAGCCTCATGGCTTGGCCTTCATGGCAGATAGGGTGCAGGAAGAGAAAGCAGCCTACTGAAAAAAAAAAAAGTGCACTATAATTTCAAAAGTAATATCACTCTTACATGTATAAATTCATAGGAAAAGGTCAGCAAGGGTACCAGTCACTCCAATAGCTCAGACAGCTTTGGGAAGAGGAGAGGGGAGGGGGAGAATTATTCATGCAGGATGTGGCAATGGATAGTTCTTTTGTGTGTGTTATGGACATTTAGTTGGTGCTTTCAGGTGTTTTACCCAAAACATCTAATATTTTATCTAACATTTAAAAATCTCACTGTGGTAGCCCAGTGAGATTGGCTATGGCATTTTTTTTTTTAATGATACTTTCTTATTTAGAGAAGTTTTCGGTTTACAGAAAAATTGAGAAGGTAAGTACAAAGCATTCTTGTGTTCTTACCCTCAGTTTTCCCCCAGTTTCTCCCGTTATTAGCATCTTGTATTAAAGTGGTATATTCATTACAACAGACAAGCCTGTGTGATACATGATTACTAAGTAACTTTAAAGTTCAAAGTGTACCTTGGGGTTCATTCTTGTATTGGCGTTCTATGGGTTTTGACAAATGTAGACTGACATTTGTTTACCATTGTGGTATCACGCAGAAGAGCTTCACTGTCCTGAAAATCCCCCAGCTCTACCCACCCCTCTCTCCCCCAACTGATTTTCTAAAACTCCGTGATAGTCCGGATTCCCAGGCTTGCCTTGCTGGCTGTTCCCACTTGCCCGTGAAGTGAAATCCGGTCCACCGCACCTGTTCTTTCCGTTACTGACTCTGCTCTCTGTGATCATAGCCTCATGAGTGGTCTTCAAGCACCTCATATCCTGCCACTGCCACCACTTGTCAGGGGGAAACCCGGGCAGGATGAGATCCACATTCCCAGCTGTCCCTGTCTTCCAAGGCAGAGAAATCCTACACCAGTAGCTAAAAAAATGAAACCAGATATCCCAGGGAAGGGAGGGATATCAGGTCTCTGGTGGTCCGAAAGTGGCACCATGCCAGAAGCCCCACGTCGCTGGGAAAGCCAGCAGTGAGATGGAGAAAATGCCAGGTAACATCCCAGAGGCTGTGGGGGAGGGGGTCTCAAATGGCAGGATTTAGGATTGGAGCCCAACTTCTATTGCAGAGTGATTAGGAATCGTTGGAGATCTTCTGCTTCCTGAATAAAATCAAACCCTGACCTCCAAGGTTGGCACAGTGGGGGGAGAGTGTCAAATGGCATATTTGTTTCCTGCTGAGAATAGGCTGCAAGATATTTCTCTAGGCAGCGGTTTTCAAACATTTTTAACTGTGATCTATGGTTAACTTATATCGCATATTGACATCTAGTGCACACACCAGACCTTACACACTGCCAACAGTTTCAGCTTCACCTGAGACTTGCTAGAAATGCAGAATAAAAAGCTCACTTTTGACATAAATGAGGATCTGAACTTGAATAAGGTTCCCACGTAATTTATGCCGCACAGTAAAGTTGAAGAAGCGCTGCTCCAGGGGACCCCATGCTGAAGATGAGCTGTCCATACCTATCGGCCTCAGGTGACCTTCCTCCATGGCTTTCCTCTATTTGAGCCCAGGACCCGTAGGAAACTGTCTAAATACTTCGGCTGAGAGTTATCCTGGGATCCTGCCTCCCTCCCCTCTCAAGACCCCACCAAATAATCATGATGGTGATGGTAACAACAGCTGATGTGAATGATAGAGCTAAGCACGTGCTGAGTGCTAGTCTAGTGACTTACAAGTATTAACTCTTTTAATCCTCATAACAAAATCAGTTTGCATTATTTTGCATTTTATATATGAGAACACTGAGGTGAAGAAGGTTAAATAACTTTCTCAGGTCACGCAGCTAATAAATGGGGAAACAAAAGTATAAAACGACAACAGGGAGAAAGCAGGGAATACATAAGTAATAATAAAGAAAAAAGTCAGCAGATTTCGTTAAGAGGGAGAGTGCATGGGAGAAGGCTACTGAGTGAAACAGGAGGAGGAAGTGGAAAGCTCACATATTCTCCCTGCAGGGCTACAGCTGTGATTGGAGCCAGTCTACCTGACACAATCACCGAGGGGCTCTGCTCAGAATCAGCAGGTACGGCCACGGTTCCAGGTGATAACTGGGAGGAAACCAGACAACTGCCCCCTTGCCATAGTGGTATAATCTCACCCCCTTATCGTGTAAAGGACGGGCAGCTGACTTTCAATGCAAAAACTCTGCCAACTCTGCCCCCAAAAAGTGTGACCCGCAAGCCAGGAATAAACTAAGACCTCCCAAATACACACTATTCTTCTCACTAAGAGTTGGAGGGCTCCCACAGTGTAACTATCGGTCAAAAATTTATCTCCAGCCTTAACATCAAGTGTAAGGGTAAGAACATTTCAGACCTGTGAGGACTTAGCAAGCTTATGTTCCATGCCCTTTTCCGTGGGAAGTTACTTCAGGATGTACTCCAACAAAATAAGCACATAAACTAAGAAGGGAGAAGCTATACAGTCCATAAACTAACAAGTGTGACCCAGATCACAGGGACAGACAGAAGGTCTCAGGATGATAGCAGTAGTACTAGTATAGTAGGCTTGGGGACAAGTCCGAATTGGTGCAGGAGGAGAGATGACTTCAAAATGGAGGGTTGTTTATTTTATTTTATTTATTTATTTATTTATTTATTTATTTATTAAAAATCCAGTTCACTCAGAAAATATGGTATGATAGAGAGTTTGGGAAATTTTTGAGAATATGATCATGGGAAATAGCAAACTTAAAAAAAAAAAAGACAGTAAGAAATTCCAAGAGATAGAGAAAACTATATAAGTACCTCAGTCAACTTAACATAATTCAAAGAAAATGCTAAGTGTCTGAAAAGAGAGGCCGTTAGCTCTTGTTCTTGGGTTGGTGACAGGGGCGGCAGGGAAGGGAATATAATTCCAGCACACAGCTTGCCCAGGTATCGTACAATATTTAAATGGTTATAGATGTGTAAATACCTTTCCCTGGTGTCTAACTTTCAGAGTTACACCCTATGTACAAAGTTAATTGAGGTTATGCAGAATACACAAGTCGACAACTTTAACCATGTGAAAGGTAAAACACAACCAACAGAAAGTAGAATGTAAGAGAAAGGAAAGCAAGAAGACAGAATGGAATAATTGCCTCATTTTTATAGAGTAGGAAATCAAATAACACTGTTAGAAGTGAATGGAAACTCATAGGACTGTGAATTGGAAGAAATTTATGGAGAATAATTTGGCAATATATCTAGGCAAACTTAAGATGCCCCTATCCTACTTTCCAATAATCATCCTACAGAATCTCTGATGCATAAGTAGAGGTCCACTGCAGCATTGTTTGGAATAGTTCAGAGAAATTGATCTGGACTGAAGTGGTACTACACAGTCCTTAAGAGAGAGGATTTTGAAACTAGATGGTCATTTATTAGCTGTTGAAATTTTAGGCATGTGACTTCCTCTCTGGGCCTCAGTTTTCTCTCAGGTAAATGAGGATTGTGATAGGATCACATTAGGTAAGCCTAAAGTACTTAGAACAACCCTGGCCAGTGTGGCTCAGTTGGTTGGGTGTCATCATTGCACTGAAAGGATGCTAGTTTGATTCCGGCCTGGTCAGGTTATCTGCCCAGTGTGAGAGCTCCAGCCCCAGAAGGAGGCATGCAGAAAGCATGCATTGATGTTTCTCTCTGTCTCCCTCTCTCTCTAAAAATAAATGGAAATATTTTTTTAAAAAATACTTAGAACAATTCTGGCACATAATAGGCACTCAATGCTGTTATTATTACACTATGATTATTTTTCACCAACAAGGCTTGAATAAATACATGTAAGTTATAGTGAGAGGACTACAACTTACATGTATCAATATGGCTATATTTTAAAAGATCAGGTTGAATTAAGAAAGACAAATTTTAAAGTAAAATTTCAGAGTAATAATACCATTTATATATGTTTTTAAAACCGAAGGGAATGCTATATATTACTTATGGATACATACAAATGTATACATAAAAGATATTTAAGAAGTAGCATAGGTATTATATTATTCTGTAGGCTTATATTTCATAATAAACATTTAAGATAAAATGAAATTGCTGAAATAAGAAAATAGAGATGTCATACTTCATATAAAGTTTAAAGTGCAAAGTTAATAAGTAAAAGTATAAGACTATAAGTATTAAATATTAGAAGGAGGAAGAGGGAAGGGAAGGTATGAGATCATTTTCATTTTTTATATTGGAGGGTTAATAGATTGTTTAAAATTTATAAACTAAGAAAGGGTATATATGCATACTTATCTGGAATTATGGAGGTTACTACCAAAAAGAATTAAAAACAGAAGTTAAAATAAATTGAATCTACAGTGTGAAAGTAGGTAAATTCTTCTGTACTATTTTATTTGTTACCATGTGCTTTATATTATTCTGATGAAATTTTAATTCAAATTTAAGCCTAACATAGGTATAAAAAAAGTCCTGAGTTCTTTTTGAGATCAGAATTCTCTAAAGTAGACAACACCCCAACCCCTATGATCAACATCACCAACACTGGGCAACAGTAAGGTTTTAGCAAGTGATCCTCAAGAGAAAAGTTAATTCTAGCCAACAGGCATTGAGGTCCTATTGTACCTAAGTATTCCCAGGGTCAATGGTGATAGATGGGCTTGATCACTTTAAGGGAGCCTGTGGCTCTCTGTATGGGACCCAAAGGCCTTCTGAGAGACCCTTGGTTCTGCCCCACTCTGTCAGTCTGAGTTCTGGCAGGAAATGGAAGCAGTTGAGATTTTGAAGACAATTTCATGAAGATATGTGGACAGGATAAAGTCAACCAACAGGGAGAGCTGAGCAAGCAGGGACTAGCAATTAGGGGAAGCCCATTAGCACAGGGTGGCCTCCAGGGGATTACAGGAAGGAAGCTCTGTGAGAGCTGGGGCCCTGGGCTGTAGGAGCTGTTGTTGCTTTGCCCTGAGTCTGCTCAGCTCCCATCTGAGTTGACCTGTGGGAGGTGAACAGTGTCCTTCCTGCTTGCAGCTTCCCCCACCCAAGAGCCACGAGTCCCTGCTTCCCTGCCCCCAGGGCCTTCCCCAGCTCCATGGCATCAGATAAAGCTAAAATGTTGATATGGAACACCCCAGGGGCAGCTCTCAACTTACCAGGAATGGCAGTAAGTTAAGAACCCCAACTTCCCCATCTCTTGGCTGGAAGATTCTGAAGTGAATTCTACTTTGTTTCTCAGAGCGTCCAGTAGGATTGAGCCTCTTATGCCCGCATGGCCACTGCTCATTAATCTCCCTCCTCTTGGGTTTTTTCCTTCTCTCATTCCTCCTTTTCCCTTCTTGTGCCCCCTGGCACCACCTCCCCAATAAATCACATTCAACCAAGTGCTTTCACCAGTGTTTGCTTTTAGGAAGAAGATGCCAGACCAAGACATGATGGGAAGAGGGCTACCAATAAAAACTGTAATTGGCAGGAGCAGGGGGAAATTAAGACAGAAAGGGAGAATTTAGAGTAAAAAAAAAAAAAAAGATAGAAAACATGGCATATTTGTTTTCTGCAGCTACTTTAACAAATTACCACAAACTTCGTGGGTTAAAACAACAGCATTAATTCTCCTACAGTTCTGGAGACCAGAAGTCTGAAATCAGGGTGTTGCCAGGGCTGCAGTTTCTCTGAAGGCCTTGGGGAAAATCCCCTTTCCTCTTCCCAGCTCCTGGTGGCTCCCAGCAACCTTGGCTGGTGCTGTGTCACTGCCATCTCTGCCTGTCTTCACATTGCCTTTCTCTTTGTGCTGGTGTGTATCCTCTCCTCTCCTCTAAGGATACTGGTCATTGGCTTTAGGCTAGAATGGCCCTGTCTTAACAAGTTATATCTGGAAAAACCCTATTTCCAAATAAGGTCATATCCTGAGGCTCCAGATGAACATAAATTTGGAGCAGGAAGGCACTATTCAGCTTACTACAGAAAGGGAGTGGGGAGAAGGTGGGGATACTCAGACTTCCATTTCCTTCCCTCCACCTATCTCCTGCAAATGGCCGAACTCCTCCAGAACCAAGAGGGCAAGGGGGCTGGGAGATGCAATATGCAGGGGCAGCCCCCGGGGCCCTAAAACATGTCAGAAGAAGGTGATAACAATTTGAGGGTGGGGGTGGGGAAAGCCATGGAGAGTAGTCAGTGTACCTACTTCCTTTGGAATGCCTCTATATTTTCTATAACAGAACATCTAAGGCGTCCTAACATCCATGAAGGGCCCATGGGACCCCCAGTTATCCTGAAGGAGCACCACCTGTCCACAGTAGAAAGGATAATTTGTCAGTGCAGAAGAAAAGGTACCAAATCCTTCCAGGAGAGCACCCTAAGATCCACAATTAGACTTTTCATATGACTTTGTTCAAGGTGGCTGCCATGAACCTTTGGGTAAATTAGAAAAAAAAAAAAGTCTTTGGGCATTCAGACAGGCTCAGTAAGTAAAGCACCTATTAAATTCCAGCCTCCACTTACCTCCTTGAGCACCATACCTGCCAGCCTCACCCCAACTCTCCCTGATGGCAAGACTTAGCTGGGGTCCTGGTAAAAATAACGATTTGCTGATCTGCTTCAGTGGGTCTGAAGTGTGATACTGGGTTCTGCACTCAGAATGAGCGCCTCGGTGATTCTAATGATCACACAAAGAGGAACAACGCTGATCTATCTCACACCCTCCTTTCACAGATGAGGTCAGGGGGATGACGTGGCTTTCCAAGTGGCACGTGCCTGAGTCAGCCAGCATCTTTGGAATAAATGGACGTCCCAAGTCGTCGTGCCATATAGATGAAGTGTCCTTCGTATGTGTGAGCGCCCTGTCCGTCAGGGTTGGCTCAGAAGAGCTCTGGGAGTGATGGGGGATGAGGCCGTTAGTGAAGGGGTGAGACCAGGGGCGGCTGCGGGAGCTACAGCAGGCCTCCGTGCTGGGCTGCTGTCTCTGGATCCCCTGTTGACCCTGAAGTTGCTCTGAGCGGGCAGGGGCTGTAGTTGGGGAGAAAAGGTGAACATGAACAAGAGTACGGGGGAACTGGCACCCACCTGGACAACGGGAACCCGCAAGGCAAACTGGGACCTGCCTTTGCCCCCCAACAACTCCAGCCGGAATACTGGGCTGCGTTGCAGGAGAAGCTGGTGCCCTGGGCCCTGGAGGAACACTGGCACGTGGCCCACGGCTGGAGAAGCTGAAAAGGGAGCTAGAGGAGCCGTGGGTCTAGGCTGCCCCTCACGGTGCCAGGTGAGCCAGTGGCAGTGTGAACAGTTGCCGCAGTGCCGGGCACCCTGCATCAACCTTCTGAGCCAAGACGGGGAGGTGCCTTCAGGCCCACAAGCTTTCCACGTGGCCAGCCCCGTCCCAGAACCAAGCCGAGAAGGAATGCTGAGGAAGGTAATTTGTTTGACACAGCACAAAACCATGTGTTTTTGCATAGATTTTACGGGGTTGAAAATACCCCGGGACAAGAAAGCTCTATTGGTTGTTACAGTTTCACACAACGCGTAGGAGAAATGCTTCACACATAGTCGATCCTCCATAAATATTTTCCATCTCGATGAAACACTGTCAATATTAGCTGTCTTAGTCTGCAGTCTCGCACGGGTAAGCCAAGACAGCTGTGCAGCCTTTACGGCGCGGAAGCGATCCCTGGAGACCGCGCCCCCCCCGCCCCCCCTTAATTGCTTCTCCATTGCATCGCCTCCGCTGCCAAATGCACCGTGCACTTAATATCCTTCCACACTTAAGATGGCTCAGAATCTGAAACCTTGTCAAAAAGGGTAAAAGGAAAGTGGGGGAGAAATTAAGATCCACAGAAAAAGCCCTTGAAACTTGGAGTGGAAAACATGACAAAAAATAACCTGTCACGGGGCTAGCCAAGAGGGCGGTTATTGTATCCCAGCCTCGGCAACTGGTGGGGCCAGAGCCGGGTGTTCCTGCCCAGGTGAAGAGGCAGCCAGCAGCCCCCGATATTTGCAGCACCAGAGATTTTTCCAAATCTGCTTCAAATCTCATAATCCCTCCAGTCCTTAACTGCTGGGGCTGACATCATCCGTTCCTGCGCCTCAGACAGGCTGGCCACTTCTGCTTTAGAGCGCTGCTGAGGTCCAGCAAGCATGTGGCTTTCAGGCTGACTTAGCAAACCCAGTTGCAGGTGGAAAAGCACAATTGAAAACATTATGCTCTCTTCCCCGCCCCCTTTATAAACAGGTGTCATTACTTTTGGGTGTAAGCAGGGGCGTAGCTGTCCTGGCTCACTGAAGGATTTGTGGGACGCTTGTCAATGTTGTTGAAGGCATGGGTCTTCCCTGTGGTACTGAGACGGTAACTGTGGCCTCAGTAGAAGTCTGAGAAGTGTCAATTTTCTGGGAGTTGCCTCCCTAAAAAGCCTAGAAAAGAATAGAAACAGAAAGTTACATGAAAGAGCAAAGGGTAGGTATGTTTGCTGCTTCTACTTGCTTGTGTTATTTAAAATTCTCTAGTTCCCCTCACAGGATTTTAAAAAAAAATGAAGCTTTTTCCTTTCTTTTTTGTATTCTCTCTCCCCACCTCTTTCTCAAACTGTGTGTGTGTGTGTGTGTGTGTGTGTGTGTGTGTGTGTGTGTACAGTAATCTGGAAGCCCTGGTTAGTGTCCTGGTAGAGATACATGTTCGTTTGTTCATTCATTCATCAATCATTTCATGAGCAACTGCTATGTGCTTTGGGTCTAGGTGCTGAGTGTTATGGTGCCAGGTGAGCCAGCTGATCAGTGGCAGTGTGAACAGTAGACCATTAAACACACACTTTTATCTCATTTATTCTTGTGAACTCAGAAATAAATGAGATGAAACTCCTGCCCGTGGACTTCACCAGTCTATTGGTGGGGACAGCCTTTTAAGCAGATAAATTACAACCTGTTTACAGGAAAGTTGGAGTCCAATGCTCCGTGAGCAGAGGAGCACATTCCCCAGTTATTTCAGAGAACCACCCTCAGCCGCACATTTTCTGAGCCATAACATATCCATCCAGATCACTTTGAGTTAGTTTTGCAGTGTTGAGGAGACTCAGTGGAATGAGGCGGCGTCTTTTAGTGCCAAGACCTACCCTTTTGTCAGAGCGCAGGGGGTGGATAGAGAAAAGCACAGGGAGCAGGAAGAGGGGAGGGAGGCCGTGGCTCATCGCCTGCTGAGGGACAGGCACATTTCAAGTCCCTGGCATGTTAGTGAACTGTTAGTTTGCTAAGAATTTGGGATATGTGTGTGTATTTGTGTGTGTACACGTGTGTGTTTCATTGTTTACTTTTTTAAAACTCCTCCCTTGCTCTCTCCAACTGCTTTTTAGAACAGAAGAAATCACAAAGACAAGGAGGAGTCTTTCTTCCCTGTCCTTTTGGTGGATTAAACCATCATATTGACATTCATGTGAATCATTAGGAAATCTACATTTCAAAGCCTATAAAATCCCACCCAGGCCTCAGCAGGGAGGGGAGAAGAGACAGTTGCCAAACTTCACACTCCCCCAGTCCTTGCTCAGTTTGGACCCGAATGCAAAGAACTCGAGTCCTGTACTCATTTAGAGCTGGCACAGGGTGACTGGCTGGTTTGTGGAAAAGGACCTCACGGCCATCAAAAGCTGTTAGAGTGTCACGTGGTGATGAGCTTAATGTAAATGAGTCTGAAACATCTGGATCAAATTTCATCTCAAACAAACAGGGTTATGAAAATTGGTGGGTGAAAAATATCTTCTGACCAAGAAGCCAAAAATATCACTTGGTTATTTCTGAACCCAATGGTTTGCACCTGTGGTGAAGAAGGGGGTCCAGGTGAGGCTGCTCTGTTGCTTCTCCCCACCCAAGACTACAGCAAATGCTGATGGAGCAAAAGGGACTGACCACATGACCACTGATCACCTTTGTATTGCAAAAATGGGAGACATTAATTCATTTAACAACTATTTATTGAGCAACTACTAAAGCTAGCTATTGTACTATGACCCTGAAGCTACTACAGAAAACAAGACCAACCCACTCTTGCTCTCTGGGGGTGTGCAGCTCAGAGAAAACTTAGAAGCACACATTAGGCAGGCCATTAGCATGGGACATGATGTTTGTTACAGGTGCTATGGGAGCTCAAAGCAGCCCAGTGAGTCACCAACTGAGGGTGAGTGGACTGAGAGGGTGTTGTGCTTGGAGCGTCAGAGTGGTTGGTTGACTCTTGCCCCCCTCAGAGCCAATCTTAATGCCTGGAAATGAATGGCTTTACCAAAGAAATGTGAGAGGAGAGTTGGGTAGGGAGGAGAGGAAGAGGGTTTGGAAGGAATGGACAGTCCTTGCCCAAGGCTGAAGTTGAGAAAAAAAGTGTCGTAGGCTGGTGAGAGGAAGGTTAGGTAGAGAAATAGAGGAAGGAAGGAGGAACCCAGAAGGTGGGTCCTGCTAAGCCCAGTTAAACATTTAGACTTTGTCTGAAGGACAGTGGGACATCCTTGAAGAATTCTAAGCAGATAAATGACACAATCTGATTTTTATTTGGGCAAGATTTCTCTTGGCTACCATGTGGAGAAATGATTCAAATAGAATACTTTTGGAATCCAGGAGGCTGTTATAGTCGTCCAGTGGAAATGAGATGGCTGGTCTGGCCTAGGATAGGGACAATGAACAGGTTCCAAAGACATGTAGGTGGCTGAATCAGTGATTGTTTGAAGGTAGAGGGTGAGGGAGAGTCCCTGAAGGGGCCCATCCTGAGTAAAAGAGTCATCTGCCAGTGATTTGTGAAGAAAGTGCTCCTGAGTGGGAGCAGCAAAATGGGGAAAGGAAAACAACTAAACAAGGGTGTGACTTTAAGGCAAAATCTCACAGAGGATAGACTGCATGGCAGGGGGTGGGGAGAAATTCTAACATATCTCAAAATTTTTTGTTGTTCATTTACTTATTTATACTGAACTTGTTCCACGAAGAAAGCTCCAAGGACACATAATATACATAATAAGATTGTATAAGTATCTAATAAAAAAAGAAAGAGAATAGGGGAGGAACATAAGAAAGAGGCCAGGATGGGGACTAAAATGTGTACTCTAATGTACTCATTCCCCCCAGGTGGGTCTCTCTCATGCCTGGCTATAATGTGAAAGGTAAACGAAGTTGGTCAATTGTACAAGTTGGTGTTCAGAAAGTAAATACCAACTTCAGAAGTACAACTATTGTTGACAATATGACATGGGAATTTCTTCGAGGATTTTTCTAAAGAGGCCACTGCATGATTGTGTACTTATCCTCCTTACAACTTTTAGAAAAACAACAACAATGAATCTCAGGACAATTTTTAAAATAAAGATCCTCAATAGAGGCTGATGGCATCTTGTAAAAAAAAACAACACAGTTCAGCAAAATCCACCTATTGGGTGATGGATAAGTTGTGGGCCAAGTCACCAGTTCTCAACTGCCTTTGCTTGATCCAGGAGAATTTTAAGTACCTCAGAGTATTGGTTGAAAAAATAGTAGATGTCCTCTTTGTTCATTGCAACTGAATGCTTGCTAAATATGAACTCACAGTGCACTTGAATTTCCTTCTCTATTCTCTACCTCAGTTGCAGCAAGTCTCTATTTCCAGTTGAAGATAGATCTATGGGCCTTGTTCTGAGATTACGTTTAACAATATTTTGTAAAAATGAAGAAATTAAATAAAGATGCAGGCCTGAATCTGCATAAACACAGCCTGGGCTTCGAGGTGAACCAAGGAAGCACCTGTGGGCAGGATACAGTCTCACCAGAAACTGCTTTGAATCTATGCTATTGCTTAAGTTCATGATGAGATACTAAGGCCAAATGTCCTGTTCCTTATACCACAGTTATAACAGTTTCAGCCTGGAAAAAAAATTTCAAGGTGGTACATCCAGACATCTGTCTCTATAAACAATCTTTGATTCTGGAGCTAACTTGACTGTGCCCCATCTGTATCATGATTAAAGGGGAATAAACTTAGAAAGGTCTCTAACCATTCTGCAGCCACAAAGTCTTCCCACAGTGCTTCATCCAATCCACGTTTTAAAATCATCTATATAGGGCCCAGGTAGAAAGTGACCCGTGCACACAAAACTGGGGCCATTGGCCTTACTTTCTGAGGTTGATAGAGATGAGTACTTCAGGAATCCACTCGCATCCAGGTTTCTTCTCTCATGGATATCTTTGGGGAGTATATTTCCTGCAGTTACTTATGAAGACAGCCCACCAAATGGCACAGTACCAGCATTTCCTGTTGATTTTGTCTATGACAGCGGTTCTCAACCTGTGGGTCGAGAACAGCTAGCAGGTCTCCTAAGACCATCAGAAAACACAGATATTTACATTAAGATTCATAACAGTAGCAAATTACAGTTATGAAGTAGCAACAAAAATAATTTTATGGTTGGGGATCATCACAACATAAAGAACTGTATTAAAGGATTGAGGCATTAGGAAGGTTGAAATGTCTTTTGGATTTACCCCTCCTTCCTATGGTCTCTTTCAGATCCAAGATTGTGAATGGTGTTGCCTCATCTTTTCTTGCACCCTGATGTTGACATCTCTCATTTAGTTCATTTTGCACACAATAGCGTTTTTTCTTTCTAAGAAACCACTGCCATTATGTGATTGTTTTTCTTTCTAAGAAACCACTGCCATCATGGCACTTTCCTGCTTAAGAAATTAGGCAGTTGGCAATTCCCTGTCCTGCTGAGTCCAGGTTTCTCTAACTTTCAGCACCCTCTATATCTGATTCTATGATACATTCCAAAACTCTAATAACTAGTATTCCCTTTCTCCTCTGAATAAACACAGTATTTGCTCATTCTTCTTCCATAATACTTGTCACTTAGAAGCTTACACTATACTTTTCTGCATTTATGTTTTCTGAACTTTTATATATCAAATGCATATCATTTTAGAATTGGTATATTTTTAATGTATTAAACCTTTTATCAGTTTGTCATGACCCTATTTCCCATTAGAAATTCTTCTTGTTTTTTTCCTTAAAAATCAATTTGATGTGATAGTAAAACAGACATACCAACTTTGTCTTTATATTTTTATATCCATTTACTTTAAACTTTTCTGTGTCCTTATAAATTTCTAGAACAGTGTATTTGTTTCTTACATTAATTTAATTACCAACATATTTACATTTATTTCCATCACCTTATTTTTAACTTTTATTTGTCCTGTTCCTTCTGCTATTTTCTTTTCCCCATGACTTACCTTATTTTGTGACTATGAGTTCATGAATTTATATCCCTTAGGTTTTTCCTTGCATGAGAATTTTTGGTATTACATTATTCATTTTTGTTTATCTGAAAGTGTCTTTATTTCATACTTATTTGTGATAGTTTTTCTGGGTATAAAAATTTTAGATTGTTTAATTTTTCTTTTCCACATTGGGTATATCACTCCACTGTCATTTGCATTTTATTTTATTGTTGAGTACTACATGCTTTTAAAAATATTCTTTTTTTCCCAGAAGTTTTTACAACTTTATTTATGTCTTTGCTGTTTCTCAGTTTTATTATGATGTGTCTAAGATATGTCTTCTAGTTATTTATTTTAATTGTAATTCAATGGCTTTCCTGAGTATCAGATTTGATATTTTTAGTAATTTTGGAAATAATTAAAACTCCTTTTAGACTTACAGTAAACTTTCTCAACTTATCCATGATTTTTAGCCACTTTTTAATAGTTCTTATCTTTTTGTCTCCATGGACTAACTTCTGGGTAATTTCTTCAAATACCTATTTCAGTTCACAAATTCTATTTTATTTGTTTAAGCTGTTATTTAACATATCCACTGAATTTTTAACTTCTGGAAATTCAATTTTTATCATTCCATATTCTTTACTTATATTTTCAGGAGTTTCTATTATTTCTTTAAACATATTAAACCTATTTTTTTATTCTGTATCTGATCATTTCAGTATCTGAAGTTTTTGAAGGTCTAATTCTGCTGACTGTCATACTTGATGCCTTGTTTGTTTATATGTTTTGTGATTTGTGACTGTAAGTTCACATTCTCAGTATTTTATCTCTAGAAATTATTTGAAACTTGAGTTACAGTTGACAACTCCAGAAAAGATTTGTGCTTGCCTTTTTTTTTTCTTCTTTTTTTTGTCAGTTGCCTAGGGACAATTACAACTTGCAACTATTTTTAATTAAATTCTCCACATGAGGTTTTTAGCCTACAGAGATAGTATGAATTTAGGTCATAAACTGATATAAAGACTGACTCTACCCACTGCCAAGTTTCCTTTCTTATCTCTCTGAGCAGTGTGAGCTTATTTTTAATCTATTCTAACTCAGATATGTGGCTCATTAGGATACCAGCTTTATGTGAAGTTCTTCTATTTGATTCCTTAGGTTGATTGGGTACTGGACTTCCTCCTGAGTTATTATCATAATAAAAGCTCAAGGTCACCAGAGTTTGATGGATAGTTTTTCAGAGTTCCTGCTTTCAGTGCATTTTTTTGGCCTCTTCAGATTTGTTACTTTCATTTAGTTCAGAAAATCATTGTTTAAATAATCATGTTTATTGTTTTATCAGAAAGGCTTTTCAGATTATCTGTTTGATCATATTTCTAGAAAGCAAAAGAAAAGCATTCATAGTTCTTTACTTTTTTAGTTTATAAGCTTCTTGAGGAAGACTTATTTCTTATCAGTTTTGTGTCTTGTTTTCCATGAGCATCATCCGTAGTCCCTAGCACAGTGTTTAAACAATTAAATGCTGTGATAGTTAATTTTATGTGTCAACTTCTCATGGCTGTGGTGGCAAGTCATTTGGTCAAACACGGATCTAAATGTTGTTGTGAAGGTATTTTAAAGATATGATTAACATTTACAATCAGTAGATTTTAAGTAAACCAGATTACCCTTCATAAGGTAAGAGGATATTATCAATAAGTTGGAGGCCTTAAGAATGAAGAATGAGGTTTCCCAAAGCAGAAGGAATTTTGTGTGCCATAGGAAACCTTTGTTCCAGTCTCAGAATTGAGACTACTGCTCAGAATTGATATAGGTTTAAAGAGATGTCCAGGAGAACCACCAGGGCCTCTGGGGCTATGCAATGTAGTCTGTCCAAGGTTGTGGCAGAAGGTTCTTGGCAGATTTCACCAACTCTGCTGGCCAATAAAATGTGTGGTCCAGGGTTTGAAGCATTTCTGGGCCATTTCTCTCTACATTTATTTTGTAATCCAGATCCTAGGTACCTTTTATTGTCAGGTTGGCAAAAAGTCTGGAATAAAAAAAATGTTTCAAAAAAAAAAGTAAAGGTTACCAAAGAAATAAGATGCAGTGGTGGACAGATGAAGGGAGACATTAGCATTCCTTCTGAAGGATAGAGAGCCTAGCAAATTCCACCTCTCTTTCTCCAAGCTCATAATTCATGCTTACATCCTCACATGGAAACCTCTTTGCTGCTTTCTAGGCTTAAGAGAAGTTGGGCTGATTCTTGAGATGTTGTCACATGGATGGTTTTGATTAGGCTCAATGGTGAAAATGAAAGCTTTCAGTTGTTTTGTGTAGCATTGTGTTACAACATTAAGGTAATTTTTAAAAATTGTAATTAATTTAATATGTCTGTTTCTCCATGAGAAAGACTTGGTGCCAGGCCAGGAAAGAAGGTTATTCTGGCACTGAGAAGTATGAAACTCTTGCACATGGAATGTTGTGGTCAAGGCTGCTTTCTTTTGGAAATTCTAGATCCTTAATCTGGGAGTGGCTATATGGGCACATAAGTGTATATTTGTAAAAACTCCTCAAGCTGTATAGGTAAGGTCTGAGGCCTTCACTGAGACTGAGCTGTACTGCTGTCCTTCAGTTTAAAGAAAAAATAACAAAGGACCTAACATTGTAGAGGGTGGATTTGTGCTGAGTCCATCTTTGAACTCCCATTAGCACGTAGGAGTCTAACCTTCTCCTCTACAGTTTCCACATGTCTTCCTGACCTCTCCATAATATCACCTTAACCACAACAGGAACATCATCACATTTTGCCTGCCCACTAACTGATGGGAATTCCACTGGGATCTTCTTGATGGGTATGGGAAAGGCTGAAGGCCAAGCCAGGGAAGAAGGTTATTCTGACATTTAAAAGAATGAAAACATTGGCCTTGTACTATGATACACAGATGTGCACTCTGAATTCACAGACTGACTCAAATCTCAACTAGGAACTTTGACAAGCAACTTCTACTTTTCTCAAATCCCTCTTCTAATTTGTAAAGGAACCTCTGTTTTATGAGTTTCCAAACTTCTATCAGGCTAGAACAGATATTGTATACCTCATGCTAAAGCAAATACAGGGGCATGCCTAGGAGCTATATGAAAACTGAATTTTGATTTTATCATCTGTTTATTTCTTTGGCATAGCTAATGTTGTGCTTATGGTCAACAGACATGAATGCGGAAGTGCTCTGAACTGGGACATTTCAGTCCACAGCATGCTCACCTTGACTTCGTTTTCATTTCTGTTCTCTAGTTTAATCTAATTCATAGAAGCATTATTTACTGTAAAACAAAGTAAAAACAAGCTGGGTTCTCTCCAAGAGAGCAAAACTTGAAATACTTGTTAAAGGAATGGAAAATGCATCTGCCTCACTTAACACAATCATCTTCTTTCCTCTTCTTCTTCTCTCCTTATCCTCCAACCCTGTATGTTTCTTCAATGCTGTGCAAGTAGAAATGCTTCAGGTGAGAAAAACAAACAAACATAAAACAGGAAGCATGGTTGAGCACTCCATGCACGCCCTTAGCCAGCCCTGCATCACCTTGTAGATTTAGGTAAAACATTCTTTCTCACTGTAGGAATAATAAGCTTTTGTAAGTAAATGAACACACTCACCAGATTTATGGGCCCTGAACATTTCTGTACATTCCAAAATGGCCAAATCCCTCTAATTGGTCGTTATCAGTGTAGCCTCAAAATACATTGTTCTCCTTCCCCTTCCCACCCTACCCCCAGCCCAATTTCAAGGCGGTGGGGGGGGGTAGGGGGGGAAGAGTTAAAGTAGAAGCAAGGCATATACAGACATAGTTTGTGGTTTTAAAAAAGGCTTTAAAAATGTTAGTTGAACCTTGGCTTTTGTCTCTAAGCCCTCAGGGGGAAAATGTGAACTTGTTTCCTCACTGAAAAAAATATCATAGCACTTGACAGGCTGGATTCTTTGATCCTCAAATGTTGCAGCCATCTCTCCAGTGCCCTTCTCCACTCCATGCCTCCTCACCCCCCACCTCACTGGGGCTTTGTAACCTGATGCTCCTTAAAGAGTATTTCCACAAGAGCATTAAGACATGCCCTCTCTTAATATTAAGCCTGTGTCCCAACTGCCCTCCTCCTCGTACCAAGCACAGTTCCCTCCTGAGGCTTCCACCAGGAGGGTTGGCTGGCAGGAGAGGTTGGCTCAGCTGTTTCAAATTAAGGACAAGGGGAGGCTTCCTTGTAATATATGACTTAATCAGTGTCCCTGAAGTAAACAGCCCAAACGGATTCTGGAAATGACCCCAAATTGAATTTTATAAACCTCCTTTGGCTTTGGAGCTGAGAAGAAATTTGAATCTCTCATAGGTGTCTGATAGGTTATCATGAACAGATGGATAGCTGCTCTTGGGAGTCCATAGAAAATGAAGCATGCCAGGTGGTGGTTGTGAATTATTAGGGTTGCCAGATAAAATATAGGCTGCCAAGCTAAGTTTGAATTTCGAATAATTAACAAAAAATTGTTTTAGTATGAATGTCCCAAATATTGCATGATGATCATAGTGTTATTATGAAGTGAAGGAACCGGGATGTTCTTGATATGGCCTCCTTCCCACTGAGGCAAGACTGATTAGCTTCTGTAAAGCTCCATCTGAAAACCTTGGGTCATTTCTGTTTAACATTTGTCCATAATTTCTTTAAACGTTTTTTAAAAATTTATTTTAGAGAAGAAAGGAGAGGGGAGAGAGAGAGAAAAAAACATTGATGTGAGATAGAAACATCAATCTGTTGCTTCCCAAATGTACTCTGATTGGATCATAACCTGTATATGTTCCCTGGCTGGGAATCAAATTGGCAATCAAACTGGTGACCATTTGGTGCACTGGATGGTGTTCAAACCACTGAGCCACATGGGCCAGGGCTGTTCATAATTTCTTAATACCAGTTTCTCATCACTCTTACTCAGGTGAGGACCTAGAGTTAGCCTAATGAGGAAGCAGGGAAATTGCTGCCTGTAGGCACCACCACTGCACAAGCCAGAATTGAGTACCTAAAATGTTGTCACCATGTGGACAAGTTTCTTTGTGTCTTTGCACTTTATTACCCTACTAGAGGCCTGGTGCATGAAATTCATGCATTCAGAAGAGTCTCTCAGCCTGGCCTACAACCTCTTGCAGTCCAGGAGCCCTTAGGAGATATTTGACTGTTGACTTAGGTCTGCTTCCTGTTGGTCAGTCAGACATCCTTAGCACTGACCAGCTTCTGGCTCCCCTGTGGGAGCACACTGACCACCAGGGGGCAGCTCCTGCATTGAGCATCAGCCCCCTGGTGGTCAGTGCAAGTCACAGCAACCAGTCATTCTGCTGTCAGGCCAAAACCAGCTCTCCAACATCCCCCGAGGTGTCCTGGTTTGTGAGAAGGCGCAGGCCAATCTGAGGGACCCCACCGGTGCACAATTGGGCCTGGAGATGGACATGGGAGGTTGGCTGGCCAGGGAGGGACCGCAGGAGGGATCTAGGGTGTGTCTGGCCCATTTTACTTAGTTCCAATCAGCTAGACCCCAGCTGCAAGCTAACCTACTGGTCGGAGCATCTGCCCTCTGGTGGTCAGTGCATGTCATAATGAGTGGTTGAGAGGACTTAGCATATCATTAGCATATTATGCTTTGTTTGGTTGCGGCCAACCAGACATTTAGCATATCAGGCTTTTATTATATAGGATTAGTTGTATTACTTGATGTTAGTCAAAGGAATCACTATCTGTCATTATATGAAAAATAGAAATATACAAAATGAGCATTTGAGTTGCTCTGATTTCCTCTATTAGTAATAACCTAAAGAATTATATCCTATTTTTCAACATTATAATAAACTATCGCTCCAATTTGTCTTCATTGTTGTTTTGATAGTGACGTCAGAGCTGCTTTTTCATAATATTGAGAAAGACGTCGGAAGGCTCAGGGAGGTGGTAACATTAGAATAGATTTACTATGTGAGACTTGAAAATCTGATACCCGACTATGTTCCTTGGAAGGGCTCACAGTATATTTCACAAAGGGTATAAGGAATGCATTGGTGGGAGGCATCTGTATTTTTGAGTTCAGTGATTAGTGGTGGGAGATGCTGCCATGGCCCTAGGGAGCCCCTAGAAAGGCACAGTCCAGGGGCCCCAGCATCCCCCGTTTAAACTCCAACTTCTTGTTGCATGTACCCGACCCCTAGATGCTTGTGCCAGTGGTGAACACTCCTGATTGTCCCCTTTTAAGGATACCTCCTTTTTCAGGCGACAGAGTCCTGCTAGGAGGTGCATACCCAAAAGGGAAACTTTTTTTGATCACCCCAGGCAGAGTCAGAGATAGTGGACTAAGCAGGAGGGTAAACAAGCAAACAATATTCAAAGTTTATTAGACAGGGTTAAGCAAAAGGAAGCCCAAAATTATGTCTCATGCCAATTTGGAAGGACATATGAGGATTAAAGAGATTTCTTAAGAAATACAACAGGGAATGGGGAGAGGCCTTACAGCGACCGGAAAGAACCACTGTGACAGTGAAAGAGCAGGTAAGATTTGAAAGAGTCAACAATTAAAGGATGGGGAGATAGAATTCTGGCACACAACACAAACCCCAAGGAAGACTGAACTAGGAAGGACTAACTGCACACACAAGGTATAATAAGAAAAGGCCAGAGAGGAGACTGTTCGAATGGTGCAGGCAACCTACTTGCCTGGAGAATTCATAAGAAAAGGGGTAGATGTATTAACCTCACCAACACCAGAAGGAGGCAAAAACAAACTTAGGTCAACATAAATGATGGGATGAGAAAAGGAGGGAACGAAAGGGATTAAAATAAGAAAGGAAAACTAAGCAGGCAAAGATAGAGAATTTAAAATTTTATTTTTATTTATGCCTGTTCCCACATTTTATTGTATTTCCCTGGCAGACATCCCACACTCTGGTAAGTCTGGGGGAAAGGGAGGGGTTGGCAGAATAATGTTGCTTTGGGGATTTGAATCTTATTACTTGGTGCTGTTAGTGTTGGGAAGACATTTATAAAAATTACATGCTGTCATGGTAGGTCATTTTTTTAAAAAAAAATTAATCTTGAGTTTCAAATTTAGGACAAAGGTGATGGTTTTAGATTAGTCTAAAAAAAAAAAAAGAAGAAGAAGAAGAAGAAGAAGGAAAACAGGACTGAGGCAAGAGAAGGTGTGGTACCAGTCAGCAGCAGTTGGTTTGGAGGGAACTGGAAAACTTGCCAGTTACAAAGAATGAGAAAAACACAGCTGCCAGATCCCTAGTGGATGAGAGACATTTATTTCCTGGAACTTGTCTTTTTGGATGCTTACTTCTCTAGGGATTTTCCATTAAATTAACAGTATTGGCCACAAGCTTAGTCAAAAGGATTCAGATTGTATTTGGATGTTAGATACTTTCATCTATATACATAAAATCCAAAACAACCGTTCGACCAGTCAACTGTTTAACTGGTAGCTCTGATGCACACTGTCGACCAGGGGACAGCCACTCAATGCACAGGAATAGAAACATGGAAAAGACTGATGAATCTCAGAGGGAAGTGAGGAGAGGGGAGAGTGGGGAAGAGATTAAGCAAAGATCTATATGCAAACTAGAGATCCGGTGCATGGATTCATGCACCAGTGAAATCCCTCGGCTTTGCCTGCTGAAATCAGCAGTCTCACATTTCCTGAGGGTTCCCATATTGTGACAGGGTGCAGGCCAGGCTGAGGGACCCCATTGATGTACAAATCTGTGCACTGGGCCTCTAATATATAATACTAACAATAACCTCTGTTTATTATCATCATCATTATCATTATTATTAGTGTTAGGAACACCTTAATCTATTTTACTTACAAATTTTTCTTTTTATAAAATTTTTTTCATCACTATTTATCCCCCCTATACCCTCTTCCACCTCCTCCCCACAATCACCACACTGTTGGCCATATCCATGAGTCCGTTCTCTTTTCTTTCCTCTGTTGCTCAATCCCTCCTGCCTTTGTTTTTTTTTTTTTTTTTTAATCTGTCTGTATTTTCTCTTATCTTCTGTTGGGGAAAGTTTTGGCTCATCTCACTCCCTCCACATGCCTCCTCCCCATTCTCATCTCTCCTTGGCTCCTCATCTTTTTTGTGAGAGGAACGGAGGCATACTAGGACCACACCTATCTGAGATCTGAGCGTATTCCTCCCACATCCACTGTGTAGCTAGAGCGGGCCTCCAGGGATGGGATCTGCCGTCCCACTCCGGAACGTGCACCGCTTCCCAAGGGCAGCATCCTTTCTCCAAGTCCTGAACTCCAGACTCCCTTCCTCTTCCTGCTAGCTTCGGCCTCCTAGAATCAGTTTTCAAAACATTCACCCAATGGGAGAAGAAAGGGTTTCATTTCCCCAAGTGACTTTTACAATCCAAATGGTCCACCAAGATTGCCTTCGGGTGTGATATGATCATTAGCTGAGTTTTCTGGAGTTCGAGATGCGGGCAGGTAGAGACAGCCCATCACTCTCTCTCCTACACCTCCTGCGTTTGCCCTTGTCTCCCCAGACCTCTGGTACTGCCTTCTGAAGAGTAGATTGTGTAAAGTGGTTATTTCCCCTTTTCCAATCTCAGAAATCTCAGCCTGGTTCTGAGCCTCCCCCTAGCTCCTGCTATACAGTTTGAAGAGTGCTGTTGTGCTTTAATGATGAGAGTGCGTATCCAAAACCATTGGAAAAGATTTTCGCCAGGGAAAGTGTTTGCAATGAGTCTACGTCACACAGCAACTTGCTTTAGTTCTGTTTGTCTTACTGGATTATGTGCATTTCTGGTATTTGGATTGATACAGACCAGAGAAGTAGTATCCTCGTGTGTATCTCTTTTAACTATGTTTTTAAGGCTATAAGTGGCTTTTCACTTCCAAACTCCCTCATACACATGGACTTGAAAAGATACAGACTAGACTCATATTTCCTGCATTAAAATACTTGCACAAAAACACTGTTCTTTGTGGTTTATCAAACAAGCTAATACGTCTCCTGAGAATTTGAAGTTCAGACACGAACAACTCTGTGACCTGTTTTGTGTGTGAATCATTTGAGCTTGGTGGGTTTCCTCCCAGGGAGATGTGATTGCATAAAACATTCTGCTTCTACCTGCAAAGTTTCATGAGACGGGCTTTCAGCAAAGATTGTTAGTTTTACAATGGATAAGCAGCGTTTGAAAAAATAAACTCTGCATGGGCAAAAAGCTTTCAGCTTCTTGCATAAATTCTGTCTTCTCCAAAGACCAAAATGCTCTCATGAGCTCATGAAATTTGAACCTCAAAGATTCAGCTAATTGATATATTCCTGTTTCCATATTTTATTCCCAGTGGCCAGTTTCACACCCATAACATTTAGGAGACCTGGAAAACCTGGGAGATATTCTCAGCCTGTCAGGATACCCTTTAAAACACACGCACTTCTACATACGAGCCACTGACTCTCATTTTTTAAACAAAATTTTGCACCCACCAGCTCAACTCTTAGTCCTGTCAGATCATCCCAGCGGATTTAAGTTCTGAAATCTAATTCCCCTTAAGCAAAGCTATTTCATAGGCTCTTCATGATTTATTTTTATTTTTAAATCTATATCTATATATATCTATAATACCTATATATCTATCTATATCTATATCTATCTATCTATCTATCTATCTATCTATATATTATTGATTTCAGAGAGAAAGGGAGAGGGAAAGAGAGAGAGAAACATCAATGATAGAGAATCATTGATCGGGTGCCTCCTGCCCGCCCCACACTGGGGCTTGTGAGGGCTCGAGCCTGCAGCCTGGACATGTGCCCTCACCAGGAATAGAACCATGACCTGGTTCAGAGGTCAATGCTCAACCACTGAGCCACGCCAATCGGGCTAGTTCATAAGCTTTTAGAAGGGGAAGAGACAATACAGGTTTTTCAGCCTCACCCATTTAGACAGTTTTAACACAGGAAAGGAGCCAGGTAGAAGGAATCCTACCTCATGGGGGAAACCTTGTCACAGAGAGAAATGATGTTTCCGCCTTCAGACTCCAGACACCATCCACCATCAAGCTCTGGGAAATGCTTGACATCCAGAGACAAGAAGAAGGGTCTGGGTTAAAGGCTTGACTTTGGTTTGGGTTTACAATGAGTGACGTTTTCCTACAACCCATTTCTCCAGCTTTAAGACAGTCTGGAGCGCTTTGCTTTGAGACCGCAGCTGAGATGAGCTTAGCACAGTTTCCACTGCCTGCAGCCCACAGCTTCATCTCTGGCTCCTACCATTTGGCCGGTGTTCAGCTTCTCTCCAACTCCTGCCTCCTCCCGGGCCTCCTGGGAAGACTCTGTTGCCTGATCTTTATTGCTCTTTTCCCACACTCCATTATACAGCATGATATCTGTCTCTGCATTTATTTATTAGGACTCATATCTATAATATACAACCCTACGCCTCCTGCCTGACACAGTATCTTCGCAGCAGAGCTCACGAGAGGCGCTGCTTGTCATAAACAGTCATGGAAAGCCGGCACCCAGAAAGAAAGGGCCAGCGGCTGGCAAAAGAGCGAACGCTCTGGAGGCCCCTCAGAGCCAAATAGTTTTTTCCAAACTTCGCACTTCCAGTCCAACACTCCAGACAGGCAGCCACAAGCAGCTCTTGGCGGGGGAGTGCGTTTGCAACTGGCAACCTTATGCCCACATGTCTGGCCCTCAGATAGTGCACTCACTATATATTTTTAAAAATTGGCATTTGCCTAATAAGCTTAATCTTTTCGATTGTTCTCATTCGAGATGGTTGAGCAGTCTGCAGACCTACAATGTGTCTTTTTGTGTTGTTAACCCGAGGATATTTTTCCATTGATTTTTAGAGAGAGTGGAAGGGAAGGGGAGAGACAGAGAAAGAGAAACAGCGATGTGAGAGAAACGCATGGATTGGTTGCCTCCCACGTACACCCTGACCAGGGGCAACGGAGGTACATGCCCCTGAACAGTATTAACCCGGGACTCTTCAGTCCATGGGCCGATGCTCTACCCATTGAGCCAAACCAGTTAGGGCCACAGGTAATGCATTCACATGTTCAGAGCTCACAATGATATGAAAAAGTATACCCTGAGAAGGGTCACTCCCACTCCGACCCTGTGCCTGTGCAGCCACTTTTATTAGTTTCTCACATGACCTCTCAGTGCTTCTATTTACTTTTTCGAAATAAGCTTTTTATTTTAGAATAGTTTAGATTTACAGAGATCCTGCAAAGATAATACTGAAAGTTCCATACATTCTCACCCAATTTCCTCTGTGGTGTTATGTTCCAGTGCCATGGCACATTGGTCACAACTGAGAAATGAACATCATTACATTACTACTAACAGAACTTCATACTCCATCCACCTCTCGCTAGGTTTTCCACCGAAGTCCTTCTTCTGGCCCAGGATCCCACCCAGAATACTGCATTAGTCATCATATCTTCTTGGCTCCTCTTGGCTGGGCCTGGTTTTGATGACTTGGACAGCTTTGAGGAGTGCTGGGCCGAGGATTTTGTAGAATAGCCCTCAATTGAGGTTAGTCTGATGTTTTTCTCATGATTGGATTGGGAGGAAGACCACAGAGGTATATTCTGCTATTCTCATCACATCTGATCAGCAGTCACATGCTGTCAGCACGACTTATTACTGTTGGTGTTGATCTTGATCATCTGGCCAAGGAGGTGTTTCCAAGGTTTCTCCATTTGAGGTTATTACTCGACCCCCATCCCCCGCCCTTTTCACGCTTGGCTCTTTGGAAGCAAGTCCCTAAGTGCAGCCACACTCCGGGGGGCCGACCGTGTTTCTTATCTGTATTTGATAGATGGGCCGGGCCCTTATGAACACCAAACCTTGTGCTAAGACTGTTCCTCAGAGTAGGGGCTCTAAAATCAGACGTTCTCAGTAGGATCTCACCTCCTGATGGGACTCACACCTTCTCAGAAGCAGTTCATACACTTACCAGATTACTGGGCTCTCACTCTGTCATTTTAATATGGTTTTATAGCAATGCCTCTGCATCGAAATCTGCTTTTACGAGGTGAGCACCACAGTGCTATGTGCACTGGGAAAATGCTCTCTCCATTACAGTTCGGTGGCTTTGCATAGGATTTGGTTTTGATCCGAGTCCTAAAAAAAAAAAAAAAGTGTGTGGCTCACAGGATGGCCAAGATGGTGGGCGGGGGGCGGCGGGGGGGCAGGGAGGGGGGACATGCACACAGGCTTGTAATTGCATGTGTGTTTTAGTTCTGGGACTTCCTGTTAGGGGAAAAAAATCTTTGAACCTATTTCAGTTTTACCATTGACTCCCACACTGTAGGCTTAGGAAACCCACTTTTGCCTCCTGGGGCCTCAGAATTGCCATCTGCCAAGCTGAGAGGACAACAGGAGGTCCCAGCAGAGCATTTTGCTAAACACGTTGTAACCTGGACAGAACGGACTAAGGATGGGCAGCTTTTGGTGCCAGAGACAATGTGATAGGAAGACACTGGAGCACAGACCTGCCTCTTTGTCCTTGTGAAGGGTTCATGGGGCAAGGGGCATGGTTCATTACAGCATTCCCAAACTCTCCGGGGCTCTGAGAAAGAGCTCTACCCGCATATAAACAGATAGCATCGGCTCTGTTACTGCAGCAATAATGTGGAAACTTTCCTCTTCTTCAGTCAGCTTATAAAAATAAACAAGGAAAAACAACATACTCCAGTGAAAAATATCTAAGTATTCTTTAAATATATATATATATTGATTTCAGAAAAGAAGGAAGAGAGAGAGAAACATCAATGATGAGAGAAAATCATTGATTGGCTGCCTCCTGCATGGCCCCCACTGGGGATTGAGCCACAACCCGGGCATATGCCCTGACTGGGAATCCAACTGAGACCTCCTGGTTCATAGATTGATGCTCAACAACTCAGCCATGCTAGCTGGGTTATCTAAATATTCTTTAAAAAAAAATCTCAGGAGACAGAATGTTCTTAATGAAAAGCAAAATACCTAGGTCAACTGATATGGTTTGTAGAACTGACTGACACAACAAAAATCATTTACCAAAGTCTGGCAGCTCCTACAGGACTCCTCTAAAGATTCACCTCTGTCATAGCACAGTCTGAACTGGAGGTAAACTATACCATGTTAGGTTCTCACATGCTTTCAACCAACAAGTAGTTATTGGCCTCCACACTGAGGCAGGTACTGTGCTAGTCATTCATCCTAAAGAACATGAAAAATATTATTCTAAGTGTCAGCACTACCTTCATGACTCATTAAAATATTTTAAATACATTTATCCAGGACCAAAATATACATCTTCAAGCCAAAGACTATATTATTCCATGGCCACACCCCTGCAACAAGTCATCTTTTCTCTTCTACAATTTGCCTGGCCCCAAAGAGAGTCATGAGAGGAAAGTATTTGCAGGATGTTGTGGGTCAATCAAATAAAAAGGGTGTGACAACTTGATGGGGGGTTTGCAATATTTTGATTGGTTTATAGCTGGTGGGGGTGACCGACAGATTTGTGTGGAGCAACCATGTCATGCCTCTTTTACTTCCCTTCATCACAAACATGTGCCAGGAAACTCAATGTTCTGGACAGGCTGTGGAATTATGTGGTTCCCACAAAGCCTGGTGTCTGGCAGTGGTTGGCAGACAATGGTCATCTCTAAATAGTCTGAGTTCTCCTAATCATGAAGGCAAACGTCTGAGCATTTGGTCATTTCTGTTTGAGGCCTAAAAATTATATCAGGGCTTGTCTTGTCCTGCATGCTAAGTGAGCTGTTGGCTGATAATTAAAGAGGCTCCCCTTTCTAAGAATCTACCCGCCTCACCTCTCCACCTTCTTTTTAAAAAAAGACAAAAAAAAACAAAAACGTTTATTGATTTCAGAGAGGGATGGAAATGGGGAGAGAGTGATAGAAACATCAGTTAAGAGATAGAATCACTGATTGGCTACCTCCTGCACGCCCCATACTGGGGAGCAAGCTCCCAACCCGGTCATGTGCCCTGACCAGGAACTGAACCATGACCTCCTGGCTCATAGGCTGATACTCAAGTCAATGAGCCAAGCTGGTGAGGCAATCTCTCCACCTTCTATCACCACTGTCCCAACTTATTTTTCTCAGCTGTGCTTGGCCACCATCCCCAGTCTTTTCACAGTGAAAGTTCTAGTGATTGAGATGGGTAACACATTGGTCCATCTCAGCCATTAGCAGACTAACTTTGTTCTAAAGGCATGGTCCAGATAGATTGAGAAGACAAGTGATTTTCTCTTTCCTTCCTTTTCTTCCTTCCTTCCTTCCTTTCTTCCTTTCTTCCTTCCTTCCTTCCTTCCTTTCTTCCTTCCTTCCTTCCTTCCTTTTTCTTTCTTTCTTTCTTTCTTTCTTTCTTTCTTTCTTTCTTTCTTTCTTTCTTTCT
>JAAGEH010000076.1:23382007-23407007 GCA_011751065.1 Lasiurus cinereus | reverse complement strand
AGGCTGCACCAAGGCCTTGGGCAGATGCGCGCTGGCTTCGCTTCCTATTCTGTCCTTCACCTCATCTGGACTCTGGGTAGATTCCATTCTCATCTTTTAGGTTCTGCTTTTTCAGTCTTTGGTCTCAAAGAAGCTAAATCAGAAAAATTCTAGGTCCTCAGCAGGGAGAATAAAGTCATAACTCTCTTCTTAGTTTTATATTAAATCCTCTACGGCCCCCCCTGAGCAAGTGGTCCGACTCTCCCTCTATTTTTCCATCTTTAAAGGAAAAAAACTGGGAAGCATATTCAATCCTCAAATGCAGTCATCTCTGAAAGCCACTTGGAAACAACTTAGGTTGGGTCTTGTTATCTCAAAAGGTATATAAAGAATATCAAGTAATCCAAATTGCAGCTATCATGCCCTGACCGGGTAGCTATTGTCCTGATACACCAAGGTGGCAGGTTCAATCCCTGGTCAGGGCACATATAAGAAGCAACCAATGAATACATAATAAGTGGGACAACAAATCCATTTCTCTCTTTCTCTCTCTAAAATCAATTTAAAAAAAGAAATTGGAATCAAATTGCATCCATTGTAACCAAATCAAATGTGTATTGGTCTGTGTGTAAACAAGAGGTGTGTATTCATAAATGTACACATTACCGAGGAGGTGTATGCAAACTCTGACTACCCCCACACATACAGTCATTTCCACTTGGGTCCGCCCTCAATTCCAGTCCCTTCCTGGCCCTTCCTCCACTAAAATAACCCCTTTCTAATTCAGATCCCCCACCTCCATTAAGACTTTGTCCAAAGTTCATTTCTGAGGGCCTACAATCTTGTTAAAACAGATTTTCCAAAGGTGTGAATCACTGCTGTGATTAATCGTGCTAAGGAGAGCTGCTCATTTCTTCTGTTCTAGGATGTCCTCTATTTTAAGGTTCATCACCAATGTTATTTATTAACAGTTTCTAGAGCAGTGGTTCTCAACCTTCCTAATGCCGCGACCCTTTAATACAGTTCCTCATGTGGTGGTGACCCCCAACCATAAAATTATTTTTGTTGCTACTTCATAACTGTAATTTTGCTACTGTTATGAACTGTAATGTAAATATCTGATATGTAGGATATATTTTCATTGTTACAAATTGAACATAATTAAAGCATAGTGATTAATCACAAAAACAATATGTAATTGTATATTGTGAAATATTTATTTCTAATTACAAGTAAATGAAATTTTGTCTTGAATCGTGGTGTAGCATGGGTAACAGTCTTCATATGACAACAGTAAACTACATTGCTACATTTTGCTACACCTAGGAGTGGTGTGTTGGTTCCTAAGACCATGGGAAATAGGTGTTTTCCAATAGTCTTAGGCGACCCCTGTGAAAGGGTCGTTCGACCCCCAAAGAGGTCAAGACCCACAGGTTGAGAACCGCTGTTCTAGAGAGGAAGGAAAAACTGTCCATGGGTTGCATAGTACATTAGCAGGGAGATTCATCTCACATTCAGGGGAGGGAAACGCAGACTGGCACTGAGGTATCTGCACAGGGGGCATTTGTTCACTGAGCTTAAGTCAGAGTGCAGACCCCGCTGCACTGGGTGGAAGAGGCCCCTCCACTCCACCCCCACAAGTCAGCTGTGTGACCTGGGGCAAGTAGCAGCCTCTCTGTATCTCAAGTTTCTTTGGCCATAAAATGGGGATAATCATATGTATTATACAAGGTTATCATAAGTGCAAAATGCTTAGAACAATACTTGGTACCAATTAACAAATATTAATGCAATACTTAATTCAGGTGAATGTTTCTTTTTCTTGTTCCAAACAAATGTGATAAAACATAGGAAACTTCTGAAACAAAATACAAAATCTTTGCATACACACAGAGGGGGTTTTCAAGGCTGTATGAAGTCCACCCGTGTTCCTGATCGACTTGGTGAAACCTAGAGGGAGCCACTTCGGGCAGCATGGGTAGTGGCTGAGAGCCTGGGCTTTGGAGTCAGGCCAACTCAGGTTTTAACTCTGACTCAGCCACTGACCAGCTCTGGGCCATAGGCAAGTTCTGTGACCTCTCAGCCACATCTCCTCGTGTATAAAATATGTAAAACAACAGCACCTGCTCTGTGGACTTAGCCCATTGACGGACACGCGTTCTATACAGTAAATTGTGTCAGGTGTTTGGGGCACAGAAATCACACCATTTTCTGAAAAGAGAAATTATTCCATTGTTCCCAGTCTATTTCTAGATACTTCCCCCTTTGCAAATGAGCTAGGAATTGGCAATCTGGTACCACAATTCTTAAAAATGTCCCCTATAACATGAATTAGGGGAAGAGTAACAACAGCAAAAACAAACATTAAACAGTGAGATGACATGTTTCCAAATATTTAAGGAATTGCTATGTTACCAAAAGGGTCTAAATAGCCACTATCAGAGGGATAGTGGAGTACTGTAGGAAGATCCCAGAACTTGTTCCTGGGAGCTGGATTTAACCCCTCACCTGCCTCAGAAACTTAAAATGGTGACATCTCTGCTCAAGGGTCAACCCCATTCACATCAGTTTTGTACACCCAGAGCCTGGTGCATTTTAAGAGATTTTTCTAAGTAACCATAGAATTCAGTTTTCTTTAAGTAAGATTTATCTATATGCCTCATATATTAGTTTTTCAAAAAGGCCACAAGGAACTATACTGAAATGTTAATACTTACGATGCCTGGGATGCAGAATTATAGGTTATTTTACTTTTCTTTGTCTTTTTCTAAACTTTCTGTCATTTGTTTTACAATTAGCAAGCATTGTTTAAAGAATTAATTCAACAATTAGACATTTGTCCCTATGCTAAGTACGCTTCCAGGCATTGAGAATATAGGTGTCTATAGTTGAGAAGGAAAGGAGGCATTGAGTAAGTAATTATACTGGTAATTAACTGCTTCTAGTAACAAAAGGCTTAATAGAGAAGTCTAGGGGACTGTGAAGTCAAGAGGGTCTTGACCCAAATTAAGGTCTGGTAAGGCTTCCATGAAGACACAATATTAGACCTGAAATCTGAAGGAGGAAGAGGGAAGAAAGAAAAAGGAAAATGTTCTGTGTGTAGTGAATAGCATGTACAAAGACCCTGAGGCATGGTGACTTCAAGAAGCTAAAAGTAGGCCAGCATGGCCACAGTCTGGGGGAAAGAGAAATGTCAGGGGCCAGAGCAAGCATGGCTTTATAAGTCATGCTAATGGTATTTGCATTTGATTTTTTAGGTATCATTTTTTTTTCAATTACAATTGTTGTGGAATATTATATTAGTTTCATATAACTTAGGAAGAGATCACTCCAATAAGTCTAGTACCCACTTGGCACCATAGATAGTTATTACAACATTATTGACTATTCTAGAGGCTCAGTGCATGAAATTTGTGCATGGGGGGTTGGGGGGAAGTGTCCCTCAGCCCAACCTGCACCCTCTTCAATTTGGGACTCCTCAAGGGATGTCCGACTGCCTGTTTAGGATCAGGACTAAACAGGCAGTCGGACATCCCTCTCACAATCCAGGACTGCTGGCTCCCAACTGCTTGCCTGCCTGCCTTCCTGATTGCCCCTAACTGCTTCTGCCTGCAAGCTTGATCACCCCCTAACCACTCTCCTGCCAGCCTGATTGATGCCTCACTGCTCCCCTGCCAGCCTTTTGCCCCTAACTGCTCTCGCCTGCAGGTCTGGTTCCTGCTCTCCCCTGCTGGCCTGATCATCCACAATTGTCCTCCCTTGCAGGCCTGGTCCCTCCCAACTGTCCTCCCCTGCTAGCCATCTTGTGCTCACATGGGGGCAGCTATCTTTGACCACATGGGGCAGCCAACTTATGTGTTGGAGTGATGGTCAATCTGCATATTACTCTTTTATTAGATAGAATAGAGGCCTGGTGCATGGGTGGGGGCTGACTGGTTTGCCCTGAAGGGTGTCCAGGATTAGGGTGCAGGTTCCCTTGGGGTCTTGGGAAGCCTGGGTGAGGGGCCTGTGGTGATTTTCAGGCCAGCCAAGCCCCCTGGTGACCCAAGTGGAGGCCCTGGTATATGGGATTTATTTATCTTCTATAATTAAAACTTTGTAGCCTTGACGGAGGCCAGGACCAGCCAGGGTGGGTAGAAAGCTTGGCTTCCTCCATCACTGGGGTCAACCCAAGCCTCCTGCTCTCTCCAGCTCTATAGCCACTGCCATATTTGTTGTGTTAATTTGCATACTTCTGTTTGGCTGGTGGGCGTGGCTTGTGGGTATAGCAGAGGTATGGTAAATTTGCATGTTTCTCTTTTATTAGATAGGATTCCTTATGCTGTACTTTACATTCCTGCGACTATTTTTATAACTGACAATTTGTACTTCTCCATCCCTTCACCTTTTTCACCCATCCTGCCAGACCTCTGCTCATCTGGCAACTGTCCATTGTTCTGGTATCTATGAGATTTTCAAGTGTTTTGTTTGTTCATTTATTTTATTTTTATATTCTACCTATGAGTGAAATCATACGGTATTTTTCTATGACTGGCTTATTTCACTGAGCATAATACCCTTTAGGTCTATCTATACTGTTGCAAATTATTAGATTGCATTCTCTTTTGTTGCTGAGTAATATTCCATTCCATATATGTACCACATCTTCTTTATCCACTCGTCTATTGATGGACTCCTAGGTTTTTTTCATATCTTGGCTATTGGAAATAATTCTGCAATGAGCAGAGGGGCTCACATTATCTTTTCGAATTAGTGTTTGGAGTTTCTTCTGGTAAATACCCAGAAGTGGAATTGCTGGGTCATATGGTAGTTCTATTTTTAATTTTTTGAGGAACCTCCATACTCCTTCCCACAGTGGTTGTTTGCATTCATTTAATAGGATTAGAAAGCTGGGGTTTTAAGCAGGATAGTGACACATAGCTATTACCATTAAAAAAAAAAATTAAAGAAAACAACAAAAATATTCCAAACAATTTGTTACCTATAGTGAGGAGTTCTTGCATTCCGATTTTAAAGGCCAATTCAACAGACTCACCCTCTATATTTTATAAGGAGTTGTTCCTGGAGCATTAGCACTGCAGCCTGTTTCTCCCTGTGTCAGGCGGCGGGGCATGCTGGGAGGGACGGGAGCACGTGGGACAGGCTGGTCGGCCGGAGCCCCTTTCTGCCAGCGGCGCCGGGACAGGAGGCAGGAGACCTTCACCTGGGCATTCCACCCTGAAACGTCACGTGACGTGGAAATGCGAAACAACCCCAATCCCACTCCCAGACCAATTTCAGCCTGGACAGGCGGCGGCAGCCTGACGGGGGCGGTGTGTCAGCTCCGGGGTGCAGAGCCGGCCCCTGTCCTGCCCGCTGCGGGAGTTCCAGCTCAGGCCGTGATCCAGGCACCTCCATACATCCGCACCCCGAGATGGGGTATTAGCAACACGAGCACCCAACGTGGTGTGTACGTTGGTGGCAAAGCTTTTGAGTTTGTTGTTTTTTAGCTTTTTTTTTTATTAACGTATTACATGTATAAATATGTTGCCATCCCCCCCCCAAACTCCCATGCATACCCTAGCCTCCCAGTGTCTTGCTTCCACTGGTTATGCTTATATGCATGCATACAAGTCCTTGAGGAACCTCCATACTCCTTCCCACAGTGGTTGTTTGCTCCCAACTGCTCGCCTGCCTGCCTTCCTGATCACCCCCTAACCACTCCCCTGCCAGCCTGATTGATGCCTAACTGCTCCCCTGTCAGCCTGTTGATCTCTTATCTACCCCGCCTCTCCCTAACCTTCCCGCTGTAGTTTGACAGTCTGTTTAATGCTTTACTGCCTCTGTATCTTTTTGTCCAGCAGTTTATAATGTTCTTTATTATCCATAAATGAGTGAGCTCATGTGGTATTTTTCTTTCATTGACTGGCTTATTTCACTTATTGTTGTTTTTTTAAGGATTTTTTTAAAACCCACCGTGCTCCCTCCTCTTGGGAAATCACTGTCTGAGAAGTAAGGAGCCGCTCAGCTGATGGTTCCCGCAAACGCTCCTCTCGGAGTTCCCGAACCACACGGGCCTGTCCTGCCCCCCAGGGTGCTGGAGCGGCAGAGGCGACTGCCAAACACACTCCGGCTCCTGCAGGAGCTCCGAGGTTTAGGGGGCTCTGGAGCCGCGGTAACAGGCATCTGGTAGTCCACCTCTGCCTGTAATGAGGAGTTATTAAGTATTCACGTCGGGCACCGGGGCTTTTGCCGGCCCTCCACTGGCCTTCCAACCTGTTCCCCATTACGTCTCACACTTTATATGCCCCCGCCTACAACAAGAAGAAACTTGCGAGCGTTCTATAAAACCCGCCATTGACATCAGGGTGGGTCTTGGAGGCTTATGGTTATCCTCATAAAACCAAGGAATGTGTAACAGGCTGTGGCCAGCAGACCACCAACTTACTTTATTGTCTGAGCACAAAGGAGGACCGCGGGTAAACCTGCCCTACCTGAGGCCCAGCGTGTGGCTGTTTCTTAACCCTTGAGGACTCCCTTATGCGCCCAACTTGAGAGGACATCTGGATGTTTCTCGTTTCCCTCCGTGTGATGAGTCTACTAAGTTACACACTCAGACAAGAAATGCCGATTGATGGAGTGGTTATGAATTACAGATTGGAGCTTACACACCCATGCGGGATTTTTTTTTTTTTAACATTAAATTCAAACCAGATCTGTGAGGCCAGCTTTTCCTCAAACAGCAGAAGCGTGAGGCAAAGGAGGAGCGGGCAGATGGGCAGTCAGTCAGTCCTTGAGGAAGTGGGAAGGAGGCTACTGTGACCCCAGAATCCTCTTCTTTTCTCCGTGGCTCCTCTCCTGCTCAGGGGTTCAGGGGTCTTCTCCTACCCGAGGAATTACAAATGCAGGGAAGAACCCCTATCAGCTCGGGAATGGCAGGAAACTTGCAAGAGTTAACAGGAGAATTAAAGGAAGGAGCTAGTTAGCAAAATGTGGCAGGTAAAGGCCTGGGAGAGCACCCGGTAGCGATCCCCAGCAGGGTCCTGTTCCCGTCCCAATGCCAAGGGGCAGAACATCCACCTGGGGGAAGGGGGCGAAGAGGGGGGAAAGGATGGTAACCAGCGCAGGACCTGGCATCACTTCACTTGTTCACTGTCTTACCTTGTTTAAATGTTTTAGTCTCCAACACCTAATAAATATAACAGAAAAGTCAGGCTTATGCGGGCATTCTATTTTTAATCCTTGCTCTAACAAATTTTCCAACATCAGTGGGATGTGTGGGGGTGGGGTGGGGGTGGGAGTGGGAGAAGATGTCTGTCTTTGTTTCCCTAATCATATCTAGTAGTTGGTGGCTTCTAGTCTTGGAGATGCTCAGAGGTGGGAGGGAGAGATTCCAAATGAAGCCAATACAGGTAGTGCATTGTCTTCTCCCTCCCAAAGTGCCCTCACCCACTGGATAAATAGGGTGTGCACTGCAACATATTTATATCGAAAACAATTTTCCCATGTAGCTTGTTTAGCAGTCACGAATCCACACTCCTCATTTCGTCCCTGAACTTTTGGCAACGTCTTCTCCATAATTTTTTTTTGCTTCTGGTCTTGCTTCCTCCAAGCCAGGATCCACCATATAACCATCAGAATATTCTGTTTGAAAAAGAAAAAAGCCCTTCCTTAAAACTCTGCCATGACTCCCCATTACCTACAGCGAGGAGTCCAAACCCCAAGATGAACTTCTAGGAACTTCCACGGCCTCATCTCTTTCAACTCTCCTCCTTTTCTTTCAGTTACCAGTTGTATTGGTCACTGTTGCTTATGTCATTCAAAACATGTGAGATCCGCCCTGGCTGGTGTGACTCAGTTGGTTTAGGGTAGTCCCATGCACCAAAAAGTCACCGGTTTGATTCCTAGTCAGGGCACATGCCCTGGTTGCAGGTTCAATCCCCAGTAAGAGGTGTGCGGGAGGCAGCCAATGGATGTTTCTCTCCTCTCGCTTCCTCTCTCTCTAAAATCAATAAAAATATATTTAAACACACACACACACACACACCACATGAGATCCCTTCCTGGGTCCTCTGCCCCCACTGCCCATGTGTCTGACTCCTGCTAGTTACTTTGAGAAACAGCTCAGAGTAAGAACTGCAGGCTGAGCTGTAGAGATACTGCCACTCTGTCCCTTCTCCCACACTGCACCCCCCAATCACAGTAGCATGGCCTTGTCTCCCCACTGGCACTGAGAGCACCATATGGGCAGGGACGATGCCCTACTCATGATCTAATCCTCCATGCAGTGCCAGGAGAGAGCTGTCATTAGAAAATATTTGATACACTAATGATGACGTGCCAAAAAGGACATGATTCCCAAAGCAACATTCCCTAGGGTGTTCAGATGGGTGGTTAACTTTGTAGGCACACATTTATGCAGGTATTTAATGATCATTACCAGGTCCCTCTATATGTTCTAGGGATACCTCAGGCCCTTAAGAATGAATTTCAATAAAAAGCCACATAGTTTTGAAAGCTGATGGTTTAAAGGACGTTTTGGTAGAATGATTGGAGGCAACAGGAGAAATAAGCTCTAGGGCATATGACTGAGGGAGGTTCTAAAGTGCCCTCCAGTCGGAGAGGTAAAGGCACAGGTTTCCTGAAGACAATCTGCAGTTTTCTTTTCTGAGGTTTCAGTGACAGGTGGTCAACCAGAGTCTGAAAATATTAAATGGAAAATTCCAGAAATAGACACTTCATGCGTTTTAAGTGTGTTGTTCTGAGTACCTCCCTGCATCTCATCACATAGGCACTGTATCCTTTCATAACGCCATTTATGTAACTGACGGGTGAGAGAGAACACATTTATGTAACTTTTATTACAGTATATTGTTCTATTTTATTAGTAGTGATTGTTATTAATCTCTTACTGCTCCTAATTTATAAATTTAATTTTACTATAGGAAAAAACAGAGTGTATATAGGGTTTGGGCCACACACACTGCAGTTCTCATGTGCTGTAGCCTCAGATGACACTACTGATCATCAATATCCTACAGACGCCTCTCTTCTTGGTGCTCTCTAGCACTCCCGGAATGGCAACTTCAGCCATGAGCTCACCCACCTGGAGTTAATGGAAAACTTACATTTTGACATTCAACATGTTACCCAACCATCAAAATAATCTGGAGTTGGCTTATTTTTTGGAAAACTATTTGCTGCAAACCAAAAAAAGACTGTCAGTCAGAAAAAGGATGCTAATGACAGGGAGACCGCAGCAGTGTAAACATAGCAGGATTTGGGCTGGCACCACTTGACCTGCAGGAGGCAGGAAGGGAGGGCTGTGCTTATTGGCTAATGGCTCTCAGTCTGCAAACTGGCTTACCAACCACCGGGGCATTGGCACCACCTGGGGGCCTAAACTAGGAAAGCCCATGTGGTCCAAAGGGGCAAGGCCATGACCCAGAAATTCTAACTCTTTTTGACAAGTGCCCAATGCTGGGCATCAAAATTGACATCAAATTATTCAGTAAAGCTCCACCCCCACCCTAACATACCACCACCATTGCAACACATTATTTTCTTTTTTCAGATTATGAACTTGAAACAAATCTAATTCCTTGGCTCCATTGGCTCCGTTTATATGAGCAACAAGCAATTGGAAACCCCAGCATTGTAAGCAGTGCATTCTATTATATATGAATGGTTTGGTATAATTCTGGATAAATTACTTTTAAAACCACCTACCCCACTTACCACTTATGTCTCCATCTGAGAAGGCATGAGCAGTGACTACACAGTTGCTTCTCCTCTGACAATTCCTGCTCTGACACAGGGCCCTTTTCTAGTTATTGATGCTAGAGTAGGGACAAAGAGGAGTGGCCACCTACCTGAACACAAGTTCCAAATATGATAAAGCATCTATTCAATAGTATTGATGGTAAAATGTTGGCACAATAGTGAAGGCCATGATAAAAAGATATTAAGATATTCGATGCAGCAACCATTATACTTGGTATTTATCCAAATAAGTTGAAAACTTATATCCCCACAAAAACCTTCCTACAGATGATTAGAGCAACTTTATTCATAATGGTCAGAATTTGGAAGCAATGAAGATGTCCTTTAGTAGGTGAATGGATACATTAAAAGTGGTACATCTAGACAACCGAATATAATTCAGCACTAAAAATATATGGCCTGTCAAGTCATGAAAAGTCATGGAGGAAACATAAATGCATATGACTAAGTGAAAGAGGACAATCTGAAAAAAACTATGTACTGTGTGACTCCATCTAGATGACATTTTAGAAAAGGCAAAATCAAGGAGACAGTAAAAAAAAACATATATCAGTGATAATGAAGCAGGGAGGATGAATAGATAGAGAGAGCATGGAGGAGATTTAGGGCAGAGAAATGATTTCATATTATATTACAATGGTGGCTACCATTATACATCCATCTAAACCCGTAGAGCATACAACACTGAGAGTGAAGCCTAAAGTGAATCAAGAACTTGGGGTGATGATGCGCTATGGTGGGAGAATTGATTATAACACATGTTACTCTGATGGGGATGTGGATACTGGGGGAAGCTGGGTGGGTGTAGAGCAGGAGTATGCGGAAACTGTACTCTCTGCTTCAACTTTCGGTGAATCTGAAACTGCTCTAAAAAGAGAGATCTACTTAAAATAAAGTCTGGCATGTTAAAAAGCTATGGGGGAAGCAGAATAAAAGTGAGTCTTTTAAATATTTAATTTAAATTTCACTTTTGGCCACTAAGAAGCTTCAAGGGTCAAAGGGATACTTTGTAATGTGTCTGTTTTATGCACTCCCACCCTCATTGGGCCAGTTTCCTCAATATCAGAACCCCACTCCTGCCTTCCTTTGTATCATGTGCCAACCTGTTCGTGGCTTGGTATGTGCCTGTGACCGCAGAAGGCCCTGAAATGTGAGTGGTAGGGGTGCCATGCCTTTCCCTGGCACCCCTTTTCCATGCACCCACAGACTGTGAACTTGCCGAAGGAGGAAGTTGCTATGTTGCTGAAGACTGATTCCCACCGAAGATTGGACAGTCACTCAGGACACACCGGGCTGGGTCATCACTGCTCTACTGAGGTCTGAGCCACCTGCCCAAGGCCTGGCTGAACACGGATGAAATACCCACCGGAGACTGGCCTGGACTCTTAGAAAGATGGCAGCTCAACTCCTTTTCCCGATCTATTTACCCAGCTTGATGGTGACACACCCAAAAGAGACAGTATATACGGTTTAACAGCAGGAGTGGAACCAAGCAGTAATTTTGCAATAGGATTTATCCAGTTAATTGAAAATAAGTATACAGACTTGAAGCCTACCGTTCACACACCGAATCACCATGAAAGTATCCATTTCCCCAGCAATCCCGCCTCCAACACCACAGGTCCTTTTCTCCTCAGTCCCCTGTATTTCTTCATTCTGCTGCCTCAGAATAAAGGGCAGAGTAGACAAGCAAAGAAGCTTTTAAAAAGTACAGTGGGCAAGAGTGACCCCTGCTGGATGAATGAGGACAAGCCAGCTGGGCATTGGCCTAGAGAAAAGAGAGAAGACAAATGTTTTTCAAGTAGTGCTTCTGCAAGAGGAGAAAAAAAATGTTTTTTAAACATTATCTCTGTGTTTTTTTTAAACATTATCTTTGTTAGTTTTATTGGATTAAAAACAAATTCAAAAAACGTCTTCTCTTTTTAGGTTTCTAGAAACAAACTTTGTTGCATGTTTGCTACTTCTATAGCACGTTGATACTTCAGTGATTTTTTTTTTTAAGAGCTCTGTGAGCAGCTTAACTGCCTAAGAGCCGAGCTGTGTCTTTTCTGTGTAATTGCCTGCCAGCGCTCCAAGTCATCTGTGCTCAGGCGGGCAGGCATCTGCGTGGAGATGGGGAGTGATTCTGATAAACCTGGAAGCATATGGTAGACTTCAGGACTGACTTTTCAGAAGTGCCTGGGGAAGGGGATGTGTTTGAGATAGGTCAGTGGGGTCAGGAACACTCAGAGAAGATTTGACACATCTTGCCAAGCGTTTCCCCTGGGCTGCGGTGGAATTTGTGTGCTTTCAGAATCCTTAGTTCCTTACTTTGGAGAGTGAGTGCTTTTTTAAAAAAGACCAAGTTTCCGTGAACACAGCAGATATCCTGGTGCACGGAAATTGCTCTGCGTTGGGACGTCCTCTCCACACTCTGTTGCAGGTGAAGACAGTTTGGCGTTTCAATTCACTGCTTCTCACATCAAGATGCCTCATCACAATGGTTTCTAATCTGACTCTGCCACTTCCTGGTTAGGCAACGCTGGACAAGTTCTCTAAGTTCCCTGAATCTCAGTTTCCTCCTCTGTAAACTGGAGTTGCTTACAAGCGCTCACTTCCGGGGTGAGATCATGCATGCAAAGAGCAGAGATGGTATCTGGCCCACAGTAAAGGCTCAATAAGTACACGGAATCATTATTGAAAGTGAGCCGACCTACACACAAACAGCTTCCTTCCTTCCTTGCCTCCTCCCTCCCTTCTTTCTTCTTTCCTTCCACTGCGGCGCTCAGAACTCTATACTAGGCACAGAGGAGCAGAAGAAGCTGAAAAAGAAACCTTTCCTTGCTTCAGGAAGCCTCTCACCTCCCTGCACCTCAGCCTCTCTGATGTCTTATCACTTGGATATTGGTTAGCAATTCTAAAATCTGTTTGCTAACACCTCAAAATAATTCCAATTAGCTTTGGGTGAAAACGTTCACTTTTAGAGGTAAAGACATAGGAAATAATGATTTTAAAAAAACATGCTAAAAGATAGGCAATCACATTATGTCAGGTTTTTAAAAGGAAAAATAATGAATGGTAGGCAAGCCTTCAATTTGGGCAAGGATAAAAATGAGTTTAAGGTCTCTCTGGCTAATTCTCCTGAAGGAAACCTCCAAGGAGTTTCAAACCACTTTTCTCGGGGCAATCTGGCCTTTGTGCTACAGACAGGCACACCCCACTCATCAGGCCTAAGACCCAGCCCCTGCCCAGGAGCCGTGCACGCTCCGTAGCAGGAAGGGCAGGAGGCTTCTGAGTTCTTCATGCTCTTGAGATTTGCACTGTCCCTTCTTCGCTAGAGTCCCACACACTCTCAGATGGGCCCATCAAGATCTGTGGCAACCATTCTCGCTGTGCTGAGCATATTAAAACTAGAGCTTGAGGACCCAGAGCAAAACCTATTCCTTTGGAGCCAATGCAGCCAACTGGCTTAGTCAAGTTCTCAACATTGTCCTTTAACTTCTTGGCAAAATGAAGGGAGCATCTTTCTCCTCAATAAGCAGATTGTGGACTTCGGGAGCTCCTAGCAGCAGAGAGGTGAACTGAAAGGGTTTGAGCTGTTCTTTATCTGCCATGTAGATACCCAACTGGTCCTGGCCTTTACATTTGGTCATATCTCAGCAGGGATTACAGGATGAACTTGACACTTATGGGACTCCCGAGAGAAGCCTTGGGAGTTGGGAATACATCCTTTTGAAGTTTGCCATGTGTTCCAATCTATTCTTTAGGCCAAATCCTAATAATCACACCTGTCCTCTTTATGAGAGTTTGATTGTACATGAAGCAATTTTTGCCTTTTCTCCCCAAAGGAGAGATTATTATCTTAAAAATAAAAGATGGTCTTATAAGAGGCAAGTTCAAATACAGATGAAAATAATAATACTAGTTAGCATTTCCATCCACCTTTCATCTATAGAGCTCAAAGTCCTTGGCAAACATTAATTAATTCTCAAAACACCCTTGTGAGGTGAGTGAGGGTATTATCTTTATAATAATATATAAATACTGGCTGATTCATAAAAGCAGCCACTTAAAAGGGACAATTCCACGGGATCAATTTCAAAAACAACCTTCTCACCTGGTGTAGACTTAATACTTTTGAGTAACACATTTGGGAGTGCCAAATTTACTAATAACATGCTATCCTAGAGTTGGCATATCTATCCTTTCAAAATGATTTCTGCAGTGTTTTTTGACAGTGTTATTTGTATTGAGGATTTTTTTTTAATGTTAAAAATACTGTAATGGTGGCTTTTTCCATCTAAATGGTGTTCAGCCTCTATACATGAAAGAATTCCAAAGTGTCCTAGCACATAAAATTCAATGGTGAGAGTTTGAGATCCTATTTCAAGTGCATGTGAACTTGAAGGAGGTGTGATGATTTCAGAGTCTTGTCGTGTTTTCTGCCACCAACTTAAATTTTGAATGTATCGCGAGTCATAGGTCCATTTCTTGTCAGAATGGGAACCAGCCAGAATATCGAGGTGAGGGACATGGACAGCTGGTAAAATCTGACCAGGGGTGAATGAAATGCCCGCCCCCCCCTCCTCGTCCCACTTTTCTGTCCTCAGGAGGTTCACACTGCCTGGTTCAGACCCAAAGGTGGCCTGTTTTTATTTGCACTATCTCCCTTCGCCCATACACAAACAACATCCCACTCCCCAGCTGCCAACCTGGGTCCGATCAGTTGTTAGTCAGAGTTGATGTGGGGATGGTGTCTCCCTGGGGGAGGCTCCCCATATGCGCGCCAGGTTCTATCATCATTTCGTTCCATCTGCATGGGCTCATTCTGATGACAGTGCCCGTCCCTGTGAAGTTTGACTGGCTTTTTGATCCCAGAAAGCCACTGCTTTAGGTTAGTAGAAATTATACATTTTTCCATGGCTCTCACCTCCCTGCACATCAAGAATTCCACTGCCTCCAGGAAGCCCTCGGTGAACAGTAATCCAGGGTTTTCTTTTGTTCTGTTGAAGTGGAGAGATGTCCCCAGACGCGGCCTGGAGCCTCTGTGTAGAGTCTCGGTTGGGTAAATCCTTGCCACTAAACTTACATATAGGTTGCTCTGAATCTTCTACTTATTGATCCCCATTAGGGGATTGTCCCATGAAACCATGTGAGAAACCATGTGGAGCACTTAACTGTGCCATATTGATCCACTAAGCCCATCTGCTGGCCCCTGCTGATGGCTTCACTTAGCAGCCTCCAGAGGGAGAACCTGGTTTGGGTCTCATAACTTTGGTTGAGCTGATGGTCTCCAATCTCCAAAGTGGGATAAACCAGATTCCTTCGCTGTGTTTATCTTGGCCCGCCATGTCTCTTTATGGAGAAAATGGTCCAAATAAAGTGCTTCCTCTGTGTATTTTGACAGGAAACACTACTAATATGCTAGCCTTTTGTTACGGGCCTTGCTCTTTTTCCCCCGGTGTTGTTTAAATATTTTCAGTACAATGACATATTTATTAATCCACGACTCGGCATGGGGCATAAAACGATGGGTTTCTTTGGAAAGCCCTCCTAGAAAAGGTGGTTTCTCCAGTGAGAGTTAATAATATTACCACTCTTCATGTAAAAAACGCTGAAACAATCTCTTAAAAATGGAACACATTTATCTAAAACAGCTGGTAAAGAAAGCGCGCAGGCCCAGCCAGAGGCGGCGAGGCCAGAGGTCAGGGTTAACACCCATCTCAGTGGAACTTTGAAGCTGACATTTTACAGATTATATGTGTCTCAGTGCACAGTGGGCATGGCATATAAATTGGACTTAGAGGCCCCTATTTGTTCTCTGCATTTTTATGAGCCCACAGAGCTCTTCTTTGAAGCAGCATACATAGAAAATAAAAACTCATTTTAATGTTGTGGAACTATTTACCATAAATCACATTTACATCCTGGCTGTTCCCAAGTACAAGATCTCTCTCTCTTACACACACATGTGCGCGTGTGTGCGCGCACGCACACACACACACACTCTTGGTGTCTATGTTCCAACCTGGACAGCTTGTTTTGTTCAGTCTTTGTAGTATTGTAAGCCCAGCTTTCCCCTTTCTCCTTGCTTTGACTTAGAGACCAGGATCCGGGAGGCAGCTATATTTAGCCCCACAAGGACACCTTTTGTAAGTCATGTGCAGTGATTCAGCGAGAACGAGCCACTCTCTACCCCCAGGAAATCCCCTGATACCATAAATGCTTGCCTGGCCCTTCAGCACCAGAGAAAGCATCTGATTTCAAAGAGATTGAGTTCCACTCTGGAACTAATTATATCATTCATTTTATGGATTTTTTAAGTTGCTAGGTGTTTTAACTGGAGAAGGCTGGCGACCCAGAGAGAAACATGGACTGGCAGAGTCTGCCATGGGCACTTTAGCCACCTAATTAATTTTCAATAAAAGCTCACAATAGTTAATTTGCTCTAGACCCAATGTAAATCAAATGGAGACAAATAGGTTAAAATTAGAAATGTGTGATGGAAACCATGTTTATGGTCCAAATTACCTTTCACCCTGGAAATAACACAGATTGACAAGGAAAGAAAATGAGACCACACAGGCTTTTGTGCAAATTGATTCTTAAGTGAATTAAAGATTTTATTAAGGAGAAAAATGACACCCGCCCCCGCCCCCCCCAAAAAAAAACACTGAAATCTATGAAATAACGTGACTTTAATATAAAGTATAGTTTAGAAATTATCTTAAAAAGCACAGGATTAAGACATTGTTCCTATCATATCAAATTGCTTGGTGTCCTCTCATTTTTTCCCGCCAGACTTAGCATAGTGTAAGGTATAAGAGTAAAAACACTATAAAGTTACTAAGTTCCCAGGCCTACATTGGCAGGCATGCCTAACCAGCACCACATTCCTTTAACTCCTACATTTCAAAACACAACCTTCTAAGATCCAACAGCCATTTTTACTTTTATGAGAACACGGGCATGGACTTCTTATGATTTTATAATGATGCTGCAGGTCTCCAATTAAAATACCTAGACAATATAGATATCTTTGGCCTGGTCCATTGGACAAATATTATTAGTAAGTTTCTCTCCAGGATTTTATATTTGCAAAATATTCTGTGGGCTTTCATCATTTTAAATTGCCTTAACTTTGGCCATTTTCTCCGGGCCTCTCTGTTATTCCGCAGGCAGCTATTTCGCTTTAACCCACAAACGATCCTGTGTTACAAGGTGAAAATAAGCGAGCTTTTGAACAGTTAGGAATGTCCGTCCCAGAGATGGTTAGCTTTCTCCTTATCCTCTGCTGCACGTGGCCCTTTAAACCACCCCCGGCTTCCATTTTCAGTTCACTTTTGCCAAGTTCACAAATTCCCGCTTTCCCCACTCCATCTGATTTTCCTTCCTGCCCCAGAGGAATGATGTTGTCACTGTCATGCCTTCTAATGCACTATAAATGCCATGATGAATTGGAGGCAGGCTGGTTTCTTCTGAGCAGGAGTCCATTATCCTGTCACAGTGTTCCTTCCCTGTAACTTAATTTTTATTGTAACAAATGACTAAGTACCAAAAAATGAAACAGTGTGATGGGCCCATCTGAAGGGGCCTGACTCTGATGGCTGAGTGCAGCCAAGTGACAATTGCTTGCAGCTGCCTTCCACCGGCCCTCTCCCTGATGACATGCACTGTTCAAATTGAAGTTATCAAACGCATTTTCTGGATGTTTATGAAAGATCTTCATTCACATTGACTGACTAATGATGCTAATATAAATAAAGTGCTTTGCAAAGGACACAGGATGAGAATTACGAAGAAGAGGGCAAGAGACAGTCTCAAGTTTAACTGTGCATAAGAAGCACTTTCAAATTTAACTGTGCATTGGAATCACCTGGAGATTCGTCCAGCTGAAACCCAGGGCCTTGGCTCCCATCAAAGCAGAGGCTGATTTAGTTGGCTAACCGTGTGCCCGGGAATACACATTTTAAACAAACACTCTGCTAATTCTTTTAAAGGAGTCAAATAGATGGAGTCTTGAGAAACTCTTGCCCAGAACGTCTGGCCAATCAGTCTTTTCAATAAGTATCTACTGAATTCTTGACCCTTATTTTCTAACTAGAGGCCTGATGCTCGAAATTCATGTAAGGACCTTGGCCCCAGCCTCCACCCGCCACCGCTGCAGCTGGGGGCCTCTGCTGCCTCTGCCTCGGCTCCTGCCCACTGCAGCTTTGTCTGGAAGGAAGGACGTCTGGAAGGATGTCCGGTCTAATTAGCACATTATGCTTTTATTATTATAGATAAGGCACCATTTTATCCCTCATTGGATTTCTAGTTTTCTCAAATCGTACTTCCAATTTGATTATGAACTGTTCACAGTTGGCCCCTTGACACTTCATTTACTTTATAGATTAGTTATCACCAACATGTCTAGAAGATTAAGATATACTCTGTGTTACCAATGATAAGAGAATCTTAATCTGGAATTCATAAATCCTTGAAAAACCCAATAAATTTGATTTGTATGTGACTAGAGCTCTTTTTTGGAATTGGAGGGTTTGTAGATTTCTCCCTATTCCCAAATAAATCTGTGACCCCTAAGAGGTTAAGGATCACTGTCCTGAAAGTGGACAAACTTAGTTGTATTGGCCTCATTCATATGAAACTTCCAAATCAAATAAATGGTTGGAGCATCTAGACAGTAGAACTGATTACATGTCTCCACAGGATAACTGATATAAAGATGATAGCTTCATAGTAATAAAACTTACTTCAAACCTTCTCAAACATTAGAATTTTGTTCGATATTTTCAGTTTGATATGTAGTACACTTGGATTGTCTCAGAAGCATCGAAACTACTTCCCTAAGAAATATGTAGAAACAAAGGATAGGACCACTGACCCATCAAGAAAAATGAAAACTATCGCATGTTTATTGGAGCCTGAGGCAAGCAGATTTGTGATCTATCCCAGGTTCATATAAACATATGCACACCTGTAAGTTCTCATGGTGGAATTTTCCAGTCATTAAACTCACAATTAAAGTGATTCCAGTAAAAATCACAGTTAACTATCAATCTATGTTATTTATGGTAACAAAGTAGCTGACTGAAAAAAAAGTTTGAACATCACTTAGTAAAAAAGGATGGATGAGAGTGGGGGATTGTTGGGGGAAAGAAGCAAAATAATAGGTTTCTGGTTAAAAGCACAAATACTCAATCCATTGATCCTCAAAAAGGAATAATGATAACCTTTTCGGATAATCATTGTTGTTGTTTACAAAATAATAGAAGACATATCAAATAATCATTGTTGTTGTTTACAAAATAATAGAAGACATATCAAAGTAATAGCAAATATGCTAGCAATACCCAAATTACTGCAGGTAGTGAGGCAGGATGTTCCTTAAATGCTCTCCAAGTATTTCATTTTAATCATAAACCTTAAGGTGTTAAAGGGGTTAATGAGGTCTCAAGTCATTGTCAAGTAATTATCTTTAAGTTGTTGTCATCACATTCTAACCGGTTATGCTTCTGCTCGCTCCACCACTGGGGGTGCACAGTCCTAGAGTCACTGATTAACAACAAACAAAACCAAACAAAAAACGCAAAACCAGGTGGCTCCCCTCACTTGCTGCTTAGTTTGTTAACCTAAACCAGTGGTCGGCAAACTCATTAGTCAGCAGAGCCAAATATCAACGGTACCACACTTGACATTTCTTTTGAGAGCCAAATTTTTTTAAACTTAAACTTCTTCTAACGCCACTTCTTCAAAATAGACTTGCCCAAACCGTGGTATTTTGTGGAAGAGACACACTCAAGGGGCCAAAGATCCGCATGTGGCTCGCGAGCCACAGTTTGCCGACCGCTGACCTAAACCATGGCTCTCACCTACACACACATGTGCATGCGTACAAACACACATACTTGGATGCAAAAAGCTTTTAGGAACTTTCATCTTTTTTAAAGGGCAGGGAAAAATCAATAAAGTGGTAGCCTGGCCAACAGTAGGGGATGGTTGGAGCAGCATGGGTGGCTGAGCTGTATGAGAAACAGATGTAAGCTCTTTGGGGCTAGGGCAGGTCTTTCTCTTTACAGCTAAATCAGCCACCAATGGAAGGCAATTAATAACCCTCCCATCAGTCACCCACCCCTGCCCCAACAGACCTGGTCTACTTGTGGATGCCAATAGCAGAAAGGGGCACCCACTCAGCTGGGGAACGTATGATTTAGGCTCACACTTCACCCATGTAGCATTCTTAAAAATGATTTGTTTCATGGTCTGAGTCAGCAGGGAAATGCTTTCTGGCGGCTCTGATTTTGTACATTCTATCATCAGACAAATTTAAATTCATCTGTTGCCATTGACATTCACTCCTTTTTGAAAAATATTGTTTTCCTGGCCTGGGAATCCTTTTGGAGTTGACAAAAGACCAGGACCTAACACAAATGGGTCATTGTTGGCGTGGCCAGTCAGCTTTCAATGGAGGTGAATGTTAGAAACTTAGAAATTTGAAATGATTCAACCTCTTTGAACAATTGGCAGTTTCTCAAAAAGATAAGCAAGCATCTACCCTACAACTTAGCAATTCCACTCTGAAGCATTACCCAAGAGAAAGCAGAAGATATGTCTACAAAAATAATCATATAGGAATGTTCATAGCAGCATTACTCATAATAACTCCAAATTGAAAACAATCCAGATGTCCATCAATAGGAGAAAGGATAATCACATTATATCATATTCATACAACAAAATACTTCTCAGCAATAAAAATGAGCAACTGGTATAATATGGAGAATCTCAAAAACATTAGGTTGATCAAAAGAGGCTGGATAGAAAAGCTTATATACTTATATGAAGATCATACACGGGCAAAACTAATCTATAATGACAAAAGTCAGAAGTCAAAAAGAGGTTGCCTCTGGCAGGTGGATAATGAATGGGAAAGGTCACTAAGAAACTTTTTTTGGGGTGAAAAAAATAGTCAATATCTTGTTTTGAATTATAGTTGTGTTTGTGAATACAATGGACAAAATACATCAAACTGAACACCTAACACCTGTGTAAAAATTAGACCTCCAAGTTTTTAAAAATTAAAAAGTTGAGCATATTGGAAATACAAAAGAGATATTAGGGAAAAAATGGATGAAGAAATTGAGAAGTAGGCAATATAAGGAGAAATTAATGATGCGGGGGGAAGTTAAACTCATTAAGGAAGAGAATGCATGTAGATATAGGTAGAAATACCTAGCTAGCTATCTAAAATTCTCTAGAGTGCTTACTATGTACCAAACACTATGTTTTTCCCTTAATTATATATTATCTCACTTAACCTCTTTTTCTTTGACTGTTCAGGACAATGGTCAGCAAACTCATTAGTCAACAGAGCCAAATATCAACAGTACAATGACCGAAATTTCTTTTGAGAGTCAAATTTTTCAAACTTAAATTTCTAATGCCACTTCTTCAAAATAGATTTGCCCAGGCTGTGGTATTTTGTGGAAGAGCCACACTCAAAGACCAAAGAGCTGCATGTGGCTCTTGAGCCACAGTTTGCCGACCATGGCTCTAGAACAGTGGTCAGCAAACTACGACTCTCGAGCCACATACGGCTCTTTGGTCTTTGAGTGTGGCTCTTCCACAAAATACCAAGGCCTGGGTGAGTGTGTTTTGAAGAAGTGGCATTAGAAGAAGTTTAAGTTTAAAAAATTTGGCTCTCAAAAGAAATTTCAATCATTGTACTGTTGATATTTGGCTCTGTTGACTAATGAGTTTACCTACTACTGCTCTAGGACATAGAATTGTATTCTTGATTTATGACACGTTCTCATCATTAGTCCATGCATGGATAATTTTATTTAATTAGCTAGTTATTCTCGTTTATAATATGTACTTGCAAGCCCACTTCCCAAACACAAATTAGAACCTTGATTAAAACCTATTATCTACTTATGTGATCCTATCTCCCATGCTCCAATCTTTCCCCCACTCAAATTAATCATTATCCTGAACTCTGTGTTTATAATTCACTTTCTTTTCTTTTTTCCTTTTTGTTAATCCTCACCAGAGGATATTTTTTTCTATTGATTTTTTAGATAGAGTGGAAAGGAGATAGGAAAGAGAGAAACATTGATATGAGAGAGATACATTGATTGGTTGTCTCCTGAATGAGCCCCAACAGGGGTTGGAGATTAAACCCACAACCCAGGTACCAGAAAGTGAACCTGTGACCCTTCAGTGTACAGGCTGACACTCTAACCACTGAGCACACCAGGGCCCTTTTATTGTCTTTTTACATATAATTTTATTAATGCTCTTAGAGGCCCAGTGCACGAAATTCGTACATGGGGGACATGGGGGTGGGGTGTTCCTCAGCTGGGCCTGCAACCTCTCCAATCTGGAACCCCTTGGGGGATGTCCAACCCCTGAGGGATCGGGCCTAAACAGGCAATCGGACATCCCTCTTACAATCCGGAAGGAAGTTGGACATCTGGAAGATGTCTGGTCAACCCATTCTAATTAGTATATTACCCCTTTATTAGTATAGATGTGAATTCTTGCACATATAGATTCAAATGTCACTTACCTTTAACTTTATGAAGAAATATGCTATACATAATATTTTGGGATTTACTTTTTTCACTTTATATTACATTACTAAGATTCACCTAAATTGTTATGCATCATTTAATCTTTAGTACAACCCCGTGACATAGGTATTTTGTCCACATTTTATTGAAGATAAAATTGGGGCTCAGAGAAGTTAATGTGCCAAAGGACACACAGCTAGGAGCTTATAGAGGCAAGATCCAAAGCTGAAGCTCTTAACCACTGTGTTCTACTTTTATCCGTTCTATAGTGCCTGCATATCTCTATCTATATCATACCTCTCCTTGTCCATATCCACTGCTATACATATAAGCATGTATATCAGCAGGGAACCCCAGGTTATAGAGTATGAAAGAATCAGTCAAGTCTACCTAATAATTTAGGGATTCTTACAGCCTGGTAGAGAAATATTAAACATAAGCATATAATTTCAAGGTACTTAGTACTCTAAAATTCAGAATATACAAGCAGGTAATGTCTTAGGAAAAGCGTCTGAAGGTACAGTAGCCTGCGCACAAGCACACGCGCACACACGTGCCCGTGCACTTTCTGGAGTGTGTCTTAGAACAACATCCTTATTTTATTTAATCTCATGCACTAACAGGGCACATGCATGGGCATTGTTTAGCCAAGTCCTTGCTCTGCACCTTATAACTGTGTACCAGAGGCCATGGAAACTGGATCACCCTCTCAGGATGCCATTACCGCCAAGCAGAATCTCATTAAAAATCAATTCCTCGGGTCCATAAAGCCAGTTTATTTTATCTTCCCGGAGTGCCTGCTGCTAGCAGTCACACAGTTCCATTGTGTGGCCGTCTTGTCTGTTAAGAATATTGCACAAACCGGCTATTTAAAGATTTTCCATTTTTTTAAAATGTTAAACTTTATAATTTTGCAGGAGTTTACGTTTACAGGGTTTGTTTCTCAAGTGCAGGGTATCTTGTTACATGTGTTAGAAGTAGCCCTGGCAGTCCTAGGGTCCTGCTAATTAAATATTTGCCTTTATAAACTAGATGCTGTCCAGTGTGAATGTGCAGATTTAATTGGGTAACAGGCTGAGGGGGGGCGGGGGGTGTTCTCCAAAGCTAAGAAAGCCCGGTTTGGTCAATTTCTTGTTCGTTGAAGCTTCCTAATGGTGGAATTGTGTCTGTGGGCTCCTCTGGGAATAACCCACAAAAATCAGGTGGGGAATTTGCTCTTTGTAAGTGACTTCAAGTGTTTCTAAACACCCTAAAAATCAGTATGGATGGGCCAGGTTTTATAAATGGGGAGTTGAAAGCACATAGAGGTTTAGTGACCTGTACAGGTCACACCCTGAATGAGCAACAGAGGTGGAAGAAATTGGAGAGGCTGCTCTGGCCCCATCTGGAATCTTTTAACTCTTCTGACCCCCTTCAGTGGGTTGAGGGGCCAGCTGATTTCAAAGATCGGTGAACTTTTGGGAACAGGGCTTGGCAGTGAAACATAGAGGCTTGGATTCCTTGGGTTTTAGCTATCCCAGGATGCAGGCTCAGTTTGCATTTTAGAAGTGTCTGTGTCGGTGCAGAGAATAAGGAGAGATGGAGAGGTGCAGGCCAGGTTGGGACTGGATACAAAAAGGGTTAAGATCCCTAAAGCCATCAAAGGCTCCTTCCCGCCTCCATGTTGGGACTAAATAAGCCTATCATTTTTAAAAAGGGTTAGAAGTTGACACTGGGAGGAACCAAGGCCAAAATAAACCTCAATATAATCTTCAACATTTTTCAATTTTATAACATTATAAAAGAATAGGACTTTCTTCTGTTATGAACTCTTGGAATTTTGGCAATTTCATTTCTCTTTAAGTAACCATTTCTGGGGCACCGTTCTCCAAGATGCCTTATGTGGACCCCCAGGTCTGTAAGATGGTGAATGGGAATAAAAAGAAGTACTTGTTCACATCTCTTTGCAGAGTTTTGCGGCACCGGATCTCCTTCCTGGAGATTCAGAAGCACATTAGCATTTTAAAGGTTCTGAAAGGTCCTGCAAGAAGGAAACCGTGTTTTAACTTGTGTTACCCTGAACTCCCCCCACTCTTCAGGAAAAAAAAATACATGTAGCAGCTCATGGAAAGAAAGAATCCACAGAAGACATTTCAGGGACATGATTAATGCTTCAACATTAAAACAAAAAAGCGAGTCCTATGTCCAGTCCCCTGTAAAAAAATTCCATCTAAATCCCAAGTCACAGAATCCTATCACTGAAAGAGAATCCAGCGGTTTGGTCCGATAGCCTCACTTTACAGAGGAGGGGCCACAAAGCATTCAGTGCCTTATCCAAGTCACATGCCCAGGTGGTGACAGAAATTTGACCATACCCAGGATCTACGCCTCCCAAGCCAGTGCTTGTCTGTGTCACTCACCACTCTGCCACTCAAAGCACCTTCAGTTCCTCCCCACTCAACATCATCTGTGACTTTAGAATAATTTTAGTCTGGACTTGAAAACATAAAGCTGAAAAATTGCTACATCAGTGCTCTGTGTCATGTTTGCCTAGGATGAAACTTTGTGCTAGGATAAACTATAGAGAGAGCTCCAGGACTACAGCCCTAAGAACTTGAAAAAGGGGTGCTCCAGGATAGGGGGAGAGTTTTTAAAAAGATTAAGGCATATATATATGTGTGTGTGTGTGTGTGTGTGTGTATATATATATATATATATATATATAT
>JAAGEH010000076.1:23365113-23381907 GCA_011751065.1 Lasiurus cinereus | reverse complement strand
TGTGTGTGTGTGTGTGTGTGTATATATATATATATATATATATATATATATATATATATGTTTTTTTTTTCCCCCAAAGAGAGGAAGGGCGAGAGAGAGGCAGAAACATCAAAGATGAGAGAAAATCATTTATTAGCTGCCTTTCATGCGCCCCCTACTGGGGGATCCAGCCCAGAAACCCAGGCGTGTGCCCTGACCGGGAATTGAACCATGACCTCCTGGTTCACGGGTCCACGCTCAATCACTGACCCATACAGGCTGGACAAGGCCTAAGGCTTTTAGAAAAATTATAGATCCAGAGAGTCTGCAGTGCCAAAGAGCCCCTGAAGGTGCATAAAGCCAGCAGGAGAGAAAGTTTCCAAACTTAAGGAACTTTTGAGGGTGCAGAAAGGATGGAGTTCATTGCAGGGAAATGGCACCAGGAGAATTGTTTGTGAGTGTCTTGCGCCAGTAGCTGGATGGGGCACTGAAACAAGCCTCCTGGACCCCAGGGAGGGCAGATGGAAACGTCGTTTTCAAAAGACCAGAAAAGGAATGGTCTCAGGAGAACATGTAACAGGAACCGACTTTATATGCCTGAGGCATCTATAAACCTGCTGTTTTCCTTATTCGCGTACATTTCATACTACTAGAGACCTAAAAATCAGTATAAGAGTCTGTGTACATTAAAAAAAAATTTATTCTATGAGCTTTACTGAAATGGAGTCTAGAGCAAGAGGTGAGGAGATGGAGATAGGTGATGGGGAATAAGAAACACAATTTTAAATATATTTTTATTGATTTCAGAGAGGAAGGGAGAGGGAGTGATGGAAACATCAATGATGAGAGAATCATTGATTGGCTGCCTCTGGCATGCCCCTTAACTGGAGATGGAGCCCACAATCAGGGCATGTGCCTTACTGTGACCTCCTGCTTCATAGGTTAATGCTCAATCACTGAGTCACACCAGCTGGGCAAGAAACACAATTTTTAAAGAAAAAAACCAAAAACCTGATTTCTGGAGCAGGGTGATTGAGAGTGGGGTTGAAGGGAGTCCATCACCAAGTGGAGTCTTAATGAATACTCCACTGCGAGGCTTTTCTGTGGGCGTCTCCCTTGGCAATGTTTTATCACTACATGTTTTTTCATTCTTGGTGGAAAAGAAAGAGCTGAGTTGGAATGCAATTGGCTCGGTCTTAGCTCCGACAAGACAGTCACCATAATGGAAGACATCTTTTCCCTATAACTTTGCAAAACATGAAAGCAGATATTGGCTCTGAGTATGTCTGATGGCCTCACTTTATTTCCTGTCAACAGAAATAACTCCGATTTACATTTGGTCTTCAACTTCACACACTCACATACAGCTCATATCGAGAGAGAGAGAGAGAGAGAGAGAGAGAGAGAGAGAGAGAGAGAGAGAGAGAGAGAGATGGCACAGGGAGATGTACTACACAGAGCCGTGATGTATGTTTACTCGGCAAAGCTTCCTGGTCCAAAGTAGACCTCAGGGACCGAGAAAGACACTTCAATATTCTCACTCTTCTGACACTCTATCCCCCCGTGCATCCTGCCAGGGAGGCATTTACACAGGCTGTGGAGGAGCTACGTGCAGGCTTTGATCTCAGAGCCCCTCACCTATCCTCTTTGTGATCCGGAGAGTTGTTGGCTTGTAGCCAATCATTATAGTGAGATGCTGAAGGCCGAGGGGCTGATCTACGCTGGCATGTGGCACATCGTTTTATTCTTCTGGCATTTGGGTACACGAGGGGAGTGAGAGAATTTTTAAAATTCCATTTTCTTCCCAAAACTGATGGATGGCGCAGACTGTGGAAACTGAGTGACTGAATGCCACCTGATGTCATCTGGTTTTAAACTCAGAAGCAGGCATTCTTTCCACTGCCCTGCTATTATACTTTTATTATAATTTGCTGAATTGAAGAAGCCATCAATCATAACATGTACCATTGTTTTATGCACCACTAAGAAAAAAAAAAGGCTGCCAATTAAAATGGACCTAATCATTTCTGGCATTTAAAGTTTTTGTATTTTATCCCGATTAAAAGGATTCTTTTATACTTATTCAGATAGATTTTTATCATGTCACCCACTGGTGCAAACTTATAAAGGAAATATATATATATATTGGCTAAGTTTCTCCTAATACTCTTCCAAATCCCCCTGGAGGCAGAATCTTCAATGTCTCTGAGATTGTACACAGGGCAGTGTGTTGCCCCAAATACAATGTCAGGGCAGCACAAGGACAACAGCATGACAGTGGTCATCTAGCTGACAGTACGTCTAAGCGACAGCAATCCTAAGATGCTACAGGTAGTGAGAAGCGAGGAATTTGAGATACATCCTAATGTGTGTGTTGGGGTGCATCTTAGAATGGGAGAAATATGACATTTCAGTATCTAAACATGGTACAAGATTCATGTAGACAAGATTTTTAAATATTTTACAAAATTTCCACTTTTATTTCTTAGGTTCAATGATCAACCACAAAAAAAAAGCGCGAAGTTTAAAATCACCCACACTTGAATTACTGTTTTATATAAGCAATTCATAGGATCCTGAGTGAGTATATTAGTTTCCTTTCTGAGAGACTCTACCTTCTTTTTATTTTTGTTAAAGTATTTGAATCTTTATTGTTGAAATGTGGGGAGCCGGCACGGCCATGGCATACTCAGCCCCAGGGCGCCTTATGTGCTATGCCAGCTCAGCCAGGTCCAGTGAGCCCGAGTGGGGGCGATGAAGGATTAGGAAAGACAGAGAGAAGAAGGAAAGCTGGGATTCGGTGGGACAGTGCTTCCCTGATGGGGACCCAGCAGTGCCAATGCCCATGAGCCGTGTCTTTATTTTATAGCTGATGCCACGAGGCAAAGTAAGGGCGTGGTCAAGATGTTTACAACATTCCCGTGGGTTTCAGTCCCACTCAATTACATGCACCTGATCCAGCTTTGTTTACTTGCAGCCTATATCACTCAGGCACGTGGGGCCACATGTTCGGACCATAGGTTCAAGCTTACAGCTATAGCTGTTGGCTATAATTGGGCTGGGAGGGCTCTGCCCTCCAAGCTGGGTCTTGCACGTGGCCACGAGAGGACTGTGCCTCTCATCGGTCCAAGGCTTGAACCTGTCCAAACACTGTATCCGCGCCCCACATTGAAAGTATTACATAGGTCCCCCTTTTCCCCTCCATTGACCCCTTCTGGCCTGCCCCATACCTCCACCCCCATCCCACCCCACCCCCGCAGGCCTTCACCATCCTATTGTCTGTGTCCCTGGGTTATGCATATATACATACAAGGTCTTTGGTTGATCTCTTCCCACCCACCCTCCCCCACCTTCCCTCTGAGATCCCACAGTCTGTCCCATGCTTCTGTGTCTCCGGATCTATTTTGTGCATCAGTTTGTTTTGTCCATTAGAATCCACAAATGAGTGAGATCATGTGATACTTGTCTTTCTCTGACTGGCTTAGAGGTTTTCTTCTTGAAAGAAATGGCTGTCGACAGGGTATTATTCGTCAGACTAGCAAGTCTGTGAGGCAATTTCATATTCTCAGGAGAGGTGCCTGGCAATATTTATCAGTCTCTCATTACCGCCCCTTCCGCGCCCCTCCCACCCCCAGTTTCTAATATAAAATAACATGTTCATGCCTACTTGACAAAGTTACTTGGTAAAAAGAAGAATCGTAGCCGTCTTTTTTCATTTTTTTGTGCTTAAGGTTAAAACAAAGTAGCTGACACTTTCCAACCATTAGCATCAGGAATCTTTCCTTTATGACACAGCTTTAAAATAAACAGAGGGTTTTGTGTTTTTTTTAGAGGAAAAAAATCTTAAATTGGTGGTAACCACTAGAATTATATTTGAAAAAAAATATTCTATATTATTTGAATAAAAATTAAAGGAAAGCTTGCCAGTTTAATTTTCTTTTGATGGATTAATTGAAATGTATTAAAACTCACTGAATTATTATGCAATTTATAGGCATTCATATTTTATTTACTCTCGGGAACTTTAATTTTTGAAGCTAGTGGTTCACATGATCCTACAAAATCTCATAAAAAGGGATCTCCTCCCTCTCCCCCCTCCCTCCGCCCCTTCCCACTTAGGCACAGAGGTAGTTAAATGCTGGCGATTCTGTCTCCGTCCAGCGGAGGGCAGTAGTGCACATGTTTCGAAGCAAGACTCCCATTTCAGGCTGGACCCGCGTCAACCTGGAGAAACCGCACACCAGCAGCCGCACCTCTAGTGCCAGGCTTCCTCCGCTCACAGTCCTCGGCAGGGTCAGCAGGGCCAGGACCAGGTGGCTTCAGGGTGCCAGATGGCAGAGTGGAAGCGTCCTCTTCCAGTTCTGTAGACTCTCCCTCTCCTCCCCTCCCACAGCCACCTCCAGCCCTGGGGTGTGAGACACAGGGAGATGTGCGAGTCTGGGACGGAGCCCCACGGCTCGGCTGCTTGAGATCACCTTTGCAAAAAATAAAAATAAAAATAAAAAAATCCGGGGAATGTGGTTAAAAGGCAACGCATTTCCTTCCCGAGATTCCTCCCCAAAATGCAGACAACAGGAGGAGCTGCCATCTCAGCGGCGATGGGTGGCTTGGGTCCTGCGGATCCTCTAATCCGAAAGCGGCCTCTCCTCCTACCCAGCCTGGTCCAGTCTGTGGCCAAACTGGGACGGCGGGACCCAGCAGGATTCCCTGGAGACTGACCAGCAGAGGCGCCTGCGCTCCTAACCTCTCCGTTGAAATGGAGCACGTTGGGCAGCAATCCATCTAATATCGTTTTTATTAGTCAGTGTAAAGAAAATGCTAAAACGGAAACTTCTCCAAGGTCCTTAACGAGGTGACAGATGCTTCGGGATGACTTATTCTGACCTGGTGCGTTACTTGAGTCTGTAGAAGCCCCGAAAACACCACAGAAAGGGATAGAAGAAGAGAAAGCCCTCCTGAACAAATTTTTAAATAAAGTAATTTAAATAAGTAAGTAAAATAGAGTCAATAAAAATAAAGCCATCGCAAAGGTGCCGTTGGTCTTAGAACTCTGGCCATGCTTTTCACTAGCACAGGTAGAACAGGGCGAAGTGCCCGGGCTGTCCTTATTTCAGTCTCAGCAACAATCGCACAACGGACACCAGGTTCCGCCTTTCCCTTTAAGCAACAGAATGGTACCAGCACCTTCCGTGCCCCCAGCGCCCTCCCTTGCTTCCTTCCATTTGTTTCTGTCTCTCTCCGAGGTAACCGCTCTCCTAAACTGGAACCATTTCTGAGCTTTTCATCTGAGGATGAGTCCTCTGAGGATGAGTCTGTGTCTCTTCTGTCCCAGGGGGCCCGTGGCCTGCCCCTGTTCTGAAATCACCCGTGTACTAGTGAATAGCTGAAGCTTTACGGTAAATCTTCATTTCCAGTGGGTCAAGTGGGATTCCTACCCCCGTTCTTCTTTCTCAGGGGTGTCTTGTCTGTTCTTGTTCCTAAATAAGTGGATCTTCTTTTTTTTTTTTTGTTAATCCTCACCTGAGGATTCTTTTTCCATGCTTTTTCGGAGAGAGAGAAAAGGTGAGAGGGAGGAGGAGAGAGAGAAACATCGACGTGAGAGACACATCCAGGGATTGCCTCCTGCTCATTATCCAATGTGCAACCCCAGGTTGCAGGTTCAATCCCCAGAGAAGGTGAGGATTGAATCTACCACCCAAGTATGTACCCTACACCAGGAATTGAACCCCTGACCCTTCTGTGTGCAGGCCGACACTCTATCCACTGCGCCACGCCAGCCAGCGCCGATTAATCTTAATATTCATATAGGATTCTAAGTCAAGGCTCTCAGGATGGCCCCTCAGTCTGATGAGCTGGTTTGAATTGTGGGTGTCGGTTACCACCTATGCTGGTTACTTAACGTCTCTGAGGGTCAGCTTCCTCGATTGTGGCATACAGTTAATAGTATCTGTTTCATAGGACGACAGTGTGATAAATGCAGGTGTTTAGAACACTGCCTGGGCAGTGTCACGATTGACTTTGAATAGCAGGAAGTTTTGCAGCCACACTGACCCCGGCTGCTGCAACCCTGGCTGTCTCTCGCCAAATGTGTCACCTCGGGCCAGCTTATTTTTCCAGACCTCTGTGTCTACATTTGCAAAACGGGGATGATATTAGGGTTGGCAAAATTAAAGGAGAAAACCGAGGGAAATTGCTTAACCTGTCGTCCAGGGCATGGTTAAGTGCTTAACCATTTCATTTCGGAGTTTTAACTGGATTTAATTTTAAGAGTAAATGGTCGTTCTTAACACTAAAAACGACCGCTACCCTCACTCCGGAGTGTCTACAGAAACACTTGCCTAGGAGTCATTGGCAGGGAAGTTTGCAAAAGCACCTCTGGTGTCTTTGCCGCTTTTCTCTGCTTTCATCTCTCTGAGGTGCTGCGACCTCGACCTCAAGAGAGAAACTGTCCCTGACATGGGCCGCACTCTCCTCGCTCAGCCCTTTCCCTGGTGCCAGAGCCTGCTTTGCTGGCTTAGGCTGACGATGCAAAGCTGTTTCTTAACTTGTTTTCCAGAATCAGAGGAGAGTTTAACATAACAACATTTTATAGCTCCTGCCCAGGAACATATATTATTTAAAAAAAAAATACTTTTCCCTTATCATGCATTACTCTTTTACATGTACAATTTTCCTGACGTATTGGAGTAATATTCCACAGTTTGCTATGACTTGGAGGTTTATGGCCCTTCTGTGGCAGATCAGACTAAACATAATTCATTCATAGCTACTTCGTGCTCAGGGAAATAAACCCCCAAACTTAAATAACTATGGTGTGACCTCTGTTAAATATTATTTATGGTTCTAGAACTGCTATTATGTAGATACCAAGATGTGCCAAATGTTATGAACTGAACACCAGTCGACAAATGGGACAAACGAGCATTTCCATTTGTTTATTTAGTTGTTTGCTTTCCTTTCTGGACATTTCTCTGCAAGGGTTATTTTGATTTGAATGGATTCTGGGGTAGTTATCTGGCTGAGGGAAGTGGTGTTCATTTACATTTTATGAAACAGCACTGCAGAAAGTAAAAAGGAGCGCCACAAGAGTGTAAACATTCCATTAACTCACTGCAGTTTAATAGGAAAGACATTGATTACCTTTGGGTATTAAGTAACTGTCCCCATTATTAATGGATTCATGTAACCCAACTGCTGTTAATTTCTGCAAATTATTTTTATGGAGGAAAACCTGGTTACACATTGAAGAACTTTCCAATGGGAACTTTAAGCTCAGCATTTCCACGCAGTCCTTATTGGAAGATTTGGAAATGTTTAGGATCTCATTTCCATGTCATTTCCTATGCACCCCACTATACTTTAAGAAATAGTATGTTGAGTGGTAAGAAAGTAATGGAATTGTTGATTTCCTAATAATCATTTAACAAATGTTTGAGAGCCCACCATGTGCTGGTTACTCAACTTGGTGCTGGCAATGATGAAGATGAATAAGAAAAAAATCCTTAGCTCTCAAAGACCTAACCGTCTGCATATGGAGCTAGATAAACAATAAGTAGTTTCTAGGCAACACAGTAAGTGCTTCGAGAGAGGAATAGGACACCACAAAGGAAAGAGCAGGTTGAGGCCAGGGAGTGGAGGAGGCCAAGAGGTCTTGCAGTGTGCTTCACAGGGGATGGAGGACACAAGCTCTGACATAGCCTTGAGGATGGATGGGGAGATTCAGACAGTCAGGTGGATGAGCAAGACCAGCACGGGCCAAGACATAAGGGAATGTTGGGTTCAGGCCTCTTTAAATCATTCAACATGGCCTTGGAGGACAAGGAGATGAGGATGTAGAACAAGATTAACCATGAAGATCTTGTAGGCTCTTCTAAGAAATGCAGACTTTCTCCTCTAGGCTGTGCATGGAATGAGAGATTTTTAGTTGAGGGTAACCTAATGTTTTGGCTAACTCAGTGGTCGGCAAACTGCGGCTCGCGAGCCACATGCGGTTCTTTGGCTCCTTGAGTGTGGCTCTTCCACAAAATACCACGTGTGAGCACGCACATACAGTGGTGATTGAAACTTCATGGCCCATGCTCAGAAGTCGGTTTTTGGCTCTCAAAAGAAATTTCAATCGTTGTACTGTTGATATTTGGCTCTGTTGACTAATGAGTTTGCCAACCACTGGGCTAACTCATTGTAGCCAGGATGTGAAGAATGAACTGAGCCCAATTAGGAGGCTCCTTCAGTTTCCAGATAAGAAATAACAAAGCCCCAGGCCAGAGCAGTGACAGAGAGAAACCTGAATTAAACTGCCTTTGGGATATAGAATCACATCCAATCTGGACTTGGAAAGAAACAGGAGAGGATTCGAGGAGGCAGGTCAGGTTTTTGGTCTGGGTGATTGAGAGCAACAGAGAGACTGTTCTTGTAAGAATGGGTTTGGGGGAGGGGTCAGAGAGTTTCATGCTGATCACATGGAGCTTACTGTACCTACAGGAAATTTAGGTGTGTTGCAGAGGGTGTTGGAAATATGAGTTTGGAGAGAAATTAGGATGGAGATAAAGATCATTTTTATGTGCAATATTCAATGATGTTTTCACAGATTCATGGAAGTAAGTACATGAGGTAGTCTGCCTAAGTAAAATTGGAGAAATATCAAAATTCAGATTTTTTAGGCAAATTATCTATATACTAGAGGCCCGATGTATGAAATTCAAGCAAGAGTAGGCCTTCATAGCTGCAGCTGCCTGAATGCCTCCCTCATAGCCCCAGGGGCTGCAGCTCTGGCTTCGTCCAGGAAGGACTTCCAGTCTCATTAGCATATTACACTTTTATTATCCTATTTAATAAAGAGGGAATATGTTAATTGACCCTCATACCGTCACAAAGATGGCAGCACACAAGATGGTGGTGCCCAGTCCCCGCTGGGGTGGCAGGTGTATGGAAAGGCTGGGTCCACCCCCAGGCAGGCCTTGCTGCTCTGTGCACCTGCCTCCCTAGTCCCCCACCCGCTTCAGCCCAGGGCTGGCCCAAATGCAGGCAAGCCTCTGATGGTGGCTGCCCAGCCACCCAGGGCCAGCCTGAGGCACAGGTAACCAGGGCTGGCTAAGGCTGGCAGTGGCAGCAGCAGAGGTGTGTGGAGCATCACCTTCCCTTGATCTCCAGGTTGCCTCCCACCCTTGAGGGCTCTCAGACTGTGAGAGGGGGCAGGTCAGATTGAGGGATACCCCCCCCTCCAGTGCATAAATTTTCATACACTGGGCCTCTAGTTGTAAATATAAAAACCTAAGTGACCGAACAACCAAATGACCAAACAACCAGTCAACTGGTCGCTATGACACATGCTGACCACCAGGGGACAGACACTCAATGTAGTAGCTGCCCCTGGTGGTCAGTGCACTCCCATAGCAGGAGCACCACTCAGCTGACCGGGATGAGCTGGAGTGGCTTCTCCTCAGCCGCCTGCTGCTTTGCATACTACTACATCCCTCAGGGGGTGTTGGATGCCAGTTTCGGCCCGATCCCTGCAGGCCATGCCAAGGGACCCCATTGGTGTACAAATCCATGGACTGAGCCTCTAGTGTTGATATAATGGATAATTCTTAGTCACTAAAGCCCTGAAGGAAAAAAGTAAAAAGCATCTTACATTCCATCACTTCCTATGAATGGGAAGTGTTATCTTTTCCACATTGGATTCTACAACAGGAATGGGAAATATTTTTTACTTACTAAGATTCTAAGAAGAATTAATCAAGTCTTTCACTGAAAATACTCGAATGGTCCGTTGAAATTACTAGCACTGCCACAGCCAGAAGTTATGTTCTTGTTTAAAGCCCTGTTTATGTCTACAGAATTCTGACCCACACTGAGGGAAATCGAAAGGAATATGCTTCTACTTCATCAGTCTTGATGACTTTCTAAAAGCTCGTGGGTTTTGATGGGTAAGATTAATGAGACCACATAGTGTTAAGCACCTTGGACTTCCAGAACAAAGGCCTTTTAGAGAACAAAGCATCATTATTAATGACATATCATTTACAGTTTTCATCAGCAATGTAAGGTTTCAGCCACTTTAATGGGAACTTTAGTGCTCAATGTGGAGGGCAAGGCTATTAGCAAAGGTTCTTGACAGTAATACCTTGGCTTCTAAGGAAAAGGATAAATCATACTCAAATTGATCAAAAAGACAAGCTGTGGGGCTCAGAAGGAGGGGAGCCACCTTTGGCTTCCTGGGTTTCTCAAAGGCCTTGTCATCCATGAATCTGCTGGTGAGCTCTGCCCTCTGCTACGGGTTTCCTTCCCTGCCCTCCCCCCTCACCCTCACACACGCACGTTCTGAACACCTTGATAACCCAGAAAATCCAGAAAATGTCTCATGCTCCAAACTTCACCTTTCCCTTTTATTTCCCCTCACCTATCTTTCTACACGCCCAAACAGTCTATGTTGGGTTTCACCGCTACAGGTTACTTTAGTCCTTCGGTGACCTGCTCATCCACATACATGAAATACAGAAATTCTAGTGTAGTAGAGGAACAAACACTTTCCTCTACCCACAAGGTTCTTTTGGCTGGTCTAATGATCAAGAAGACGTGTGGCAGATTAGCAAGAGAAAAAAAACAAATTTAACACATACATTTATAAGAAAACCCTGCATACCCAAGAGAGTCATAGACTCTTCATGCATGAGAGGTTCAGAGAGAGAGAGAAAGAGAACAAGGATGCATAAGGCATCCTGAGCTAGAAATGAGGTAAGGAAGGTGCCCATTGTTGGACGGGGGATGGAGGGGAGGAGGACTTTAAAGAGTCACTGCAGAATACTAAGAACATGCTTAGTAAATAGAAATTTGCCCTATCCTAAAGACAGGACAAAAGAGGCCATCTCTGATAATTTCTTATTATGGGCAAGGCCCCTATTTCAAGTTCTTCCAGTGGTTGGCAAACTCATTAGTCAACAGAGCCATATATCAACAGTACAGTGATGGAAATTTCTTTTGAGAGCCAAATTTTTTAAACTTAAACTTCTTCTAACACCACTTCTTCAAAATAGACTTGCCCAGGCTGTGGTATTTTGTGGAAGAGCCACACTCAAGGGGCCAAAGAGCCGCATGTGGCTTGCGAGCCATGGTTTGCCGACCACTGTTCTAGGTAGTTGAGGGGCAGAAGTTTCTCTTGAGTGTGGGCTAGAGCTGTTTTTAGTTCAAAATAATCTGCATACTACAGAGGCACATCTTGGGGTGAGTTGTTCTGAACCCCCATACTGGCTTGCTTGCTGCAGTGACCTAATTACACAATGATGCTAAGATGGGACTCACAGCACAGGTACCAAAACAGTGGGGAAATATCCTTTCCTGAATACACATCGTCAGTCTTATTAGGGCAGTTATGGGAGACAGCTGTATTTGGTCAACGCTGTTAACATTTTTGCAAATTCTTTACACCAGGTGCTGCTCTCATGTAAGAGTTCTTCAGGACCTTAATGTGTTTCAGATTCACTAGGGCCTCTTAATGACATTTTAAAAACTACTTTGTTTTAGTCAGAGGGAAATTAAGAAAAATTCTTCTAGGGGGAGCGGGGAGAAAGTGAAGTAAAAGTTAAAAAAAATTGTTATCTAAAATGAGTCAGCTATGTTTTAGAAATAATATCTGGAATGCAAAGAAATGCCCAATAAAAATAAAGAGGGAATTTCCTGTTATGACAGTAACTGATGACTTATATTTTAGGGCCATGATCAGTAAACTGGTTCGCTAGCCACATGTGGCTCTTTGGCCCCTTGAGTATGGTTCTTCCACAAAGTACCACGGCCTGGGCAAGTCTATTTTGAAGAAGTGGCATTAGAAGTTTAAGTTTAAAAAGTTGGGATCTCAAAAGAAATTTCAATCGTCTTATTGTTGACTAATGAGTTTGCAGACCACTGTCCTAAGGCATGTATATTGTAGCTCTACCAATTATATTGTAGCTCTACCAATAACTCTGAGAATTTAAGGTTGTTGAGATTACCAACAACAGAAGGAAACAATGGATTTAAAGTGAGGCAGAGGTCAGCTGGTGTGGCTCAGTGGTTGAGTATTGACCTATGAATCAGGAGGTCATAGTTGGATTCCCAGTCAGGGCACATGCCTGGATTGTGGGCTTGATCCCCAAGAGGGGGCATGTAAGATGCAGCCAATTGATGATTCTCATCATTGATGTCTTTCTCTCTCTCTCCCTCTCCCTTCCTCTTTGAAATCAATATATATTAAAAAAAAATAAAGCAAGGCAGAAAGGGCTGTGGTTATATATTATCAATTGATATTTGTTACTAAAGAACATTTTATTGTTCTGATTTTTAAAAAATATATTTGTATTGATGTCAGAAAGGAAGGGAGAAGGGGAGTGAGAGAGAGGCTTCAATGATGAGAGAGAATCATCAATTGACTGGGGACAGAGCCTTCAACCAGGGAGCCCAAGAATCAAACCGTGACCTCCTGGTTGGTGGGGCAACTCAACTATTGACCAGCACTGGTCAGGCTGTCTCTGATTTTTAATAATTGCACAATCAGTAACTTGTTGTTTTAATTATTTAATTATGGAGATACACGAAAAATCTTTGTTATATTATTCTGTTTTGGGAGTTCCCATTGGCCACTTAGTTTATCTTTTGTGTTCTATTTTATCAAGATAGGTCAAAGCACATTTCCAGTCCCATTACTGAGGTTCACTTTTTTCTTTCTCATCCCAGAAGACGGATTAAGCTAGGACACATTTACTGGCCAACAGAAGTATTCAAGCCTGGCTAGAGAATTTTGAGATAGCAAATAAAATGCCACCGCACAGGAAAATGTTTCACATTCCTGTTTTTAAGATTTGAGGTTTTGTAGTACAAAATACCTAACCAATAATTGCAATTCAGAATTTGAGTAAAGTGCAGAAATGAATAAGACTGCTATCGTCACACTCATTACTTTTAATACTAAATATATGTTTTTAAATTGACCACTTTTACCAAATTCAAACAATATTTGAAGATCACTTAATTCAGTGGTCGGCAAACTGCAGCTCGTGATCCACATGAGACTCAAGAGCCGCCATTTGCCGCTCTGTTGACTGAGTTTGCCGACCACTGCATAAAGCATTACCCTTACCCAGAAGTTTTGACTTCAGGTTAAAGACATTGGTACATTATTAAAATGTTTTTAAGTGTTTTTTCCTAAGGCAGTGATCAGCAAACTCATTGGTCAACAGAGAAGCAAACCGCGGCGGCTGGCCACAGTTTGCCGACCACTGATTTAATTACTACTACATGTTGACGTTGAAATAAGTTCAAATTGTTTTAAGTAGCTAGCACTGAAATATTCTCAAAGATGATTTTCTGGCTGCAATATTAAGTCTGCTAATAATAAATGAGCAAAGAGGTTGGTACTATTTGTGCCTTTAAGATCATAGTTCAAAAGCATTAAGCAAACACGATAACAAAGGTAAAACAAACATAACCTTTATTCTCTTTCAAAAGCCCAGAGAATAGGGCCTCACTGATTTAATCAGACACCTTACATTTTGTAGTCTCACTTAAAATTTTATAGCAATAGACTGAATATTGTACAACTGGTAGCAAAATACATTATTGCTCTCAACTACATAGTAAAAAAATGGAATAAATTCTCTTATCCAACACAAAGAAGGGCTAAACTAGTGAGCTGCTGAATTAAACATTCATAATAAATAAAAATTACTCTACATAATGATCATACGTATTTTCATAGCCTAAAATCACAGTGTGCAATCTGACATGCAGTTGTGTCACTTTCAGGAATTGGGAAACCAACACATTGGAATGGCTAAAATATAAATAAATTTTTTTATGCAAGTAGTGGAACAGGATCTCTGAAATCACATTCCTGAAGATCTGACCAGATGTCATCAATGTGCATGCAATCACACCCATCATTATTTTTTAAAGAACTAGAGTAAAATAAAGTTAATGTAAATTACTCAATACAATTCAGTATTTCTTTGACCACGGAAAGAAAAATCTTCCCAGGCCTTGCCTTGCTTTACTGGCTTGAGCGAAACCAGTAGTAACTGGGAAGGAGCTGTAAGACAGAGCAGGCAGTCTAGGGTTCTGACAGAACACCAAATAAGCACTTCCAGCCAGCAAACTGGTTAACACGGTATCACTAAGATGTTTTTTTCCTTAAGTTCCTTAGCCATAGAAAAGTGTTTTAAAAATTCCTTTGCTTCTTAGAATAACTTTGTATATATTAGGATATTTTTAGAGTAGTAAGAACTTAACATCTCAAATGTTCAAATAATTCTTATGAGTCTACTTTACGTATCAGACTATATATCCTTAGCATTCATTTAAACATAATTACTAGGAAAAAAAGTTTTTTTAAATTTTATTTTCTTAGACCTAAGGGAAAAGGTAGGACCTTAGCCCTTTCTCTTTAAGGATAAGAAATAATTTAATGACACAGAGGACTGAGTCAGAAACTCAGGAGGCACAGATAAGGCTTAGAAAAATCGCTTTCCCTCTAAGATCCCTTCCAGCTACCTGATTCTAGGGTTGAAACGTTCCCTTCCATGTTCAAGGAGGAGTGAGAGCTAGACCAAACCCGCCACACCCGTTCCACTGGCCCTGGGAATAAATGACTACCTGAGAGGCCGGACTGGAGCATTGCTTCAGGCCCAGCCCCAGACACAGGAGGAAAGGGGGAAACAATCTGTATTCTACTTGTTTCCTGGGTCAGGAGGCATCTCCAGAGGTTTGATCATGCACAGCTCCAAGGGTCTCAAGGGTCTCACCACGGCCTCACTGTATTAGAATCTCTGGGGATGATACCTCCTAACCTACCTACATTTTAAAGACTCACGGTCTCCCCCACATCTTCATACCTCCCCAGATTATTTGTGGGCTTTACTCTCTACCCTGACCCCCGCCCCCCAAAAAAAAAAACACCCAAAAAAACAAAAAACAACAGAATGAAACCACTGTAGTGGTGGTAAATGCTCCAGAATCAAAGTCAGGAGCCAGAGGAGCTGCCTGACCTTGAATGAGTTATGTAACCCCTCCATCTCTTCCTGAAGTCGATGGAAAAGGGGTCTCTACCGTCCCTTTCGTTCTCAAATGCCAAGGAACTTAAGACCTAACGCGTCCACTCCGTAAAGGGTGAAGGAGCAGGGGAGATCTCGCAAGGTTGTCACATTCTACAGCCCAAACACCCCCCAACGAGTCTGGTAGCCCCCAATGGGGTGCAGTGACTCTCTCTGGTCCCCTCATCCACACAGGAGGAAAAGTGAGGCTAGGCTGGAAGGGGGCGAGGGGGCGAAGGGGAGAAGCTTGCAGGAGAGTTCTGGCAAGAAGCAGGTACTCTTCAGTCCTGGTCCTCGGCCTCGTCGTTCTGGTCCTGGTAGCGAATGAAGACGACCAGCATGACAAAGCCCGTGAGGATGCAGAGGGACCCCACGACCAGGTAGGCGATGCCCAGGAAGGGGTTCTTGCCCCCCATCCAGGAGATGCTGCTCAGGATGATGCGCTTGTGGCCGCCGAAGGCGCGCACCGGGTAGTTGTAGGTGATGTTGACGCGGTAGTGGCCGCGCGGCAGGCCGGCCGAGTAGTTGCCCTGGCGGATGCGCGCGTACAGCTTGCGGAACCAGGGCAGCGCCGCGGTGCGCATCCACACCACCAAGTCCTGGTTGATGAAGCCCGTGTTGTTGGGGTCCGGGCTGAGCAGGTAGACCGGCACGGGCCAGTTGGGCGGGCGCGTGGTGCCCCTGAAAGCCAGCGCCAGGCTGCCGTTCACCAAGGGCGGGTTGTGGAACTTGACGTGGTAGTCGGTCCACCAGGCGATGCCCGTGCGGTCCAGCGGCACCTCGACGAAGGGCCCGCCCGGCAGGCGCTGGTGCCACAGCGTGAAGGTGTCGTTGAAGAGGCTGTTGGCGATGGCGCCGCAGGGCGCGATGGGCACGCCGCCGGCGTCGCGCTGGTACGGGGCGCACTCGTTGGCCGGGTGGCGCAGGGCGCTGGGCAGCCCGCTCAGCTGCGCGTCGTCGCGGGACACGCCGTAGCGCCGGTTGTTCTGGTAGAAGTTGGTGAGCTCGTAGTAGAGGTACACGGGGCCCTGGAAGAGCTCGGGCAGCGAGAAGTTCCAGACGCACCGGCAGCTGGGCGGCGGCGCGCGGTCCTGCTCGGCCACGCCGCACAGCGAGCAGTCGCCGGTGCCCGGGTGGCCCGTGTAGTCGTACCCGAGCTCCTTGATGCCGTTGGACGAGTAGTAGAGGCCCAGGCCCAGGCCGATGAAGGCCAGCCCCGCGCAGAAGAAGAGCGGCAGCGTGATGCCGGCCGACAGCAGCGGCTGCCAGGCGGGGAGGCGCTGCTGCGTGAACGCGGTGTTGTCGGGCTGGTGGGCGCCCCGCACCGCGGCGCTCCAGGTCATGGCGGCCCCGCCGGCAGGCGCGCGCGGGCGGACGGAGGGCGGCTCAGGTGGGGGCGCCGCGGTCTCCGCGCTGGGCGACCCCGGGGGCCCCTCCCAGGTCAGCTTCCCGCGGGCGCAGGTGAGCGCTGGCCCTGGCCCGCCGCTGGCCCTCGCACCGCTGAGTGTCCAAGTTCCAGGTTCTGGGCGCAGCAGCGACCAGACCCCACCGTTTCGCTGCGGCCCAGGTGGCTCGGGCCGGCGCCGCCCCCGCTGCTAACCGGGAGCTGCTCCCGCTTCCGGAGACGACGGGGCGGGCGTTCCCTGGCTCACCTGGCGGCCGCGGCTCGCGTTTCCTCTGGGTCCCGCGGGACCGGGCGCCAGCTCCTCCTCCTCGGGGTGAGTGGCGGCCCCCGGCTGCCTCTGAGTGGCTCACACCT
>JAAGEH010000076.1:23340477-23365013 GCA_011751065.1 Lasiurus cinereus | reverse complement strand
AATCCTATTTTATCCCGGAGGTGGGGGGTGGGGGGTGGAACGGAGGAGGGAGGAGGGAGGAGGGAGGAGGGAGGGGGCGGGGCGGCCGAGAAGTAACTCTAGATCCTCCCTTTCAGTCAACTTTCAGCCACAAATTGTAAGGCCCAGGGGATTACTCTCAGGTAAGTCTGTTTTGAATTCGATGACTGCATTCATATTCTAGCATATTTTTTAAGGGAAAACGATTTTCTGGCAGGTGCCCCAACCTGACTGTATAACTAAAAGAAGTGGAAAGTTCTCTAAAAATAAAATGGCTTTAAAAAGAAAATCAGGCCTGCCTGATTGAACACTGACCTATGAACCAGGAGGTCACTGTTCCATTCAGTCAGGGCAGATGCCTGGGTTGCAGACTTGATCCCCAGTGTGGGGTGTGCAGGAGGCAGCTTATCCATGATTCTCTTTCATCATTGAATTTTCTATCTCTTCCTCTCCCTTTTTTACTGGAATCAATAAAATATATATATATACTTTAAAGATTTTTAAAAATCAGGCTTGGCCAGGTAGATAGTTGGAGCATCATCCTATACACCAAGAAGGTTGTTGTTGGATTCCAGGTCAGGGCACATACCTAAAATGAGGGTTCAATCTCTCGTGGAGTATGAGAGGCAACGGATTGATGTTTCAATCTCACATTGATGTGTTTTTTTTTCTCTCTCCCTCCCTTCCTCTCTGTCTAGTCTATTTCTTTTCAGATTATTGGTCTAATTATTTGCAGAAGGCCTAGCTGCTGTCCACAGTAAAGACTTGGAGTGTTTGACCTAAGGAACTAAATCTGAACTACAAGAATTTATAGGACTTATTATAAAGTGAGGCCAGACTAGCTCTGAACATTGCTTGGGATTCTGGTTTTTATATCTCGGGGGATTGGGCCATTTCAATTTTGTGCTAAATCTTCCCTAGGTGTTGAGGTCTTCCTGCCTTTCCTGCAGTTCATAAAATGCAAATAACTTATTTTTTATAGTTATTTGCATTTATAGTTATTTGCATTTATAGTTATTCTATTTATATAGAATAACATATTGCATTCAAGAGTCATTCCAAATCTCTCAAAATATGAAAAGTTAAAATACATGCTAAATTAAACAGCAGGATTTTATTTTACTTTAATTTTTTTCTAGCATCTTCCAAGTATCTAAACAATGTGGAAGAGACAGAAGAGAATGAGGCTAAAAGGACCCTTGACCTCAAGGCCTTTGCAGTCCGATAAGGGACACATATGACTTAGGAGTAAGAAATAATCAAAATATTACTAGATATCATGTAATCAAGTACCAAATTGTACTTCAAGAATGGTACTAAAATTAAAAAGTAATACTATTTCAATAATGAAAATTTCATTCCATTTCAGTGAATGGAATGAATATAGTTTGGAAGCTTTAACTGTTAAGAGACTCCTGGGGGAGACCTAGAGGATTTGAATTCCACTTCCCTCACTTCTAATCACACCCATGAAAGGAAAATGCCAACACTGACAACACACTACAGTGTGATCTAGTCTCCATTGCACTTTTTTTTTTTCCAGTAAGATAAAAGAATAAACAGTTTTCTGTATCGTTGTGGTTGAGTTCCAACCACCTCAAATCATTGAATCATTCGTCGGCTTGACATGGAGTCTACAATACTAGTATCTAGGAGGGAATTTGGGTCTCAAAACTTCATCTAGTAGATCTTACCTCTAATAGCTGCCATACTACCACTCCCTGCAAAGTGCAAGCTTCCCTCTTGAGCAGAGAGCCTGCCCAGCTCTCTCCTCTCTGAGTGGCCTGAAGGTCATTCATCCTGCTAAGTAAGGTAACACCAGAGGGCCCCCAAGGCCAAACCAGTCTATTTCAAGACAGGGAATGGTCAACAGGGTGAAACACAGCTGAGGCTTCAGGGGAGATAAGAAATAAAAAGGGGCATTGGGTTTGACTTCTGTGGGAACAGGATGGTGGAGGGTGGGAAGGAGCCATTCTGTATCAGGTGAGGGAGAGGGAAGTGAAGACAGCTAAGATGGGATGTCTGTTTTTTAAAATGTTTGGGAGGGTGAGGAGAGGCAAATGGTAATTAGTTAGAAGAGTATGCATCTTAGAGGAAAAGCTTCCTTGTAGATGGTAGACAAGTTTATTCTGAGGCACAGTTGAAGACAGGGGTGACACGCTCATCGATTACAAAGGCTAGAACAGGCAAGGGATGCTGGGTCCTCGTAAGGAAAGGTCACCTCGCCTCTGAAGTTGGAGGTCAGGGAGTAAAGATGGATGCAGAATGTACTGGGTTTTGGGTTTGGCTCGAGGAAAGAAAGTTTTCATTTAAGAATTCCTTCCTGCGCAGAAAAAGGCATTGGAGTGGGGGTAGGGGTGGTGGCGGGAGGCAAGGCAAGTGTGAGATATAGGGAAGACTGCAAGGAGGGAGATAGGGAACTGGCCAGGTACGCATGAAGGTGGCTTTATCTAGGCTGTGAGATGGCAAATGCCTGGCTGTATTCAGCAGATGGGGGTTTTCAGGGTAGGTGAATTGGAAAGGTAAATGTTAAAAATGTTTTGTTTCTTGTGAAGCGGGTGGCTAACATGATAGGCCTTACTTGAAAGACAAAGAAAAAACTTAGCTGGTGGATCAGAAGAAAACACAGGGACCAGTAGACTGGCAGTCCTAATAATGGTCAAGAGCAAGTGGCATGAAAGCTGGGAGAAAAAGTTCTAGGATGAGATGGGGTGTTAAAAATTTTGGAGGTGGAGCAGTGCCAAGATATGCCATGTACTAGTATATGTAATAGTTGCTCTACTGGCTCCCAAATCCTGAGAAGTCAAGGACTGATTGATGTACATCACTGTATCCCTCTGAGTTCATTGTATAACTTAGGGATACCTTGTGTCTTTCATTTGATTATACATGTTATCTTGATGCATTTAAGGCCACTTGGATCATTTAAACTCTTCTCAGTACCAATAAAGAAAGGAGTTCATTCTAAAGAACTCCTTATTGCATCTCTAAATATAATGAGAACTCAAAGTGAAAGAAAAAGACTTTGCCAACCTAAATGTTTCTAAAATGACTTCATTTTGTAAATTTTATCTTCTGGATTTTATGTAAATATTTAATTTTTAATTGGTTATATTTGTGATAAAAATACAATTATTCTATTTTTAAATACTTCCTTTTAGAATAGATGAAGAGTAAAATAAATATTTTCTGTGTTTCTTTGTGGTTTCATAATTTTTTATGGTTCCAAAACTCATGGATCTACCATATTTACTCTTTTGTTGTTGGGCATATAGATTGTTTCCAGTTTCTCAGTATTCTAAAAACTATTGTAGTGGACATCTTTTTGCATGTCACCTTTTCTTTTCTTTTTTTAAATTTAATAAATCTTTATTGTTCAGATTATTACAATTGTTCATCTTTTTTCCTCATAGTTCCCCTCCACCCGATTCCCACCCCACTCTCTATCCTTACATCCCCCCGCACCCCACTGTCCTCATCCACAGGTGTATGATTTTTGTCCAGTCTCTTCCCACACTCCCCATACCCCTTTCCCTCCAAGAATTGTCAGTCCACTCTCTTTCTATGCCCCTGATTCTATTATATTCACCAGTTTATTCTATTCATCAGATTCTTTTATTCACTTGATCTTTAGATTCACTTGTTGATAGATATCTATTTGTTGTTCATAACTTTTATCTTTACCTTTTTCTTTTCTTCCTCTTCTTAAAGAATACCTTTCAGCATTTCGTATAATACTGGTTTGGTGGCAATGAACTCCTTTAGCTTTTCTTATCTGTGAAACTCTTTATCTGCCCTTCCATTCTGAATGATAGCTTTGCTGGGTTGAGTAATCTTGGTTGTAGGTTCTTGCTATTCATCACTTTGAATATTTCTTGCCACTCCCATCTGGCCGGCATAGTTTCTGTTGAGAAATCCACTGACAGTTCTCCCTTGTAGGTAACTATCTGTTTTTCTCTTGCTGCTTTTAATATTCTCTCTTTGTCTTTTGCTCTTGGCATTTTAATTATGATGTGTCTTGGTGTGGTCCTCTTTGGATTCCTTTTGTTTGGGCTTCTCTGCACTTTCTGGACTTATAAGTCTATTTCTTTCACCAGGTGGGGGAAGTTTTCTGTCATTATTTCTTCAAATAAGTTTTCAGTATCTGGCTCTCTCTCTCCTTCTGGCACCCCCATAATTCAGATGTTGCTATGCTTGAAGTTGTCCCAGAGGCTCCTTACACTATCTTCAGATTTTTGGATTCTTTTTTCTTTTTGCTTTTCTGGTTGAGTTTTTTTGCTTCTTTGTGTAGATATGAGTTTAATTTGTTCCGTAACCTTGAGGCGTGGGAAACTATGAGATGCTCGAGTTGCAGTAAACTGGTGGGTCGTGTGCAGCCGGCGATTACTCCTATCTCAAATGTTGCTCGTATTTCAAAGCAAAAATCACTCACTCGACGGCTCATATCTCAAAAATCTCGTATGTTAGGGCACTCGTATCTCGAGGTACCACTGTATTTCAACTTTTTTGACTTGATTCTTACGATCCTCTAAACTGCTGTTAGATCTCTGTATAAAATTTCAGTCAGTGTATGCTTAATTTCTAGTTGAACCTTTTTCATATCCTCAAGGATCTCACTAAATTTATCTATCTTTTCTAGGAAATTCTTGGAAAACCTTATAACTGTGGTTTTGAACTCTATATCCAGTCGTTTGTTTTCCTCCATTTATTTCATTTGTCATCTATTTCTTTGTCTCTGCATTTTGGTTGCTTCCCTGAGTTAATAGAGTGGCTTTGTGTGCTAGGTGTCCTATAGAGCCCAGTGGCTCAGCCTCTCCAGTTACCTGAGGTCGACACTTTTAGTGCATTCCTTTGTGGGCTGTGTGGACAGTCTTGTTGTAGTTAAGCCTTGATTGTTGTTGGTATCACTGGAAGGAATTGACCTCCAGGCCGATTGGCTGTGAGGATCAGCTGTCTACACTGGGAGAACTTCTGTGCTGGAGACACCCTTATGAAACAAGGCTTGCAAAAGTCTCTGTGCTCAGCTTGAATGGGGCTGAGTCTCAGGGTGGAGCAGACAGCATTGGTTTCCAGTCAGCCCTGCCCTAATAGGCCCCTGTGTTTCAGTGTCTCATGGTAATTGCTGCAAGCACTTCTGAGAGAAAGCTACCCTCAAGTTTTGTCTGCCGCAGACAGTACAGTTTCTCCCTGAATGAATCTGGGTCCCCAGAGTCTTGTCTGGAACTGGAGGTCAGTGCAGTCGGGAGCTTTTGTCTTCCTCCTGCTTGAGAAAGCCAGCCGAGTACTCAGTTGCCAGTCTTCTCTGTGTGCGTGCCTCTGCCTTCCACAGTTCCTCTGAGTCTCAGTGTGCTTTTCTCTTTCCTGACAGTCCAGTTTCACCCCATACAAGTCTGGGTCCTCAAAGTCTCACCTGCAACTGGAGTTCAGTGCAGTCAGGAGCTTTTTTGAGAAAGCCACCCACCCACTCAGTTGCCTGTTCTCTCCATGCACACATCTCAGATCCTCTGCCTCCTGCAGCTCCTCTGAGTCTCCGTGAGCCCCTCTCTCTCCTTCTAGTTGTAGAATTTCCACTCAGCCCACCTTCCTGTGGTTCTGGATGGTGTCTGTTCTGTCTTTTAGGTGTAGTTTTAAAATTGTTGTGCGAGGCAGCAGTTTAGGTGTTTACCTATGCCGTCATCTTGGTTTCTCTTGTCACTTTTTCTTTTATGTTACAGTTTACCCTTTAACAACACATGGGTTAGGGGAACTGACCCTCCACACAGTCAAAAATCCATGTATAGCTTTTGACTCCCCCAGAACTTAAGTACAAATAGTCTACTGTTGACTGGAAAACTTACTTTAAAAAATTGTTTATTGACTTTAGAGAGAGAAGGGAGAGAGAGAAACATTGATTTGTTGTTCTATTTATGCATTCATTGGTTGATTCTTTTTTAAAATATTTTTATTGATTTTTTTAGAGAGAGAGGAAGGGAAAGTGAGAGAGGAAGGGAAATTAAGAGAGGGAGAGAAACATGATGTGAGAAACATCCATCAGCTGACTCTTGCATGCCCCTTACTGTAGATCAAGCCCACTACCTAAGCATGTACCCTGACCAGAAACTGAACCATCGATCTTTTTGGTGCATCATATGAAACTCAAGCAACTGAACCACACCCAGCCAGGGCATTGGTTGATTCCTGTGTATGCTTTGACCAGGGATGGAACCTGGAAACTTGGCATATGGGGATGACACTAACCAACTAAGCTTCCTGGCCAAGGTCAGAAGCCTTGCTTCTAACACAGTTTATTAATACATAATTTGTATGTTATATGTATTATATACTGTATTCTTATAATAAACTAGAATAAAATAAAATGTTATTAGGACAGTCATAAGAAAAAATACATTTACATTACTGTATTTGTTGATAGCATAAGTAGGTCATCTGTTTGCAAGATCCATCATCTCTCAGTACCTACATTAATACTGTTTTATATACTACAAAACACTGTAGATGTTATACATATTATTAACACTAAGCATCAAAAATGAAAAGACAATGTGAAAAATTCATATATATTTATAGATATAATGACTTATGCATTGATAATGAGGAAGCAGCCTTATGATTGCTTTGGGTATCCCAGTGTAATTGAAATGATTGCTGCAGAGTAGTAAGGAAATCTCCAACAAATTTCTAGTGTATTGAAAAAGATCTATAGATAAGAGCAGTTTAAACCCATCTTGTTGAAGAGTCAACTGTATTTCCTTGGGATAAATTTCTAAAAATAGGAAGAGGGCTAAAAGTTAAACTCTTTAAGGATAACATACTACTAGAGTCTTTGACACCACCACAACAATGTATACTTTGCTACATTCACTAAAACTTTACCAACAAAGCAGTTGTTAACCACAGATGATATTTAGTCTATGCTAATAAAACTATCAGATACTAGGAGAAGCAGAATAGGATAGGGAAAAGGTTGCTATCTGATATCAAGGAAGTCCACGTTCTACTTTAGAATTTTTCAGGAAATAACTGTGTGACCGTGGTCAGATTGCTTTATTTCTCTGGTCTCCTGATTATTTATCTGTATTAGTATGTTTTCTAATGATAGTGAATATCTCCTTCATTGCAAATATTTTTGTTCTTTGTCATCTCAAGGTCTCCTTTACACTGACTTATTGAATAGTAAATATTCATTGAGTACCCACGATGGCACACTCTGTAAGTGCTTTATATACATTACTAGAGAACTATTACCCGATATTTGTGCAAGAATAGGCCTTCCTTCCCCTGGCTTCGCTCCTGGCTCACCCAGGAGCTGCCAAGTCTCTGCTCCTGGGCCGCCTAGGAGCCGGCAAGTCCTTACTCCTGGCCGTAGTACTGCTCCTGTAGCTCCCTCTGCCTCCCTTCCCCCTCATAGCAGGCATTCCACCCTGCCATGCTGCTCTGTGCCTGCATATGCAAATTAACCTGCCATCTTTATTGGGTTAATTTGCATACTCACTTGTGATTGGCTGTGGGCGTAATGGAGGTACAGTCATTTTACATGTTTGTCTATTATTAGGTAAGATACTTAATTCATACCACAAACCTTAATGTTAGGTACTATTACCATACTCATTGAACTGATGCAGGCTAAGGAAATGGAGCTGGCCTGGTTCTCATAGAGGTAAATAGGGAGTTCAGGGTGTCTGAGACCAGCCTAATCTTAACATCCTGTATTTTCAATCACTATACTGTAATGCCTGGGCATACCTCTTAAAAGAACCCAAAAGACTTGAACCAGTTTTTAGTGTTGCAGTTCTTCTTTTACACCCTAAAATAAGAATTCTGTCCCATTTATTGCAGAGTCCAGAATGTTCTGAGTTGCCTTATTTTTGTTTCACCAAAGCTTGTTTTGAAGCCAACGTTTGTTCAGCGTGCCTATTTCTCTTGCTGAAGTAAAAACAACTTCACTTGTCTGGCTATGCTCAATTTTTGCATTTATTTAATTTAATTCATGACTATTTATCTTACTGTAATAGAGCCAGAATTTTAATTGGCATTCCCTTATATGAGTTTATACTGCCCAGGATTGTTGCCTATTATTCTGCCCATGGGGCAGCTTTTATTTAAAAGGAATCACATTAAAGTGCTTCATAAAATTACAGCATGTGTTGAGAAAAGTTTTAAAAAATTCACTGTGCCTGGACTTCATTTTTCATTAAGAACTGTATTCAGCAGACTTCCTGTTTCAAAAATTATGGGGTGGTACCCCCTAGTGGAAGATACAAAGAAACTTCAGTGAGCTTACTGGAGGTGCTCCTTGCTGCTGTGCATTGGTTCTTTTGCCCCTAACTTACGAAAAACAGCGGAGGTCCACTGTGAGCTGAGTCAGGAGAGTTGAGCTGCAGGGGGCGGCATACAATGGGACATGAGGTGACAGGAGAAGTGGCATGGAGCTTGGGTGCAGGATGGCCAGGTTAAGAGACATTGGATAAACCAGCAAGGGTGGGGTTGGAATTGAACTGTGTGGATGGAGTTTGGTTGTAGGGGTTGAATGTACTGGGTGGGTTAATAGGAGAGAGACCCAAAATATGAGGAGGACGAGTGACAGAGTTGAGACAGAGGGGAAGGAAGAGCTCTGCAACTGGAAATAAGAACGGAAGTGACAACGGAATTGGACTGTCCAGTGTGAAGGGTGAAAGGGCGTATACACCCAGGGTGAGGACCGGAGGAGGGAGGGGACACCAATGCATACCCTCTTTCCCCGAAAGTAAGACATCCCCCGAAAAATAAAACCTACTTCCAGTTTTGCCTCTCGTTGTAATATAAGGCACACCCCCCCAATAAGACCTCCCCGAACATAAGGCCTCCCCGGAATATAAGGCCTCCGAAGCTACTGTAAGGGTCTGACTCCTGATTTAAAGAGACCTCGCACTGCCTGAACAGCTCCGGCTGCGCTGCGGCCAATCAGTGAGCTGGTTTGTGATGGCAACTACTACTGTACCGTAAACAGGTAATAAATTTCCTTTATTTTTTTTTGTTCAACAATAAATGTGTACCATATTCTCCTTCGTGGAAAAATAAGACATCCTCTGAAAATAAGACCTAGCGCATCTTTGGGAGCAAAAATTAATATAAGACATTGTCTTATTTTCGGGGAAACAGGGTAGCAGTGTCTATGGAACCAGCCCATCTGCTGAGGTTCCTCCCCTGCCACCTCCTTGTCCCCATGGGAGTGAAACTCGCTGGTTTGAGGATGGCCTCGCGGAAGGCTGTAAGGTAGATGCTGGCTTTACCTTCCACTCAGAATCTATTAGAAACTTCAGGAATTCTTCACTTACATACCAGGAGTAAATAAACATTTTCAAGAAAGGCATTAGATTTTTGAAACTGACTGAAATAGATGTCTGCTTCCAGGTAAGGGTAAAGACATAAGTCCTAACGTCCATAAACTGAAGAGGGAGGGCTGACACCTTTGGAAACAGAGGTGCTTAACCAAGGTGTGCTTAGGTGCTCTTCCCTGTATCATGGTGTCAATAAACATACTTTCAGCCCAAACCGGTTTGGCTCAGTGGATAGAGCATCGGCCTGGGGACTGAAAGATCCCAGGTTCCATTCCAGTCAAGGGCATGTACATTGATTGCGGGCGCATCCCCAGTAGGGGGCGTGCAGGAGGCAACTGATCAATGTTTCTCTCTCATCGATGTTTCTGACTCTCTATCCCGCTCCCTTCCTCTCTGTGAAAAATCAATAAAATATATTTAAAAAAATACTTTCAATCCCATTGTCTAGGTCACTGTTTCCAATGTTTCCGTATTTGGCTCTGCACCCAGTAGTTGTCATGTGCGCTGATCAATATTGACTCTGGAGGGTTAATATTCAATCTGGGGGGTTTTAGGGGGCCCCGAATTTTGTCTTTGAATAGTAAATCTGAATTTGGGTTGGCTGTGCTTAAAGGTTTCTTTTGTGTAGGGAAAGTATGGTGAGGATGACTGTGTTGTGTCATCTTCAAAGCCTACAGGGACCAAGACCTTCCTAGATCATACCTTATCCAGTGGTTCCCAAACTAGCCAAGTGGCAGAATCATAGGGGGTTGGAATGATGTTTAAAAATACAATCCCTGGAGCCCTGGTCAGTGTGGCTCAGTTGGTTGAGTGTTGTCCCAAAAGGTCGCTGGTTCGATTCCTGGTCTGAGCACATGACCAGGTTGTGGGTTCGATCCCAGTTGGGGTGCATACAGGAGGCAACTGATTGATGTTTCTCTCTCACATACATGTTCCTCTCTCCCTAAATTAATAAAAATATATTTAATTTAAAAAATTCCCTGGAGCCCAACTCTTGCCACTGAATTACTGTCTCCAGGGCCTGGCTCCCAGGAAGCTTGCTCAGAGCAATCTGATAATCACCTAGTCTGGAGAGCCTGATAACCCATGTGGGAGATGCTCTTTGGTCTTAAGGACCTCTGCAATGCCAGGAACAGAAACCGGCTCCAGTTAGTCCGTCTCAGTAAAGTGGGGGCAGGTGTTTAGAGGTGCAGAATGTCACAGAAGGTGGAATTGAAGGAAGTATATCTGGCTCGCAGAGGAGTAGTAAGTCAGCAGGCAGCTCCCCTCTGTCTGCATTGTTTCTTGTTGCTGCTCTTCTCTGCACTTTGGCAGGCCACCTTCTTCAGCAAGGTTCTCGGCTTGCTCCCCCGCTTCCCAGCCCTGTGTGTTTTGGGGTTGCCACTGCTCTGCCTGGGGCACCAGTGCTGGATCACCTTACAGCTCCTCCTGTGCTTTAGTTCACGAGACTCCAGCGTGGGCCAGGGGTCCAGCCCTGGTCCAGTCTTTTATGGGAGGAGTTGGGGGAGCTTCCCGTGACATCTACCTGGCTGCCTGTACCCACCTCTTCAAAAGAAAGTTGAAAGGACTCTTCCAAAGGAGGGGGTGGGATCAGCTAAACACGCAAAGGGGGTCACCATACCTTTGTAACTTTCCAGGGAAGGAGTCACCTGGGCTCTGCTTGAACACAAATCGTGACAAGAAACAGCCATTTGTGAGGTCCATTCCTTGTCCAGTTCTAAGATTTGAAAGGTTTTTGGTAATGACCATCATGTATTCTAGGTTCATTCTCTGGAGTCAGACAGAATCAACTTACCACCTGCCCTTTAAGAACTGCAGAGATGGCTATCACGTTCACCTCAAGGTCTTATTACCTGACTGCATGCTTAGTTCCCAGACCTGGTCCCTCGTGGATCCAGACCCTCAGAATTCCAGCCTCCCTACTTGGCTTGAGTTGGTAGATGTCATTAATAAGAATTTGCTCACTTATATATAATCATGTTTTCATTGATTTTTTAAGAATTTTTATGAGTTTGAGCCAAACTGATGACACTGTTGGGTAACATGATCTCAGATGTTGCAAACAATGACAGTTTTATAGGTTCTTTTATACTTTTGGAATTAAAAAGAGAATGTAAGGAAGATTACATGAGGGTGGGAGGAAGCAAGGCAGGTTTGGGGTTACAGGAATATTAGCAAAATTAACAAGGTCATGTTCTCTCTTGAGGGTTCTGGGGGTCTCTTGCTGGCTTTTTGTCACAGATCTCTCAGCTGAGCAGTCCTGGTGTCACCAGAAAGGGACCAGGCCAGGAGCGGGTCTGCCTCCGACAGAGTGTAGTGTGTGGGTTCTTCATGCAGGAAATACTTCACAGCATGAGTCCTGGTGATTGAGAATACATTTATTAGCCCTAGCTGGTTTGGCTCAGTGGATTGAGTGTCAGCCTATGGACCAAAGGGTCCTGGGTTTGATTCCAGTCAAGTGTATGTACCTGGGTTGCAGGCTTCTGCCTGGCCTGGGCCTGGTCAAGGCATGTGTAGGAGGCAACCAATTGATGTGTTTCTCTCACATTGATGTTTCTCTCTGTCGTTCCACTCTCCCTAAATATCATGGGGAAAAGATCCTCTGGTGAAGATTAATGAGAGAGGGGGGTGGGGGGAGGGGAGTCTGGGATTTAATTCTCAGTCAGGGCACATTCTTAGATTTGGTCTCCAGTTGGGGCACATACCAGAGGCAGCAGGTTGATCTCTCTCTCTCTCTCTCTCTCTCTCTCTCTCTCTCTCTCTCTCTCCTCCTTTCCTCTATCAGGATCAAACAAAAAAGAAGAAGGAAGAGGAAGAAAAAGAAGAAGAAACAGGGATGAGCCTAGTCTTGTGGGGACCCTTAGAGTTTAGGAAAGAACAGTAAAGATGCATGTCTGAGGGGAAGGCGTGGGCATGTTCCAGAGACAGCCTGCCTACAGTCAGGTGTTTAAAAGGATCAAGGTGGCTTTAAAATATGTAACAGAACAACATACCAAAAACATTTCAAAGTGAAAGAATGAAGGCAACGGGAATACGTTTTGTAAAATAAGGTGAAGCTGAGTGGGAAGTAGATTCATAAAGCACCTGCCACGAAATCCTGTGGCTTGCTCAGGGGGGTCTGCAGGCTTCCTTCTTAAGCTTTCTAGTGGCTATAGCCAAAGCGGGAAGGATGAACCCATGGGCAAAAACAAGCCTCAGAAGAATCTGAATGGTTTCTGGTGCAAAGAATGGGACACATTTTCTCCTTGGGGTTCTCCCAGAGAAGATATGAAACCGGGTAAACAATATCTTTAGCAATATCCTTGCAGTAGAGGTTGCATTTATGTCCTGGGACTGTTTCCTGCAATGTCAGCCAGAGTGGGACTGTAGGCAGGCTCTTCACAATTCCGTGAAGCCATGCTAGGGAGACCCCATGACCCAGCTGGCTGTGTCACCCTGGCTCTCTACCCCATCATCTAGGGATAGTTGTTAGAAGATCGAGCCGTGGCTTTCAAGGTGTGCTCTGCGTGGGGGTTTGGGTGACATAAATGGTGGGACTCTAAGCTCCCCAGCCCTTGTCAGCATCCCATTCTCTGACCTTCGATTTCTAAGAATATCATATTTTGCCCAAGGATTCTGTGGTTAAAATAAGAAGTTTGAAAACTGCTGACCTAAAAGAATGGGTGTGATGCTGTACCTCAGGTACTCTTTCACAAATATTGCTCATTTTCAAAAGTTTTCAACAGTTAAAGAAGAATAGTGTGTTCCAAGTTTAAATATCCAGCTAAGTCCCTGGAGCACAGAGCTTCTGTGTTGCTGATTAAACTCAGAGCCATATGTTTTAATAATAAGCAAGCTAGGGAGGGATTGACAACTTTTTATTAAATCTGAGGTACCCGATAAGGACATATGGTGGACAGAAGGCGGCTGCACACACTTGGAGGGGGGCGAAGAAAGGACCATCAGTGCTCAGATTCACCTTAAGAAAGAATTTGGTGTTTGATCTAACAAGATGATACACAAAGTACAGCCTCAATGATTTTTAGCTTGAAAAAAAATTTTAACTTCTTACAACCAAACACCCATTTAATCCATAAACAAATCACAGTAAGTCATTCATAGAACACCTAGCTTTTTTGTTCTAGCCAGGTGTACATAAGTGTAAACATCTAAAATCTGTAACCCTAGGAAATTGATGGCTTTGAATTTAGAACACCCAATAAGTAGGTCAGATGTCTATTAATGCCCTTCTGGTTCTTGATATTAAAACTATGACATTTAAAACACCACAAAATAAAAAATAAGTAAGTAAAACGATGGCATTGCTGTACCAGAGAAAGCCATCTTTCTATGCCTTGTAATTGGAGTAAACCCTGTATCTGACCCACTAATGGGCTGTTATTCCTGACCTGGAAACAGTGGAATTAAGTGCAGGGTTTTGTTTCTTTTTTAAATATATTTTATTGATTTTTTTATGGAGAGGGATAGAGAGTTAGAAACATCGATGAGAGAGAAACACTGATTAACTGCCTCCTGCATACCTCCCACTAGGGAAGTGCCCACAACCAAGGTACATACCCTTGACCGGAATCGAACCTGGGACTCTGGAGTCCCCAGGCCAATGCTCTATCCAGTGAGCCAAACCAGGTAAGGCAAGTGTAGGTTTTTTATAAGCCTTGTAGCAGAGGGTGGGAATGGACCTGGGGAATCAGCACTTAACCTGTACATTTCAGCCTAAAACTGATTTCAGTTCTCAAAGTCAAAGATTATGGAAAGTTCGATAAAAGTGGCTAAAACTCTTGGGGTTTCCTTATTAGATTGCTCCACAAAGTTGACAGAGTTTAATCCTCAGTGGGAGGTGTGCAGGAGGCGGCTGATTTATGTTGAGCTTATTAATAAAAAATAATGTTTAATAATTATTAATAATGATCAATGGTGGAATAGCTGTGCCCGAGAGTCCCAGAACTTACAGTTTATCAATCAGAAAAGTGATAGACACCTTACGTAGATCACCCAGTAAGTCAGGAGGAGACTAAATAACTGTCCTTATGGAAAAAGTGATAGACTAAACTCTGTGCAATCAATACGGAGACATTTGTCATTGAAATACCACCAACAAGGGCGTTCCCTATCTGGTCACAAACCCACATGACAGCTCCACCTATTTTCAAAGAGCTTTGCAGGAATAACATTTATCTATAAGGACCCCTATGTATTCACTTGCAGATAGATGATTGGAGATTGAAAGTGGGAAGTTGCAAAATTGATCAAATGTAAGCTCATCTTTATTAACCTCCCAAGTTGGCTCCAGGAATCTGTTGTGGCAAAACCCTAAAATTCCTGATTGGCCACAGCAGCATGGACTGGTAGAACTTCACCTCCACGGAAGGCCTGCCAGCTGGGGCCGAAAGCTGAAACATCTGGCCACCCTCACACCCTTTCTACCTTGCCTCAGGCAGGGACAGCACCTTGGGGCCCCAAAGCCTGGTAGGGAGCAAAGATGACAGCAACAAAGACCAGGCTTGCAAAGGATGGTTCCAGGTCTTCCATCCAGAGGCGAGGGCAAGACACCCCATGATGCCCTTCTGACGGCTCACACAGCCCATCTCTGGCTGTCCTTACTTCCAATGGACAGGACATTTCATTCCCAACAGTCAATGACAGAGTTCTCCCAGCCCAGTCTGTACACTTATCAAGGAGACCGAACCACTTGGTTTTCAACATACCTAAAGGTAAGTGTGTGTTTTTTATGGTTGTTTGTTTGTTTGTTTGTTTGCATATAAGTTAACTAAGGTTAGAGTTCTCTATTACAATGATCTATGGGCGAAAACTCCAAGAGTTTATTTAGCTCGATTTCAAATACAATGTCCTAAATGATAGGAGAGAGTCTTACTAGGTTCCAGTCTCTGACCAGTCTACAAACTCAGAGCAGTCAGCTTCTAGCTGCCTTCCAGGCAGCCACCAGCATCTGAAGGTCAGGACCTCTCCTAGGAAAATCACATCGGGAACCCCTTGCAGAACTTGCCTGTTAATAGAATGAATGACCAGGCTCTTCTGAGGTCATGACACATTTATATTGAGGTTTACATTTTACATGTTGCGAGATGCCCATTTACAATTCTCATTGCTTATGTTGCACCACTAATCTCGCTGTGCTTTGCTGATGCCTGACTGAGGTGGACAATTTGCCTGCCCTACCTTTGCCCCTTCTCAAAGTCAGTATGCTCCCCACTTGCAGAAATATGGGGTTTTGATAAAGAGACACTGGACACACACTGTTTGAAGTTATATTTTTACCAAGTTTTATATTAATTTAGGGTCATAATTTTCATTCATTAAGACTTATGTTCTGATTCTTTAAATCTAGGATATTAGCCAATTCTCCCAGCTTTGTTTCATCCAGCTATTTGATCACCATTACCCCTTCATCCAAGTTACTAATAAAACTGTTGACTAGATTTGACTAAACATTTACTTGTTGGCTAGGAGGTAGATTTATCTGATGAAATATAAGATGAGCATTCGATGTGCTGTTACAGATCTGTTTATTATCATGGTAAGATGTCCATAGTGCATCGAAAATGGAAAGAAAGCATTGAGCATTATGCACTTCTGGTCCTCATGTAGTTAAAATATTTATGGGTACATATATAAACACAGAAAAACGTTAGAAAGAAGTACCCCCAAAACATCAGGGGTTAGCTCTGAGTGACCAGGCTCCTAGTAATTTTTCATTTTCTTTTTAATGCTTGTATATATCTTCTGAAAAACAATTTAATGGGGATTGCTTTTATAAACAAGGGAAATAATAAAGACTTTTACATTTTAAAAAATTCAAAAGAAAAAAGGAGGAAGTAAGTCCTGTGGAATATCTCGACCTTTCTTTAGGTTTGATAAAATGTTTTTCAGATGGACATGCTGAATGGAATTATTTGGAAGAGGTTTTAAAAAACATCTCCCCTGGGAGAATCACCAGATGATGCTCCTTTTGCCAGTCTCTGAACCAGCTAGAGGCTGAGCCAATTAATTAGCTGTGAATACACCCAATTCACCTGCCTCTTTATCGCTATAGGAGTTTAGGCAATGAACCTAAGCTTCAAAAAAGATTATTTTTCTAAGCTTCAGAATGGGATATTGACACATATCTTGATGGATGGTGGTGAGGGCTTAAACTAAGTACACAAGCTACCAAGTCTGGTGCCCTAATAAATGATAAGTTGGCCTCCATCCATAGTGTCGAGCACAGGGGTCTCACCCTCATCCACAAGTCATTCATTTCTTGTCACGCCTCTTTCTTCTCCCTTTCTAACACATTTTAGGTTCTTATCTGAGACCAGGAAGAAGAAAGCAAAGAAAGTAATGGCTTAGTGTTGATTTTGCTGCCAATTTGTGAAAATGTTGTTTTAATGATTTCCATGTAAAGTAACAAGCCCTCAGTAAATAACTTCTGTTTTAATCATTTTGTTTAAACTTTTTGCTTCCTTTGTGAGGCCTTTGCCTTACTGAAATCTCCCCTGCTTTCTGGAAAACCTGGATATTAATTTTAAAAAGCATTGGCATTGTGCATAAAGCAACATGTTTTCTTCATTCCCGAAAGAACTTAAAGGCAGGTGGGAAAGACCAGACAGTAAAATATCAGTTTTGCACATCATAATATGGAGTGGAGTTTTTGGTCAGTTTAATATTCTACTTGGTGAGGGAAGAATGAAATAGGATACTTTAAAAATCCTTTTTATATTACAGCAGAATATTTTAAAAGCAATTCTTAAAGAAAGTCATCAATTTCTACAGCAGATGGTTCAAACTACCTCGGAAGGGCTGAGATCAAAGAGATATACCCTTGGAAAGGCCACTGTGCTGGAAAGCAAGATGACTCATTTGACTTGGGAGCTCTACACTCAAGGGTAAGTCTTTGAGGCATCGTCCTTGAAGTTGCAAGCTTAGCTGCTCCTGGTGGAGACTGACTAAGATGGTACACAACTGTGTTCCTCCATTTCTTGTCCCACTTATGCCCTCAGAGTGAGTGGCATGTGTGGACAATGGAAAATTCCTTTGATCCCAAGCATGGCTGTAGAAGGGTCATGCCATGGGCTATAACTTTCCAAAAGGGAACCCATGAATGACAGCTTTACTTTTCTTCTCTTGGGTCCAAGATTCATACAGTAGACCTGTAATGTTCCTGGTCTTGAGAGAGTGTTTAGAAGAATTATTTTCCGTGCAAAAAACTGGTCATGCATTAGCTTTGCAGAAGTCAGGGTAAAGTCTGTCTCTCAATCCCTCTAATTTTCCTTTTTTAAAAAGAAGAATAGAATTATCCTAAGTGAACATATTGTTTCATTCAAGATGTTTCTAATGATTTTTAAAATTTTTACAAAATGTACATAATTTATGAGTATAGTTTTGTCATAAATTTAAAATGTGGTCTACAGTTATCTATGCAGTATGATCATTTGTAATCATATAACAATGATTAGGGAAAAGATAAAATTGTTCTATGCATGACCAGTTGAGTAAACAATTTTGAAACTTGAAAGTTATTGGATTTTACTTTTATTATCATTATTATTAGTAGTAGAAACCATATTTCAGTTCTGGTCCTTTTTCTTTCTCTCAATTTATGACCTGTGGCCATTAGATGGCACTGTGCATTTCAAATATGAAAAGCATGTGAAACACTAATGCCAGGCTGTGTAAAGTACTGTGGTTACTCTCATTAGTTAAAATTGTCACCTTTGGCCTGGCCATTGTGGCAGTGGTAGAGTGTTGACCCAGGAACCAAGAGGTCACTGGTTCAGTTCCAGATCAGAGCACATGCTCAGGTTGCAAGCTCAATCCCTGGTAGGAGGTGTTCAGGATGCAGCCAATTGATCGATGGTTCTCTCTTATCATTGATGTTTCTCTCTCTCTCGCCCTCTCCCTTTCTCTCTCTGAAATCAGTAAAAACATGAAATAAAAATTGTCACAATCTTCAATGAGAATAGAGATGGTTTATTTTTCACATAAAATTTTTCATTTATTAAACAGAAATCCCGAACATAACCCCACAGTTACGTGTGAAACATTCCTTGCATAAATCAAATATTTCTTCCTATACGACATAAGAATAATGCATCTCAGACTTAGATTTGAGAGTGGGGTTCCTGAGTCAAATGAGATAATATAACTGTTTACTTCCCCTCAGAGCATTGTGCTACTGATTTTCTAATAATGTCGATGAACTTGTATCAGTGTAGCTATCCTCTTTCATGTCATGGTTCTTATCACTGAAAGCACTTACTACATGGGATGCAAACTCATTTATAATTATTGGAAATGCTAGCCTTCACTCTGGAAAAGAATAAAATTAATTGGCTCTCTTAGGAATCAATCCCAGAAGCTAGCTTTATTAATCATTGTTAACTAGCTAATGGAGAGTGTTCCTGCAGTTTCATCCCCAAACTTTATCCCGGCCACGGCCCCTGCTATGCTGATAGTCTCCTGTTTGCGAATCTGCAGCCTTCTTCCACACCCCAGTCATGCTGGCTCTGCCTGAGGCCTCCTGTCCTCTCCTTCCACAACCTTCCTGAGCAGTGGGTCTCACCTGTGCCCGGGACTCTAGTTAACTTTTTAGAATTGATGTTTCCCTGTCTGTATCTTCAGCCCATGTCTCTACTTCTGCTACTTGCACGTCTTAAACTTAACACAACTGAAATGAAACTCCCAGGCCCAACTCCAAACCCGTGTTCTCTCTGGAGCAATGCCACCTTCATTTGTGACCCATTGAAGAGATCTGAGTGAGGTTCTACCTTCTCTTGCTCTCATCCCCTCTCTCCCCTACCCCATCCAATCTATTGCCTAGTCTGCCAGTCCTTAACATTCCCTCTGCTACCATCTCATTTGGGTGATGATCAATCAACTTTCACCTACTCTTGGTCCCTTCTGACCCTTTTGTTTCAATATAGCCAGACTGATCTTTGTATCATGTAAATCTCTTTCTTTTTGGCTCTTGCTTCAAACCCTCAATAGTCTCTAATATCTCTCAGAAGAGATCCAAACTCCGTAATGCCTGTCCCCTTCTAATCTTTATCTCTTCTGCCTCCAGATCTGTACTCTGTCCTTAGACATGCCTTTTAGCACGTCAGATCAACTGTGCTTTCTTCAGTCTCTGGCTGCTGCACAGTGTTCCTCTGCTTGCAATTCTTTCTCTCCACCCTCATCACTGGGATAATTCCTACTAAATTCTAGATGTCACTGGTTCTGGGAAGGGACCACTCTGACTGCTTTTCCAAGTAGGCTGGGTTCCTCTGCTTACTAGAGCTCTTACCATACTTTGTAATAATTTTCTGCTATAATAAACACAGACTATAATAAACAGATCTATCTTACTCTTCATTATATTTCCACCATCCAGTGCTTAACATGTAGTAGGTCCTCAATAAATATATTTTGAATGGATGAATGAGTGAGTGAATGAAGACCTGGCATACGCAGCTCACTTCTATTCATTCTCTGTAACTCAAGTTGGTTGTCTTCCCAGCTCACCCAGGCAGGAGCTAGTCTTTCCCATCAATGACCGCCAAGAGACTTTGCACATACCTCAATCAGCATGTGTGCTAGGTTGAAATGGTTCCAGCCCCTCTTCACTAGACTTTGCACTTCTTCCAGGCAGAGACAATGTCCTCATCAGCTATTCCCCGATAGTGTTTAGAGAAGGACCAGATTGTCCTGCTTCCAAAGATCATGAAGCAAATGGTGCTTAAGACAGGATAAGTTTTCACCTGATTTGGGAGTTACTGATTAATTGTCTCCCTTATGCAACCTAGGTATGTGCTCTGACTGGTAATTGAACTGGCCACATTTTGGTGTATAGAGCAATGCTCTAACCAACTGAGCTACACTGGCCAGGGCTGTTCCACTTATTTATGCATTTATGTGTTGATTCTTGTATATGCCCTATCTGGGGATTAAACCCACAACCTTGTCATATCAGGATGGTGCTCTAACCAACTGAGCTACCCAAACAGGGCTCTTTTATTTATTAATTAGGAGCCCATTGCACCAAGATTTGTGCAATAGGCCTTCCTTCTCCTGGTTGCTGGCACCGATTTTCCTCCGGCACCCAGGACCCAGGCCTTCACTCTGGCTGCTGCCTTCCATCTTCGTTCCAGCTAGAGCTTTCAGTCTTCACTCTGGCCAGAGCACTGCTCCTGTAACTCCCTCCGCCCCCCACCTTCTCCCTCATAGCAGGTGTCCTGCCTTGCCCGCCACTCAGTGCCTGCATGCGTGCTGCCCAAAGGCCCGGAGCAGCTGAGGGGGTGGGGCCATCGCCTTCTTTGTCAGGTTAATTTGCATACTCACTCCTGATTGGCTGGTGGGCATTGTGAAATGATGATCAATATGCATGTTTCTCTTTTATTAGTGTAGATTATTTTATTATTTTCCATGCAAACACCTATAAACCCACTGGATATCACATCCTTAGCAATATTCTACCCCATTCTGTCTTCTCTCCTATTAGGACTCCAAATATATGTAACTTTAAATATTTAATTTTTTATTTCTAACATATCTATTTTATTATTTCTTTACAGGTACTCCTTGTCTGTTTACTCAATATATTCATCTTTTCATGTGCATCCTTAAACATATTTATAATAGCTGCTGTGATAATTCTAACATTTGGGTCTTCTTGGATTCTGCCTCTATTGGCTATTCCTTTTCATAACAGATCACATTTTCCTGCTCCTTCACATGTTTAATACTTTAAAAAGTATTCTTTAGTGTTGTTATAAGGAAGTTATAGAGAGTCTGGCTTATCTTCTTTTAAAGGGTGTTGAAGTTTCCTTTATAAAGTTATTTAAATTATTGGAAAATCCTCTCCATCTTATTAGGCTTTGTTTTATTATCTGTTAGGGCAGTTTTTTCAGTTTCATTATTAGTCCTGAGTTATGACCCTTTCTCTGGGGCATGATACTTACCCCTAAGGTGTGGATTCTTTAGACTTTCAGTAGAATGCATGAACTACTTAGAAAAGGCTCTCCACTTTGGTCAGGCCAATATTAATGTGTTTCCAGCACCGCACAGCTATGGTATCTTGGCCAGCTCTCTTACATACAGCAGCCATTCTCTGCTAGACCTCATGGAATCACATCCTGTACATGGGCTGTCAGGGACCATTCATGAAGTCTTCTTTGTCCCTTTTCTGCACAGTTCCTTTCTTTCCAATACCCTTCCTTAAAAATCCCAGGGACCACAGTCATCCTAAACTCAAAGTGTATCTCTTTAGCTCAGCAGGACTTCCGTATTCCCTTGAATTCCACTTCCTTGTAGTCCAATTGGTGTCCCCAAGGAGAAAGCTAAAAGGACTCGGAGCTCTCTTGTGTTAACGGAAACACAGTCCTACAATGTTTATTGTCAAATGCCTGAAATCCGTTGCCTCAGATATGTGTAGCTATTTTCCGTGGGAAGACACATCCAGTACCAGTCACTCTGTATGACCAGAAGCAGACCTCCTCTTACATATGTTTTGGTGTATTGTGTATATGTTAATAAAGTACAAAATTAAAAAAAAACATACACACTTTTATTTTTTATTGAAAGGTCTTTATTTTTACCTATATCTCAGTACTGTTCTTAATGATTATTGTGTATTTGTAATCTTTCCTCAATAATCAGTAGTTTGTTGACATTCATTTGAATAATAATTAACATTTCTAAATCACAATGCTTAATAATTAACATTAATATATGTAAGACTCCTTACAGTGTTTATTGAGAAGACATTTTTCAAGAGTTTAAAACAAAATTTGGGTAGAACAAAATATATTCTAATATCCTTCTGTTTTATTATTTTATAAAATACTAGAGGCCCGGTGAGCGATTGAAATCGTGCGAGGAGGCGCCCTGCCTCCCGCGTGGAAGGAGGCATGCCGGAGGGGCTGGGACGCATGCCTGACTCACATAGCACCAGCTGATACGAGAGTCAGGCCAGACTGGCAACACGGGGGGCCGGGACCCAAGCCTGCCTCGCCCCCCTGCCTGTGTCCACTCTGGGGCCGCCCGAGCCACCACACTGGCTCAGGCAGGCCCTCCTGCCTCTGCCTCTGTCTCCATTTCCGCTCCGGGCCTCCCCTGCACACACAACATCCTCCTGTCTGGTCGTGACCCGTTATGGAGTCCTGGCCTAATTTGCATATTACCTTTTTATATATAGATATTTTAAAATTGATTTTAGGAAGAGAAGAAAGAAGAGAGAGAGACAATTTCAATATGAGACATGAATTGGCTGCTTCCTGCATGTCCCTCCTGGGGACTGAGCCTACAACCTGACATGTTTCCTGACCAGGAATCAAACTAGTGACCTTTTGGCGTATGGAACAACAATCAACCAACAGAGCCATACCGGCCAGGGCAATATCCTTCTGTTTTAAGAAGTGGGATACAATAAGACCATAAGACAATAACAGGATCTGTGCAAACCTTTTTGTTCACTGGCACAAAATTCAACTTGTAATTTTCTTTAAAACAATAAAAATCACTTATTTTCACTGGTTATAATTTAGCTGGAACACTAACGGAAAATTACAAAAACAAATTTGCCTGACATTGTATTTCTAAGAAAGCTGATATAAATCATGTAATTTATGTGTTCTACTTTATTATTGTTTAACAAAACATATCAAAGCAATATAAATGATACTGCTGTTTATATATACAGTATATCGATTAGAGATAAGACATGTTGAGTCAGTAGTTTACTTGAGACTAGAACCTGCTCTGCGGGGCTCTGGCCCACAGTCTGAAGACCCAGGGAGTGTGAAAAACCACGTGGAAAATGCTCAGCTTATGGTGTTGACTCCTCATCTGTAAAATGAAAGTTTGGTCTAGAGTTCTCTAGCACATCTTCCAATTAAAGGGCCCATCCTTTCTGTATCTTATTTTGTTATTTTAAAAATCTATATTATTAAATGTATTCCATATATCCCATCTCTCCTTCCTGTATTTTAATTTTTTACTTTCTGACCCACCCTCAAATTACAAGGCTGTGTTTTAATCTTCCATCTTCAAATGTTCATTCCATACATTTATTTTCATCTCAAAGTAATGATGGCCATATTTCTGGGCAGTTATAGCAATCATTGAATAATTATAAGTGGGAACAAAACACAGCATGTGGCTAAATGCCAGGTAATGTTAAAACAAAAATATAAGTTACCCCATAAATACAATGCATTGCTATTAGAAAAATGGACGCAAACTAAGAAAAACAGCTTGTGCATTTACATGGAAATATAGACGCTGGAATGATATCGCTGCCTGCCATCAGTTATCTCAAACTGAGTCCAAGTTTTTAAAGTCATTTCCTAACTAATGTTAACAAGCACAGGTGTTTCCTGATTTCAGTTCAGAGTCTTTTAAAAAAAATGAGTAACTCAGGGAAATGTGTAAAATTCCTTTGTCGGCTTCCTTTCTCCTGTATCAAGCCCAAGTTTCATCTTAGTACTGTATGTGGTGTTTACACTTCCACACCCATTTAGGCTTATTTTTCTCCCCTTCTATTTGTTATACTCATCAGATCTCTCTTTTGTCTTCTTGGTGATATTCTTTCAAGTTTTTCTTCATAATTAGACTCTAACGTGAGTGGTTGTACTTGAATTAAGAGAATGTGTCAAAACTCTGCCTCTGATTGAAAGGGTCCCTAAGCTGGGTGTCATGTCTTGAGCACCAGTTCCTGAAAGACACATGGCACAGAGTGTGAGGCAGCAAGGAAGAGGTAGGGGGACAGGAAGGTATGAGTACCAGCGTGAGGCAGAGCAGATAGCATTTATGTAATGCTGTAAGTGTAAGACTTTGCAATGTGCTTTAAAGTTGGTTTCTCTTTAATTCTGTGCAACTGTATGACTTGTCTGAGGTCATCTAGCAATTTTGGAGTAAGCAAACCCAAGTCTTTGAATGCTATTGTTGTGGCAGAAAAACAGTACCAGGAGTTAGCCTCGATTCAGCAACCTCAGCCCCTGAGTTCTGGCTAAGAGAAGAATTCAGAGCCAAGACTCAAATTATAACAGAAAGTTTATTTAGAAAGTCACAGAGTAGAAATGAGCTGTAGAATAAATGGGCTCAGGAAATAAGGTACAGCAAAAGAAGGGCCCTTGGAGTTTGGGGAGCTTGAGGGAGATTATATATATATATATATGACAGAGAGACAGAGAGAGAGAGAGAGAGAGAGAGAGAGAGAGAGAGAGA
>JAAGEH010000076.1:23274963-23340377 GCA_011751065.1 Lasiurus cinereus | reverse complement strand
GGGGAGGGGAAGAGAAGACTTGCTCCACAGAGAGAGCCTCATGGGGTCTTCTATCTGGAGGTCGAAGGGTAGGATCCAATAGAATTTTTCAGCTTTCTAGGTATGTCTCCTCGGGGTCTTGGTCTCCATTGCTACTTCAGGACCAAGGAAGGGTGTCATTAGTCACTGCAGCTGGTCCTGATGTCAGCCATGGCATTGCTGCTTTTCTAGGCCTGGCACTGAAACACAGCTGAGGCCTAAATGTCATCTCCAGAGGTTGATGCTTCAGGGTCGTGCAAGGGCTTGTAGTTTTGCCCGTTGCTAAGCACCTGGGGCTCTCCACCGCCTTGAACCTCTGCTCCTGCCCATCGTTCCTGCTCTGTGCATGCCTAGCAAACTGCCCACTTACTACACTATTGTTTTTATGCCTGAGGTTCTTAAATCTGTGTGCAGAGCAATCACGTAGGCTTATTAAACTTTGTCCAAAAAAACTCCAATTCCTGGGCCTTCCAGTTTCCCACTCTGTCCAAAGGTCCCAGTCAGAAGGTCTGAATTGCCCTTTTATCACTAGGCTTCTAGAGCTAAAATTATGTTGACTGCATAGGGGGACTTACTAAATTAGTATGGAAAATAAGCAATGCTTCGATTTACCTACTGTACTCCTCTAATACAGAATCTAGAACAAACAGTAACTTTCCATGTTCAAAACTAATGTCTCAGTTCAGAGTTTAAATAAGGAGAAGGGGAAGAAATTTGGGGGGTTTTAAGGTGGAATATGTCTTGATCAGTTTTGTAGAAAGTTAAATTTTTCTCCTTGCATGAGAAAGATGATTGGGGTTAATGTGAAAATGTAAAATTTCATAACTGGGATTTCAAGGACAAAGGTGTTTTTTTTTTTAATGCTTCCTCATTATGAAATATAAGCTCTTGGCAACAGAGACAAAACTGCTTTTTCATTTCCAAGAATCAGAAAACATTCAAGTTTCACCAGAAAGACAATGGGAAATGATTACAATTTGAAAGAGTTAAAGTCAATCTTATCTCTGATTTGGTGGGCTTTAGCTAAGAAACTTTTATTAAATTGCTAAATATTTCATTACAGGAAAAAAAAAGTCACAGAGTACCAATAAATGAAAAAGAGAAAAAGCCATCCATAATAATAAGCATTTATAAATTGCTTACAGCATGCAAGGCACTGTTCTAAGTGCTTTATAAATAACTTCTATAAAACCCATAGTAACCTAGTTTACAGATGAGAAAACCGAGGCAAAGTCGGGGAAGGAAGAGGAAAGCCTGATGTCACACAGCTTGGGAGACAGGATGTGGGTGGAGGTGGAGATAGGAGTGTGTGGACTCTGGTTCAGCCTCTATACTATCCAGACTCTGCACTGCAATCTATGACCTGTGATAACTACTGTTCACATTTATGCATATATATTTCTACATTTGTACATGCGCACAGTGTACACTGCACATTTTACACCCAACAGGATCCTGCTGAATTACAGATTAGTAGCCTGCTTTTTCACTAACAGTGTACTGTGAAACTCTGTAATGGCTACTATAGTCTATAGTTTATGGCTACAACCTGGTCTAATATTTAAACTGAAGCTTCCTTTCTACCCCTCTGCCCCCCGCCCCAATCCTATGTACAGTTGTGAAAAAGCATAGCCTAGAAGACCTGAGAGCTCATAATACTAAGATCATTTGATTGGGTGGCGGGCACACAGAGCAATATACAGATTTTGTAATATAGAAACCCACACCTGAGACCTATATGATCATATTAACCAATGTCACCTCAATAAATACAATTTTTAAAAAGGAAAAAAAGATCATTTGAATGGACGAAAGCCATTTTATGTGTTACATTTTATCACTTACAAAACTGTTCAATTCAAAGGCTGAAAGAATGTGTAGAGGGTTTTACAAATGACCTAAAGGCAATTCCAGAGGACTTTAAAAAGTCTGTGTATGATGCTCAGTGACCGGAATGGAATTACCGAATTGATTGGTCACGGAATGAATCAGAGAATGCCATCAACAAGAGGTGGAGAAAACCCAGTAAAGGTTGTGAGAGAGATGCTATTAGGCCCAAATAATCATTTTTCCTCTCACAGGTTTCTTACACAAGCCATAAAATCTGCTAACTCAGTTGCTCCGTGTAGTCAATAATCACTCATGGAACTAGAAGCAAATGACAAAAATTAATGGAAGGAGAACCAAATGATAAAACCTGACCACTACCTATATTAATAACAGGTATAGAGAACATGATTATATAAACCTTATTCACTTGTTTCTATCATTATTTTAAAGTGCCAAGGAAAACATTAAAAGTGAGGAGTTACAGTAAGTTCTGCATTCAGAACTAAGGGATTATAAACTATTTTAGTTTGAAAAGGTATTTTGCCTCATTTGGTGACAAGCTACTTTTACCTGTTACTACAGAAGTGGACACAGAGACATGTTTAGATGACTAAAAGCAATGTGTCTTGGCCTTCCTAAACTATTTACCTCAACTTTTACTGTATATAAGGTATGTCTTTTATTTTTTTAATACACAAAACTGTAATTCAGCTAAAGACATTTATAAATCTGTTTTTTTAATAGAACATCTGTAAGGTTTTCCAGGTCTTCACATTACTGCGAAGAAAGACGCTTAGGGAATGTCAAAGATTCCAATGAAAAATTCTAATGTGGGTTGATTCAAGTAGATGAGTTTATGCCCCCCAATAAAACAGTCATGAGAGAGATTTGTGTCTGTTCTCTTTACAGACATAAAATAGTTAATGTCAGGCGATTTTCCTGTTAGAAAACAATAGCAGAAATGTTTTATGGAGTCGTTGCTCTTGATCACCAGGCCATGCCTGGGCAGTTGCCGGTACAAAGCGTTACCAACGTGACTGCACTTTGTGGGAGTATTGCTTCCATGCTGGTTCCTCTGTTCTCATCTCAATCCCTGGAATCTTACTTAATTGGGCTGTTGAGACAAAGAGTAATTTAAGGCCCCTTTTTTTGAGGAAACCTGAGCAAGGGAGAGAAGCTCTGCCCATCCACTCTGTCTGCCCTGTCAAGATTCTTGCCTTCAGATTCCCTTTCCCTCTTTCCTTCTCTTATTATGTGCGGTTCGTTCATTGACACACCAACTGGTGTGTCGGGAGTCTTACTACTCTGACTTCATCTCACATTTTCCACCCCCGCCAACTTTGTCTCGTTTCTTCCTCCAAGTCATTGAAGACCTTCCCTTTATCTGTGTGTTCAGAAACATCACAATGATGTGTGAAGACATGGGTCTTTCTTTACACATTCTGCCTAAGTGTCCTTTTCAATATAAAACTAGTGTCTTCTTCCCATTCGGAGAAATGATAGTATATTTGTGAAATATCTTACCTTTTCTTGTTCTATTTGGAATACCTGTAAGTAGGACATGGTGGTTTACTTTTGACACATTAATGTACCTTTTATTTTTTTTTTTACATGTACTTTTCTACACTTACCATTATATATCCCTTTGCACATTCAGAATTAGGTAAGGAACAGTCATACCTCCGGGTCTGCCTTCCATTCTCTTCTGTTGGCTGGGAATCTCGAGCTTCCTCCTTGTTCTCAGTGTGCTGCAGTAGTTTGCATTCCTGCTATGCATTAGAATCACTCTGCGGTGGGCTCAGGCATTTGAAAAATGGGTCAAATCTCAGCTCTACCATGTATTCATTATGTGATCCAATTCACTTAACATTTCTCACCCTCGGTGTCCTTATTTATAAAGTAGAAATAATAATGCTTACCTCAATGGTTCTCATGAGGATCAAATGAAATTAGTCAAGTGCCTTGTTACAATGCTGGCAGGTGCTCAATTAAAGATAATATGACAGCCAAGGCAACAGCTGACAAGTAGCATGTAGTTGGCAATGTGTCACATGCTTTCTGTGAATAATTTTCTCTTCAGAGCCCTTTTAGATAGCATGTTTATTATCTGTAAGTTCAGCACTCTAAGAACTATTTTTATTTACCTGTGTCACATTCCAATCTTTATCCTCTGGTATACATATTTTATGTACTGCATAGCACATTTATATATCTTAGATTTCTAAAATGTTATTACTGATTTTTATGTCGTTTGCAATCTGTCATTTTTGCAACCCTGTACTGTTGCACTGAGTCGCTATTCTGTAATTTAGTCATTCCACCGTTGTTGGACCTTGTCAGGTGAAGAACTGCTTTCTTACTCTGAAGCTTCCGATGTATGTTGTCGAAGGCCCTCCGCAGCCTGGGCCCCTTCACAGTAACATGGGCTAACTTTTGACCTGGCTGTGTCAGTTCTAAATTCTCTTACTCTGTTTTAAAGTGGAACGGGGGTTGTGTGAAATGTTCCTTAAGAAATGATAAAAATAGCAGTGATTCAATCAATTAGACAATCAATCAGAAAAGCATTCTGAATTTGTACTAGGAATCGTGTATGGAGAAGTACAAAGTTATGCTATAACTAAGACAAGAAACAGTAATTGTGATAAGGAGAAAAAAAATAACCTCTAGTCGACAAAAAGACCTATGCTACAGATTTTGAAACAGGCAATACAAGTATGCAAGTTGCTATATTGCATTACATACAAACTGCCAGTAAGCAGGATGGGCTGTACTAGTATATAGAGAAGGGACTTCTTGCTCCCCTGCCTGCCTTAAACATTAGGACCAGCTCTGAATAAAAGCTGTAACGCAGGTGAGGTTTGTGTTGGCATATTGTCCCCTCCTAAAGAGACCTTGAACCATGTCCTTTGAACACTTGCTTCATATCCTGCAGGACCCACTTAATGACATGTGATATAGGCTGGAGACAATCAGAATCTTCCCCCGGATTGATTTAAGGATATTGATAGAGAAAATCTTCATTCTACTGGGACCCAGAAGCTGAAAATCTGAAGTTGTAGCTGCTGGTGACCACCTGCCCTGGCTGAATGGAAGCAACTTTGGACAGCAGACCGAGAACTACAAACACAGATGCTTCTTTCTAAACGAAGGCCCATTTCTTCACCTGTGCCTTGGCTGGCATTCCCTCCTGAAGTCTCAGAACCGTCTGACCGCTCTCCTCTCTTGTATTGCTCACTCATACGACAACAGCCTCCATCTAGTGATTCCACCTTTCTTCCCAGACTAGCCAAATCTCTTTAAAGAAAACAGCAACAACAATAACTTTTAATCACCTTTATTATTTTTTGTTTGTTTGTTTTGTTAATCCTCACCAGAGGATATTTTTCCATTGATTTTTAGAGAGAATGGAAAAGCTAGGGAAAGACAGAGAAACATCGATGTGAGAGAAATACATCGACTGGTTGTCTCCTACAGGAGTCCTGACCAGAACCTGGGCCGAGGAGGAGCCTGCAACCAAGGTACATGCCCTTGACTGGAATTGAACCCAGGACCCTTTGGTCTGCAGTCTGATGCTCTATCCAATGAGCCAAACCAGCCTGGGTGCCAAATCTCTTGAAAGATTGTCTACTCTCTCCACTTTCTTATTTTTTACCTTAACCTCTTCCAAAATAGCTTCATCCCCTGCTCCTCTACCAAAAAACAGCTCAACGATGAATAAGGACCTGTCCATTGCCATCTCCATATGGCCTTCTTTAGTCCTTGTTTCCTTAATCTCTCAGCATCATTTGACCTACCTGACCAATTCCTTCATGGTTGGTTGGTTTCCAGAATACCTGGACACCCTATTCTCCTGTTTTGTTTTGTTTTTTCTCCCAATGCCCTGGCTGCTCCTTCTCAATTCTCTTGCCCATGTCTCCTCCATTTGTAAATGTCAGAGTTCCTGCAGAGTTCTTCCCGAGGCCTCTTCTTCTCTCATGCTACACCCACTTCCTGTCTTTTCCTATAACAGAGGTCTCGTCTACTGTTCTAGCTCCCATTGCCATCTACATACTGATGGCTCCTCAATGTGTACCTTTAGCTCAGAACGCACCTCTGAGCCTCACCGCCATGTAGTAGTCATTGGCCTGCTTCAGATGGTCACTGCAATGCATCAGAGATATTCCAACTTGACCTGTTTGTTTGGAAGTGGATGCTTGCTTCATCTCCCTCCACAAATCTTCCCCTCCTCCAGTGTTTCCTAATGTCTAATGGTTCCCCAATCCACACAGTTTCTCAAGCTGGATTCCTGCAAGTCTTCCTCGATGCTTTCCTCTTCCTCATTCCCTCTGTAGAGTCCTTCACCAGGACCTGTCAATTCCACTTCCTAAACACTTCCTACATCCACATTCTTATCTCCATCTCCATCACCACCACCTAAGTCCCAGTTCCATCTTCTGTCCTTTGCACTTTGGCAACAACTTCCTAATTCCGTGGTCGGCAAACTGCGGCTCACGAGTCACATGCAGCTCTTTGGCCTGCACAAATCTATTTTGAAAAAGTGGCGCTAGAAGAAGTTTAAGTTTAAAAAATTTGGCTCTCAAAAGAAATTGCAATCATTGTACTGTTGATTTTTGGCCCTGTTGACTAATGAGTTTGCCGACAACTGTCCTAGTCTCCCTATACCCATGCTGCTCCTTCCAATCCATTTTTTACACAGCCCTAGAGAGAGATTGTAAAAATACAAATCCCATCCTGTCCTGGCCCTGCCTAACAGCCTTCACAGGCTTTCCGTTGCCCAGAGCGAATGTCTGAAGACTCCCCATGACTTACCGTGTGGTCAGTCTTGGACGCTAACCTACCACTTCAGACTCCTTTCAACCACACTCTCCTGACCTTTCTGGGTTCCAGCCACATGGAGTCCTCCCTGTTCTCTAAATAGGTCAAACTGTGCCTTTCCTCAGGATGCCTGGATAAGCTGAACCGTCTTGGCTTCTCCAGGGGCCCTTCCCTGACCACCCCCTCCAGGATCCCTGTCCCATCACACCAGAGGCTTTTCCTTCACTGCCCCTCCACGTGTGCATCTACTTGTTTCTCCTCTTTCAGTGGCTCTTAAAGCAACAGCCCTGCTCTTTGGAGGAGATGGTGACAGAGTTGACCTAAGTGGTCTCCTTGACCTCTTCCCCTGGAGCACCAGAGCCACCCAGGAGCTCCTTGGATGTTTGGGCACTTGCTTTACAAACCCTGCCTAAAGCTAAGGTGTCATTAGGGTGATGTGCTTGCGGCCCTGCCCTGTTCTCTTAAGGATGTCTTGGTGTTTTAAGACAAGCCCTCTCCCACCAGCCCATTGTTCTTACTTGTTTTCATCCTATAGCGTGCCTCCATTCACTCGCTTGAAATTGTGAGAACCCCCTCATTTGGAGAGCCCCAACAGAACACCGGGGAAAGGGTACCAGAAGAACAGTCAGCTACCAAGGGAACCTGAATAGCCAGACAGCATTAATTTAGCATCTCAAGAACGGCCTAGGCTTTGTGAGAGACTCATCGTTTGTGGCTGGTCCTCGGAACAAGATCTGTCAGAGAGGAGAGTAGACAAAAACTGCTGGGTGCCAGAGCGGGGGAGGAGGGGGAAAGCACTCTGACTCGAAAACACAGCAGCAATCAGGGTGTCCCTTGAAGAGGCGACTTCTTTGGTGCCCCCGTGCCAGGGACCAGGGACGGCGCTTGTGTGCACGCACACCTCCTGCCTTGGCCACGCAGGGCCCCGGCGGCGGACAGAAACCGCCGGCAAAGGAAGAGCCTTATTCAATCTCGGCCATGGCTGTCTTAAGAACCAACCTTTCCTGCTCTTTGTGCAACCAGACACACCTCTCGAGGAAGGAGGCGGACAGGATTTCCATCATCGCTACTGCCCTATTTTAAAAAAAAACACCCGTGTAATTACTCTCTGCAGGAAAGGCGCACAAACAGGATGGGCCCCGAGTTGAACCAGGATGAGCCATCCCTGTAAAGATTAGGAAAAGGAACCTCCCCGCCGGGTGCCCTCCTCCAGCCAGGGCCTCTCCCGGATGGCCAGGCAGAGTCGCCAGCCCACCTTTCAGGGTGGGAGGGAGGGAGGGCGCAGGCGGCCGCGCCGCTCAGGTTCCCAGGTTCCTCCTCCCGCTGCTCCTTCGCCGCCGCCTCCCGGCCTCCCCGCCCGACCCGAGCCGGTGTCCCGCGCCTCAGGTGTGGGCCGGCGCGGCTGAGAGCTCTTCCCTCCTCGGCCTGCACCTGGGGGGCCTCTGGCCGCCCCGCACCGGCAGACCCCGCGCGGCCCGGAGCACGCGGGCGGGGTGAGCGAGCAGAGGCGCGCGGGGCTGCCCGCGGGGTGCGCCCGGCCCCGGGTCCGCGGCGGCGCTGGCGGGGCGCGCGCCACGCCCCCGGAGTTCGAAAGGCGCGGGAGCCGGCGGGTTTCGGGGAAGTTGGAGCCCGGCGCCCCGAGGCTGCGGCCGGGGATGCGGCGGCGGCGGCGGCCGCTGCTTCCTGGTTTAAAGCTCGCCGAGTGGGGGAGAGCGTGAGCCCGCGGAGGCGGGGGCAGGAGCCGAGCGAGCGGAGGCGGGGGCGGGCGGCGCTGGGGCCGGAGCTCCCCGGACGGGTCGCTCTGGCTCTCCGCGGAGAGGAGCCTCCCGGCTCCGGAGGAGGGGCGAGGCCCGCGCGAGACCCCGCGGAGCGCCGCGCGCTCGAGGCGGACGGCGGGACTCCCCCGGCCCGCGGCCAGCTCAGCGCCGGGCTCCCCTCCTTTCCACCTCGCGAGGGAGAGCGGCCGGGAGGGAGGGGAGGGGAGGGTCCCGCGGCGGGGAGGACAGCATGGCCCGGCGAGGGGGACTCGGGCGCCGCGTTCCCCAGGAGCTGCCGCCACCACTCCTACCGCTGCCGCGAGGACTGGCCTGAGCCGGGGCTCCAGGCGGCCCCCCCGCGAGCCAGGGCGGCCCCCCGGGGCCGGGACGGCGGCGGCGGCGCCGCCGGCATGTCGTCCGACACCATGAAGTTCAATGGCTACTTGCGGGTGCGCATCGGCGAGGCCGTGGGGCTGCAGCCCACGCGCTGGTCCCTGCGCCACTCGCTCTTCAAGAAGGGCTACCAGCTGCTGGACCCCTACCTGACCGTGAGCGTGGACCAGGTGCGCGTGGGCCAGACCAGCACCAAGCAGAAGACCAACAAGCCCACGTACAACGAGGAGTTCTGCGCCAACGTCACCGACGGCGGCCACCTGGAGCTGGCCGTCTTCCACGAGACGCCGCTGGGCTACGACCACTTTGTGGCCAACTGCACCCTGCAGTTCCACGAGCTGCTGCGCACCGCCGCCGCCTCGGACACCTTCGAGGGCTGGGTGAGTCGCTGGGGACCCCTCCTGGCCGTGTCCGCTTGACCTCCTCAACCCCCTCCATTTGTCAAAACTCGCGGGGGTCCCGCTTTCCCCTCGATCCCTCTCCCCCCACCACCTTGCTCCTCGGAGGTGGGAATTCCCTCCAGACTTGGGTCCCGGCCCCGCTGGTGACGCGTCCGCGGTGGGTGTGTGAGGGCGCAGGTGTGTCCCCAGGAAGCCGGTCTGGGTACGGTCCCCTTTCGGGATGGGATGGCAGCCTGGGCTAACGGGATGTCAGGGATGTCAGGGCGGGGGGCGGTCACCCACCATCCGTCCAGACTTCTGGCGAGGCGCCCCAACTTGCCCGCACGCGGTTCACACGCAGGACAGGAAAGGAACGCGTGATAAGAAAGGGACTTTGGTTTGGGTAAAGGACTAGCACTTGAAGCGTTCCTTAGGAGAAAGCCATACATTCTCGCAAGTATTATTCATCGTGTTTATGGATACGTGTTGGCTCAGCGGCTCAGCCGGGCACACGTGTTTCAGCATGCAGATCCCTTCTACCCCCGGGACGCATACATAACCCACACTGGCGGGATGGGAGTACCTGGGTCTGCACTTGGGCAAAGTTTTATGGGTTAGCAGTTTTCCCAGGAGATGGGGTTCACAGGTGTTTGCGAGTTGAGTCTGGGTCTGAAAGGTGCGAGTCCTGCAGGGTGCGTTCCTGCTGTTGGGGAGAGAGAGCCGCGGGAGCTCTTTGGAGTGTGTGGGTCCCGCCACACCTGCTGGCCTTTCTGCGTATGAACCAGCAGCTCCCCGCAACTCCCACTGGCCTCTGCTTTTCACAGAGTTCCCAGGAGGCGACCCTTGTGCTGTAAATAAACTGAATGTCCTAGAGCACTCTCCACAGGGCTAAGATGCTTTTGCTTCTTAAGCCTCGAGCTGTCTTTTGTGGTGCCACTGTTACCCTCCCCACTTTTGCATGAGGAGGTGATAATTAACAATGAAGTGGTCTCATTGGGCAAAATGGAGTAAGCTGTGTGAAGACTCTCAGGGATCTAATGGTTTAAGTTATGGAGGACGCCAGTGTTGAACCCAGACTGTGAAGCAGTATTGAAAATCTGTTTGAAATGAACAGGTGGTGGAATCAGATGAGTAATAATGAAGACTTAGATATGTATTTTACACTTCAAGAAGCTGATCGTTTTGTTGTAGATTCCCTAAAATTATGAATGGCTTGTGGAGGTATCCCTTTCTTTTAAATAGGAGTAAAACAAAACACCCATAATGACTGTTTAACCCTATCATCTAATTATATTGAGTTAATTTTCCTTCAGACAACTTTATATGGAGTTTAAAAATACTCTGGAGAGGATTGGCTAAAATACAGTCAGAGGTTGACATTTTATCCTGTGAGTGTCCGGAGAGGAAATAGAGGCAAGCCTAGGTGTATCCACATGGGATTATTGAGCGGCTGATGCGGAGTTAGGCTGGGTAAAGCTCTGACTAGAGGAAGTAGGTTGTGAAGCATGGTGGTGCAGACTGGCCAATGGCCCGTAGAGGCCTGTCTTTCCAGAGGAAGGTAGACTGGTCCTTCTTACTCTCAGTCTGCACATTTCAATCACTTGGGGAGCTTTTAAAACTTCCTACTTTTAAGTACTCTAGATAAGCACCTCTGCCTGTGGGACCCCAGCATCAGTACTTTAATGTTTCCCAGGTAATTCAAATGCGCAGTTGAGGCTGAGAACCTGTGGCCTAAATGTAGATCAAAAGAAGAGAATTAGAGAGAGCATAAGTGCAGGAAGCTTAGGTTACCTGACCAGGTGTAGGTGTGCAGAGCTGCTTATGGGTCCACTGGATGAACAAAGATTTAAATGTCAATTAAATGTCTATCTCTACAGTTAATTACAAATATAATTAATTATACTTAGATGTTTAATATAACCCACTGGTGGTGTTTTGGAAAACATGAGTGTTTGATAGGGCAGGTCAGCATTTAAATGATCTTGAAACCAGTGATTTGTCATGCATTTATATTTAATTAGGGGGCAGAGATTTTTTTTTAAGTTCTGGGTGTTTTTAACTAACTTTGACAATAGCATAGAATGATTAGAGTGTTTCCTTTTTTCATATTTTTTAAGAAAAATAATCTTAGGAAAGTGTTTGGTAACATTATGAATGCTTTTAAAGATTCTTTATATAAAGTCTGAAGGTGGTTTTGAAGTTTAGAATTGCAAAAATACTTTACTATATTAAATTGAAATGTATAGTTTATTTGGACAGTTGAAAATGGAATAATCAAATTTACTCCACAAAAAAGTTACGTTGCAATTGGAATTATAAATTGTTACTCTAAAATACCTAGCAAATTCGTTTTGCTCCAGTACGGGAATAGATGAAAACAGAAGAAACCTTTATCCTTAGCATAAAACAAGAGTTGTTATGCTTTCTGACTTAATGTGTACTTTCTGAGTATCAAGGAGGTAATTTAAATTGATTTTAGTAACAGTTTTGTCGATATTACCTTTTAAGCTTGATGAGAAAATGGGTTATACCTATCTTATGCAGTATATTCTTAATACCAAACACAGTACTTGATAGTCTTTTACAAATCCAGATTATACCCAAGGAGATGGTGATATAGCTAAAGAAGGTCTTAAGCGAAAATTCACAGTATTAAACACTTTAATTAGAAAGGTTCTCAAAAGACCTAAGTTTCCACCTAAAACTAGAAAAGAAGAGCAAATTGAACCCAAAGTAAACAGAAAGAAGGAAATTGTAAAGATAGCAGAAGTCAGTGAAGTAGAAAGCAGAGAAAATCAATGAAAGGAAAAGCTGGTTCTCTGAAAAAATTAATACAGTTGATAAACATCAAGCAGAATGATCAAGAGAAAAGAAAGAGAAGACACAACGTACCAATATTAAGCATGAGAGAACATCACTATAGGCCCTACAGATATTAAAAAAATATTTTGAACAATTTTAGGCCGGTAAATGCCACAATTTAGAGGAAATGAACAAATCCCTTAAAAGATACAAACTACCCATACTCACTCAAATAACTTGAATGACTTTGTCTATTAAGGTAATTGGATTTGTAGTTGAAAACCTTCCAATTTGTAGTTGAAAACCTTCCACAATGCACATTTAAGGTCCTCATAGGCTTTATTGGTGAATTCTGTCATACATTTAAAGAAGAAATGTTGCCAACTTGACACAACTATTTCAGAAAATAGAAGGAAACACATCCCACTCATTCCATGAAGCCAACATTACCCTTATACCAAAACCTGATTAAAATATTAATAAACAAACAAACAAACAAACAAAAAAAAACCACACTCACACTACAGACCGGTGTCCCTTGTGGACACATATATACAAATTCTTAAATCTTAACAAATCAAATTCAACAACATTGCAAATGGGTAGTACACCATAACCTAATCGGGTTTATAATTAGGACAGCAATATTTATTTACATATAAAAATCAATCGTGCAATTCTTTATATTAACAGGATAAAAAGGAGATGAATATGATCTTTATAGATCATATTTAAAATTATTAAAAATCAATGAATTGGACTTTATCAAAATTAAGAAGTATTGCTTTTCAAAAGCCACTTAGAAAATGAAAACACAAGCCCTAGACTGGGAGAAAACATTTACAACATGTTAATCAGATAAGGAGTTGTAATACCAGTATATAGAAGAATTCTTGCAACTCAATAATAATAAGAAAAATACACAATTATACAAAGATTTGAATAGGACCATCATTGACAAATAATACATTAAAAGATACTCAAAATCATTAGTTGTCAAAGAAATGCAAATTAAAACCAAAACCCTTTGTAAAGGCTAAAATTAAAAAGACTGGCCATCGAAGTGTTGGTGAGGAAATGGAACAACTAGAACTTTCATATCTACTGTGAGAAATATAAAATGATACAGTCATGTTGAAAAATCTTTTGGCAGTTTCCTAAAATTTTACACATACACCTACGTATGACCTAGCTCAGTGGTCGGCAAACTCATTAGTCAATAGAGCGGCAAACTGCGGCTTGTGAGCTGCAGTTTGCCAACCACTGACCTAGCTATTCTTAAGTATTTACCAAGATAAATTAAAGCATTTATATAAAGACGCACACATGAATGTTTATAGCAGCTTTATTTGTAATAGCCCCCAAACTGGGAGCAGCTCAAATATCAGTGAACAATTGTATGTTTAAACAAATCATGCATTCTAATACTAATTAGTAAGAAGTGATGAACTATTGATGCCTGTAGCAGGACTGATGAATCTCAAAATAATTATACTGAGGGAAAGAAGCCAGACAAAAAGGAATACACACTGTATTTATGCAACATTCCAGGAAATGAAAACTAATGTGTAGTGGCAAGGAAGCACATTGATGGTTGTCAGGGAAGGGGAGGATGGAGGTGAGGGTGGGCTGGAACACAAAGGAGGCACACGGAAACTTCTGAGGAAATGGAAGTATCCATTGTTTTGATTGTGGAGATCATTTCACAGTTATATACACATGTCCAAGCTCATCAAATACGTTCCATTTTAAGAATGTGCATGTTACTGTATGACAGTTACACCTCAATAAAGCTGTGGAGGAAAACTATGAGTAATTATCATCCCTCTTTTATGAAAAAGATGTTAAATAAGTAAATGAATTAGATTTAAGCCAAGGTCGACTTAAAATTGCATTCTTTTTAGTGCAGAAAATATTTATCAGAGTAGGAGCATAAAACAAAAACAAATTCATTAAAGACAGTTTCTGATTTTTGGACACAATGTTGTTTTCTAAACGATCCCTGTCAATTTTTTTCTGTTTATTCTGGAACGTGTTTATTTTAAGTAATTTCTTTATCTTCTGCAAACCTAAGTTATGTCTAAATTAAAACCTTATTTCTGTCTTTTCATATATTTGCTCACGATTTGCTGGCTTTCCAAATGGGGACCCGCATCTAATATTTAATGCAGAGCATGGGGACAGGGGCTGGGAGAGGCAGGAGGAGCTGGAGGCTGCGTCATGGAAAGACCTTGGCATCCCCGCAGGAAGGAAGGACCTGCTTGGCGGGATCCCAGGCCCTTTTCCTGGTTCAGCCTTCTGAAGACATTCTGTTCCTGCAGCACTGGGGGCTGCTCTCTCCCGGCTTCTCAGCGAGGTACCCGGTAGCCTTGTCAGGTGAAGAAGCCAGGTTACCACCGGGCAGTCTTGGACTAGCTTTCCCCTCGATTCCTGAATCCAAGTGCATACATTTGCCGCATCAAAATTCTTCTAGGTTCATTACCTAGTACTTCACTCTCTTTTGTGCTTTGTAGTGGTTATTTATTCTCACAGTTATTTATTTTTTTCCTGAGCCAACAGGTGAGGCACATCTAACACTGGTGGGTTAAGTCAGTGTTTGAGGGAAAGATATATTTTAGCCTCTCTGGGAGGTTTATTCCAATGCACATGAGTTGTACTGGATTTATTGTTTCACTGTAGGAACTTTGCTGCACTGGGGCTGCTGCTTATCATGCAGGTTGTGGCTCAGATGTTTCCTCCTCAGAGAGCATTTTCCTGACCGTGTTAATTATCTTGCCAGCCTTCCTTACACTCATCACTCTCTGAGATCTGTCCGCTTATTGTACCTTTGTCCTCCAGAGTGTAAACATCTTGAGATTAGGGACCCCCGTCTTTCTTATCCACCATTCAAGGTTCTAGCTCTAACATTGTTTTTTTTTTTTTTTTTTTTAGAGAGAGTGGAAGAAATGGGTAGTGGGGGGAGGGGAGGAAAGAGACAGACATCAACTTGAGAGAGACACATCGATTGGCTGCCTCCCACCTGCACCCTGACAGAAGCCAGGGATTGAACCTGCAACTGAGGTGCCTGCCCTTGACCGGGAATCAAACCCATGATTCTTTGCTCAGGTAGCTGACACTCTAACCACTGAACCAAACCGGGCAGGGCAAGAATGATATTTTAAAATGTCATTTTGGGACAAGTGAAGTGTAAATACTTTGGGAACATCTTTCTTTAAACGTTTGGTTTGTCTTTGTAAAGGAAAGAAATGAAAATAACTGGGGAGTGACCAATAATTGTGGTTATTGCAGTGTCCCTCTTGTACATCAATTAATCATATACCAATATGTGCTTGAAAGTTTGGACCAGATTTCTCTGCCCTTGGAATATGGGAATGGATTGAAAACTCTGTGTATGGGAAACTTCTTGCTTTTGTTTCATTTTAAAAGACTATGACTTAAAAACCCGTTAATATGTTCTAACTTTGTTCACTAGTAATTTGAGAGACTGACATATTAAATTAGGAGTAGCGAGAGAAAAGCATTAAAAGGCTGTACTGCAACCCCGGAGAGCTAATGAGGTTGGTGGGCAGAGTGTGAATCATTTTATCTTATGCAACTCTTAGCACAGTTTTGATACTTAGCAAGTGCTTAGAATGGTGACTGGTTGTGTGATAGTAAAAACACAGTACACTTGAATGATATGGGCAGCATTTAGATTAAGAGAGGTGCCTTGGGCTTCTGTAGTCTCTTTTCTATTTTATAAAACAACTGACTAGATCAGGTTCCCTTTTTGTGTTGGCTGCTTAGCTCCATTTTATTAGAATATGATGAAAACGAGGCCTGCGTGGAAACTCAGTACTGATGTCCTCTTTTTCACTCTCATCATGGCTGTATCTAAAGTGATCTTTCTCAGAGGCCAAGCTGACAGGCATTAATTAATTGCTCAGTGGTTCCCCACTGCTACAGATAAAGCACAGCTCATTAAATGGTATAGAACAGTGGTCGGCAAACTCATTAATCCACAGAGTCAAATATCAACAGTGCAATGATAGAAATTTCTTTTGAGAGCCAAATTTTTTAAACTTAAACTTTTTCTAATGCTACTTTTTCAAAATACATTCACCCAGGCCATGGTATTTTGTGGAAGAACCACACTCAAGGGGCCAAAGAAACGCATGTGGCTCGTGAGCCACGGTTTGCCGACCACTGGTATAGAATGTTCTCCATGATCTGGCCCTTGGATTTCTCTCGAGCCTTATTCTAACCCACTCTGAGCTCCAGGCACCATGAGCATCTCTCAGGCCCGCCAGGCTCACATTGCTAATTCCCACCTGTGCTTCATTGTGGCATCATTTACCCAGAAACCTCCGGGACGTGTCAAGCCTGGTTTTGGTCCTCCTCCTTAAAATTCTCTCAGCATCCTGAGATCTCTACGGTCCATGCTCCCCTCTGTCTTGAAGGAATGAACGTTTGAATGGATTTGGCTCTTCTGGGAGGTGTGATATTGGTCAGAGGGAGTTCAGGATGTAATAACATGGGCAGTGCACTGTTTCATCCCCTTAGCTTCTGAGGTAGCTACTCTAACAGAGCCTTGCATGTTTTTGCATGAAATGCCAAGCCCTAGGTGAGCATTTGTCCACCGCTGAGCATGACCTGTGTCCTGGGCCTGTGCTCTGCCCTGGGAGACAAAGGAGACAAGATGGACATGATCCCTTCCTTTATAGACCTCATAGTTCCAGGAGTGAGGTAGATTGGGGGGCGGGGATAATAACCAAGAGATTATAGAATGAAGTAAATACTAAGATACTGCTGAGTACCTGGTTCGAGGAGACCAGAGACATTTTCCTGAAGGGGAATGGCTGATTTTTAAGGCCCCAGCATAGAGAGCCACAGGCCTGCTTTATTTAAATGCTTGTGGAAAATCATTCCTCAAAGGAAGAAAAGAAACTTCTGATGCAATAATGCTTTTCCAGAGAGACATCACAGGTGCCCTTTTGAAAGGTAAAGGTTCCTGACACATGAAAATATTTCCATCGTTGGAAAGTTTGGGAGGGTATTACATTGTCCTGCTTGCAAGCAGATGGCCTGAGAGAACATTTGAGTCCCAAAGGCAGAAAGCAGTAACACTCTAGGTGAACCAACTCACATCCTACGCTTTGTACAGATCATCAAGGACTCACAGGTACTGAAGCAGGAGGGTCACCTAGTTCAGAAAAACCACAAAGCCAGGTAGCTCTCAGGCCCCTGGATAGCTTGCAGATGTGGTCATTTGGCAGAGGTGTTTTGAACGTTGAATCTGAAAGCATTTAGTTCTTAGGAGAAGCTTCAGTTTGCCACAGACCACACCACTCCCTACTACAAACCCTTCCTTTTGACTCATTACATGCTCAGAGGTTTTTTAAGCTCCAGCCTTAGTTTTCAGTGTGGGAACCCAAATTTCAGCTAAAGCGGAACTGTTGCCTTAGCTCACATAATTTGTGACAGACGGATACACACAAACACACATTCAACATCTACATACGTATGTAGATAAGACTTATTTAGATGTATTTATATATCTTTATTCATTTATAAATATATCCCATTAGATGTATATTTATTTAGATACTTATGTATCTACCATTTTAGAGCAAGCTGGCTTATTATCCTATCTAATAAAAGGGAAATGTGCAAATTAACTATCACTCCATCACAAAGATGGCGGCAGCCATAGCCACAAGATGGTGGTGCAGTCCTGGAGGGGAGGGAGGGACCGCTGAGAGTGGGCAGTGTGAGCGGTCTGGCAGAAAGCTTGCTTTGTTGCCATGGCGACAAGGCAAGCATTCTGTGCCCAGCCGCGGATAGGTCTCTGGGCCGTGGAGAGCCTCTGGGCAGCAGGTGCGGAGTGGCCAGGCCCTGCAGAGAGCTACTGGCACACAGATTCAGGCGCAGGGCTACTAGTCCTATGTAATAAAAGGCTAATCTGCAAATTGACCGAATGGCATAATAACTGGTTGCCATGATGCACACTGACCATCAGGGGACAGACACTCAACACAGGAGCTGCCCCCTGGTGGTCGGTATACTCCCACAGGGGTTGTGCCACTCAGCCAGAAGCACTGAGCTGGGCTATGGCTAGCGAGCACAGTGGTGATTGGAGCCCCTCCCTCCTGCACAGCAGTGCTAAGCCAGCAGTCAGACATCCCCCAAGGACTGTGAGAGGGTGCAGGCCAGGTTGAGGGACCCTCCTTGACTGCATGCATTTCATGCAGCAGGCCTCTGGTTAAATGTATGGGGAGTTAACTGCAAATCAGTATTGTATTAAGTACTAATTTTTTTAAAAAAACACCTCTCTTTGTATTTCATTATACAACGTCCAGCAATATGTAAGTGCTTTGTCATCATGGGAGTAAGGAGAGCTGGGTTCAAGGTGTGGCTTTGCTGGAGCACGGCCCATGCCTTTCCCTTCCCCCTCTTCTTCCCTCTCAGGAGTGGATCTCCTAAGCTTCAAGAGTCCCCACCAGATTGCAACCAGGGGAGCAATGGGCAGCAATAGTTCCTCCCAGGCTAACCTGCTGCACCTGTCTCCAAGGCCCCTTTTCTCGACTTTTCAGTGAGCCTATAGCATCTTCCCCTAGGCTCTCTTCTGTTGCTTCTTCTATCTTAAGCCCTTCCTTGATTCACTGTCCCCAGCTTTAATACATGCACTCAAAATTAAAAAAATAAAAAGGTGTGTTTTTGCCACCTATTGCCTGTGACTTTAGGCAAGTCCGGACCAGCAAGGTCTCAGCTCCCTGGTTTATATCACGAAGGGGTTGCACTAGCATATATCTGAGGACCTCCCACTTCTAAAGCCTCAGCCTCCACGTATTAGGCAGTTGCATCATCTCTTCTCTTCTGCAGTAATTGGTTTGGATTTTAAGTAGTCAAAATTAACTATTGTCTTATCATAGTTATTAACCCCCCAGAATTAAATTGATCTAAATCTAAATTGCTCAGGCTTAGAGAAGACTTAGCCCAGTTCTAAGTAACTTGTAGTGTCAATAGTGATGTTGATGCTATTTCCTTGGTTTAGAATCTGACTTAAGGAATTACAGGGGGTCCTCATTTTAAGCCATGCAGCTATATTTCTTGATTTGTGCTAATGGGTTCCTTGTTCTATGGGGATGGCTGTAAGTCATGTGAGAGAGACTAAGAATCCCATTGTTTGAGCTTTTGCTAGAAGCCATTCTCACTAGCACTGTAATTAATGCTTTGTAGACTGGAAGTGTCTGTAGCCACCTTTTACATATCCACCCTAGGTGATGACAAATACTCTAAATCACTTGTAGAACAGACATTTTAATTAAACAGAGGAATGAGCCCAAGGGTATTTGGCTATCTAGTGTTTAAGTGCTATGCTGAAGAATTTCAGGAGATGGGAAATTGTTGTTGAGAATGATGTTGCTATCCAGGGAGACTGGTCAGAATTACTATGTTCATGTGTTTCTCTGTGGCATCAGTAAGTTGGTAGTGGTTGTAAAAGCACACAGGACTTTTTAGTAGAAAGACCACTTTAGTAGAAAGACTCACTATCAGTGCTTTTGTAATGTACTGTCTTCTAGAAAGTTCTTTTGAATTCACATAAGCTTTATCCTTTGACCTTATAGGGAGATGTTTGGTTTGTGCTTATGGTAATAATAATAATAATAATAATAATAATAATAATAATAAAGACAATTGCTAGAGAATAGAACTATTTATGGCACCACAAGCCCTTCGTAATTACATTAATAAACGCAGTCTTTTGGGGACAGTGTGAGCATGTTCTAGACATAGCCCCTGTTCTCCAAGTGCTTAAGCCCAAACCACAAAGCTGCATGTTCCTTTGAAAGTCATACTTGCCCCTTGTACTTGCATAGCACTCTCCCTACACCTTTCTCGTAGCGCTTAAATCCGATGCCATGCCTCTGTCCTCACACTGGACGTTGGTGTTCCTGTCTGTGATGTCAGAGGGGGCGGGCAGCCTGAACTCTGTGGCCCCTTCCAGCACCTGTGCTCTATGGTTGTAGGGTTATGGTTCCTTTGGTTGATGAAAATTCTGCTCCCTTGTGAAATAGTTGCTGGAGACTGTTCTGCTGATGATCAGATTTGTTCTCGTCACTGAAATTAGTATTTCTGGAAGAGTACACAAAAGTCATAAATATAGTAGCATAATTCCCTAAACAGAATGCATTTATTTTATTTTTTTTAAAAATATTTTATTGATTTGTTACAGTGAGGAAGGAAGAGCGATGAGGAACATTGATCAGCTGCCTCCTGCACACCTCCTACTGGGGATGTGCCCACAACCAAGATACATGCCCTTGACCAGAACCAAACCTGGGACCCTTCAGTCCGCAGGCTGATGCTCTATCCACTGAACCAAACTGGTTATGGCAGAATGCATTTATTAATCTGGGAGCCATGGAGCTCTTCAGTGCTTTATTAGACATGGTCATTGTTCCATCACAGTACAGAAGAGTTGGAATAGGTTCTCAGCAGAAGCAGTGCTTCCGATAAGGGCTTTGAGCCCTGGTCACGTGTAGTGATGATGAAAGTGATGGTGTGTATCTAGGAAAGTGCACTACATGCATATTGATAGTATGCTGGGAACAGCGTCACCAGAGTGGTGGTCCCTGAGGCCTGCCATGAACACGGGGCCTAGGGTTAAACACCAACTGAGAGAGAGGTGTCAAAAAGAAGGACTCTTTAAATTTCTGATTCCCTGGACATGGTTCTACCATTTCCTCCTGTATTGGGGGACATTTTCACTGCAGCTAAGCATGGAAGACAAACAGTAGAAAGGGGGAGCTATGATTTTTGGCGAAAACGATGTGTTTAAAAATGTATTCTCGCTTCTGGTTCCTGGTGAAGTATACCAAATGATGACCCATTTGGGGACCTTTTGAGTTTGTTATTTAGGTATTTTCAAAAGCCTCTACTTTTTTTTAGGTGTTTCTTTGAGGTTTGCAGTAGATGAAAAGTTTAAAAAAAAACACACACACACATACAACCAAAAATCTAGGACAGCTTGAGTGACCTTGGCTTGGTACCTTTTGTTAATATAAACTTTTTCCCTGTAAAAAAGAGACAGGATTTATCTGTATTGGGCATTATGGTGCATCGCTGGGTTAATCCACAGCAAAATGATGAAACCAGTGATGCCTGTCTGCTCCTCTTGCCCTGTGACCCCTGGTCCCCTATGGCCTGGGTCCCTTGATCCCACAAGATTTTCTGATCTTCTCTTGAGTTCCAGCTCACCTTACCAATACCTTAGAAAACAACCTGGTGATGGTAGAAACTGAACTGAATGGAGGTTGCCCGCATTACAGCCCCCTAGCTAGCCAGAGGTGATGCTAGAATCTAGCTCTCTGTTTTTTGGGGTGCCCCTCAGTGTGTGGCAGAGGCAGCAGGAACAGCATTCATAGTTTTGTTATTGAGTGTCTGCCGGGTGCCTGACTCCATTCTAAGTGTAACAGATAAGGCAAGAAACTAAAGACATCCAGAATCTATCCTAGCATGGAGAGGTATGTAATAAGCAAGCAAGCAGGGGATTGCAAAAATAACAAATGGCGGTTAGATGCTAAGTGGAGAATTAACACAGGGGGGATGTGATAGAGTGGACAGAGAAGGACTCGCAGAGAGGGTGACATTTCAGTTGAGACAACTAGCCACCAAATGAAGATGAGAGAAAGGGCATCCCCTGCAGAGGGAACAGCTAAGGCAAAGGCCCGGAGGTTGGAGCAAGCTTGACATGTGGAGAAACAAACAGAAGGATTGGGATAAGGGTAGACTTGGTTCGTATTGGCAAGTTCGTGGCATCACCCCAGCTCTGCTACAATGAGCGAGTCCCTTGATCTCTGACTATTTTCTCCTCTGGAAAATGGTGCTAATGTTAGTACCTCTTAGGATTGGTGTGAAGATTAGATTGACTACATTAAACATGACAACACAAAATAGGCCCTCAAGAAATGGTCGTTTGGGTTACTATTACTCTCCCAAGGAAATTTGTATTTTGACAAGGGCCTTTGGAAAATAATCATATTGGCCAAAGAAAGCCTTTCATAAGGTTGCATTGTAGACAATGGGAGTGGCGATGTAAAAGTCTCCTGGGGATAGGGTAGGGTCCCATCTTGTTGGTGCCCCTCAGATGATATAGAAGCATTTGTTTACATTCTACCTTTTTCAGTACCATATTTTCTAAAGAGAGAATAGAGGAAAGGAAACAAAGACCAGGAAATTTGTTCCAAATTTTTGAATGATATATTTGTTTTTTACAGACTCATAAGTATTAGTGGAAAGTTTCAATATTTAGAGGAATAGGATAATTATAATAATTGATATGGCCTGAAAGTATGTTTTCTTTTTTACAAAACTATACATTATGAAGGAGAATTAATAAACATGGTGCCGATCATCATAAAGGGAATAAAACCTCAAAAATTATGAATAACTACATAGAGTTGATTCTTTTCTACTACTGAAAGCTCGTTTACGTTATTGACTATAATTTTGTGAATTAACTCTGGATAATTTTGCCTATTTTGAACAATTTTGGATAATGCCTATTTTGGCATCTTGCTGATTTCGAGAATATTTCTGACCTCCCCTTCAATATCCATTTGTCTGTGTGTACTGTAAAAAGACACACTAGTATTTGCCTAAGTCACATAAACTAGGATGCAGAATCTACAATTACAGAGTAATAGTACACAAATACAGACTTTGAGGAATATTTATTGGACGACTGTCATAATTATCAGTGCATCATAGTGTGTGATGATTGGGTGTCAGCCAGATTGGGGCTCAACTATTAGGTCTGCCTCTCATTAGCAGAGGCCATTTAACTTCTGCCAGTCCTGGCTTTCTCATCATAACATGGTCCCTACCTCACAGGTTATGTGAGAATACAGCAAGGAATTATGTAAACTGTCTAGCACATACTGCTGCAGAAAAATTATCATCATTGTCACCACCACCATCACTCTACTTCAGTACTTAAATATAAAGTCATGGGCCCAGCCTTTTCTGAAAAGAACTCTGAAAACAGTAAAACATTTATTCACATACCATTTTAAAGTTTTTAATTTTAGAGAAGAGTTTAGAGTTTTTTAATATTAGAAACTTTCCTAAGAGGTTTATGAGTTCAGCCTTCTTGTGTTTGCTTTTTATTTGAGAGTAGAGGCCCAGTGCACAAAATTTGTGCATGGGGAGGGGGCAGTCCTCAGCCTGGCCTGCACCCTCTCCAACCAGGACCCCTTGGGAGATCAGGCCTAAACCAGCAGTCGGACATCCCTTTCACAATCTGGGACTGCTGGCTCCTAACCACTCACCTGCCTGCCACCTAACTGCCTTCTCCTGCTGGTCTGATTGCCCCCAACTGCCTTCCCCTGCCAGCCTGATCTCCCCCAACTGCCCTTTCCTGCTGGTCGATCTGCCCCAACTGCTCTACCCTGCTGGCTCAATCACCCCTAACTGCCTCTGCCTTGGCCACCACCACCATGGCTTTGTCCGGAAGGAAAGTAGGATGGCCAGAAGATGTCCAGTCGACCCAGTCTAATTAGCGTATTACCCTCTTATTAGTATAGGTTCTGGAGTGTAAGAGGAGATGGTTTGCTTTCCCTAGAAGAATAGGAGTTTGGGGTGAATTCTACTAGTATGTCCATTTGGTTTTGCAAGGAATATGTGGAAATGAAGTTGGAATCATATAGCTATAGTGTTGGCCAAAGTAAGTTTATGGAAAACCTTGAAATTGAGTACTGGTTTGTTCATATTATATTAGACAGAGATTCTGAGTTAGTGTGTATAACCAACAAGAAAGAAGTAAAGTTACCCGATGCAGTTGCAAAGGATTTCAAAAAATCCTTCATCTTTTAGATGCAAAAGCTGAAGTGGGCACTTTATTGATGCAGTCAAGGGAAATGATGGTAGATGGCCTCTTTCAATTGGAATTAAAAGATGTTTCCTCGATTTAAGTCTGAGTATCTAATCATTGACTATGAACTATTATCATGCTTCCAAAAAGAAAAGGTATAGTTTTAAAAGTGCATCATTTGAACTTGTGGATTTATGGATAAAAATCAAGGGCACCAACAATTTTGACTTGGTTTGCAGAAAACATGAAGATTTCTCCTCTATCTTGACTTATCTTAAAGCTAATTATTTCTAATTTTAACTGTTGACTGGGTACTTGTTTTGGGTCCTAGATCTTTCACAATGGTCAAGTTAGAGGTTATCTGAAGTGTACGTACTTAATTTTTCAGAAGAAAAGTTTCCTTTGTGCTATAGTAAGGCCCAGCAGTGTCTTCAATGATGTTGAGCACAGCCTTGGTTTGTGTTGTTCAGAAGTCTTGGTTAGCTCTTGGGCTATGAGGAGAATATATCTGTGAATCTCCCTGCTGGGCCTCCTCACCTTCTTGTCATGCATATCCTGTGCCTGGGTTGTGGTTGCATTGATCTGCTGGGGCACTGTTGTTGCAGAAGTCTGAGGGTGAATGAGAATGTGTCCTTGGTTGTCTGCCCTCCCTTCAGCCTGACCTGCTGCTTTCAGCCCAGAGGTATTGCTCTCTGTGTGAACATTAAGGACCCTCCACCTCCCCAGCCCCTGCATGTGCTAGGATTCAGGAAACATTTGAAGAATGAAGAAATCCCTCACTGTTTAAATGTCTTGAGTCTGATCAGGATTCAAACACTATCATTCCCTTTTGCTAAAAGATTTTCTCTTTATAAAATTTATATTTCAGATATAGATAGTAATACTCGTGAGTGTGTGTGTGTGTGTGTGTGTGTGTGAGAGAGAGAGAGAGAGAGAGAGAGAGAGAGAGAGAGAGAGAGAGAGAGAGAAGTAGCTTAGGGAAAATGAATATGCTAGAGTGATTTTTATTCTCTTGATTTAAATAACTATAAAATGTGTGGAAGCACCAGTTGAATCCCTGGTTCCCCAAATAAAATGTTAACTCTTATTTTGATGTTAAGAGGTGCTTTTCAAAATAGGAAAATCTGAGAGACTTACCCTTCTGGCACACCAGAGGTCAGGAATATTAATGACAGTCTGCCCTTGGGAGGAACAAGATACCAGCAGTGAGGGGCATAAACCCGATCATGGTTTCACTGTGACCTTGAAATGGTGGTTGCCATTTAAGCTTATTTTCCTCAAAATATCCTGTTCTGGCAAAAACAAGTGATTCCTGCATTGCCTCCTTAGGACTCCAGTGTGCATTTTTCTCTCTGAACTGAGTTTCTAATGGCTCATTGTCGACTCCTTCTGCTGTAATTTGGTCCCATTGAACTTGTGTATGTAGGATTTTGTTTTAAAGCAGGAAAAATAATGATTCTGAAAAATTGTTCCTGTCAAGACAGCAAATATCTTTTTTCCATTAATATTATTTCCATTTATATCTTGAAGTCAAATTCCCCGAGTGATAATTCTGCTTCAATGACACATTTAAAAAGAAGAAGCCAACTGACAGAATTGGAAGAAAAAAATAATGGTCTCACCACTCTCCTCAACTCCTTGTGCTTTAACACTGCCCTCCCCCCATCTTACTCAGCAGGCCCCAAAGGTCCTTACTTGTTTTCTACTCGGCCAGCCCCTGTTATTTGGAAGAGCTGAGGTTAGAGTGTGAGTTATAACCTAGGGTAGCTGGTGTCCTAGCACTCACAGTGTTCTCTGTGAGCAAGTGCACTAGTCTTCCCGGAGCACGGATGCTGACAGTGTGCGCTTCCTGCTCCCATCTGGGGCAGGTCCTGCAGGCCGTCTTCGGATGAGGGATCTGCCTGCTCAGGCCCAGTCCTCCACCTGCGTGGTCTGGGTCCCCTCTGTGTCCTCCCTGGGTCACGTGGTCCCTTTTCAGGGTCTTCATCCTCTCCCTTCCTTTGGCACCTTACCTTCAGAAAGAGACCCAGATCTCTCCAAACACTCATGTCCCCAACTCTACTGCACAACCCCTTCCCTTTTGAAGTGGGGCTCAGTTTCTCCCCTTTCTTTCTCAGACACTTCCCCAAAGAGCTGTCTGCATCTGTCCTCTCCACCCCCCCTACCCCCGCCTGTCATTCTTCTCCCCAATGCAGGCCAGCTTTAGCCTCTATCACTGTGTGAACAGGGTTCCTGCACACCCAGGAATGACCATGTATTCTTACCACTTATCTGTCTTGTTTGCTGCTACATTCTCTTGGAGACAGTTCGCTCCTCTGCTTTTCTGTTACTTTAACACCTTCTCGGATTTTTGTTTGTTTGTTTTTGGTGTGTGTATCTCATCTCTGAATCTCCTTAAATATTGGTGTTTCCTGGGCTTTTGTCCTTATATTGTTGTCTGTTTCATTCCAGATGTCTTATCTGTTCTCCTGGTCTCAATCATATAGCACACATGCTAAGGACTTCCAAAGTGTATCTCCTACCTTTGTCTCTGAGCCAGATTCTTGCTTCTAGGACTAGGGTAGGCTTAGGGCACAGGGTTTTCTACTCCCTTTCCTTCAATTCTTACAACAGCCTGTGAGGGATGAGCAGCTACCACAAATGCCTGCATTTCCTACTGGAGCAAATTGTGGATTAGGGCGGTCCAAGAACATATCCAAGGTCTCATGTCTTATATGCTTGCTGGACAGACCTACTTGGAACTCCTTTAGGCATCTCTAAGTCAATATTGTCCATAATTAAATACTGCATCTTTACCCCAACCTGCTCCTCTGCCCATTTTCCCAGGCAGCACTGGTCTCACCTTTGTCCTAGGCATTCTTGTGGAATTTTCTCTCTCCTTTCAGCTCTTTCCTCATTTCAGTTCATTGTTAAGTCCTGCTGAATTGGCTTGCAAAATACTTCCTGAGTCCATTTCCCCCCATCAGCACCACACTTGTTCAGGCCCTTCTCATACAGATGGATTATTACGATAGCCTTGGAACTGGTCTTCCCTCAAACCCACCCTCCACAGAGCTGCCTGGACGAACTGTCTAAAGCTCAATCCTAACCATCCTCCTGCTAGAAATCTTTCCAAGGCTTCCCTAGCCTACAGGTCAGGCTCCTTGGGAAGATTTGCAGTAGTCTGGCCCTTGCCTACCTCCCCCATTTCATCTCCCACCTTCCCTTGTCTCTCAATTCATCATCTAGGTACAAATGAGCAACTCAGGCTTTCTTCTGCGTGTGACTAATTGCCTTCACTTACAGTAGCTATTTGGGGGAGGAGAGCAGATAGCCCTTTGTACAAAGGACTTGTTATTAATATTGGCAAAGAAAGGGGTAAAGGAAGTTGTATAGCACAGGTTTATCACTCTCCTTATAACTACAGATAGGCCTGAGCACACACATTCACATACCCACACACACTTCCATGGGTCAGTTCACAGCAGTCCTGAGTACCTGCAATGGCCAGAGACAGTGTTAGGTGCTAGGGGTACAAAGCTTAAGGAGCTTACCCTATAGGAAGGAGAGATGGCACAAACCCACTCTTCCATCACAGAGTAGTTGAGTTTAGAATAGAAATGTGTGCAGGATGGTAGGGGATTGTGAGCCTGGGGAATTCAGGGAGGACTTCCTGGAGGAGATGATGTTCAATTTAAGGCTTCTGGGAAAGTCAGTAGTCACCAAGTTTTAAGGTAGCACAAACTCCTTTCCCTGTTCCCCCTTGAGGATTTGTATTTTTTCCATGGAATTTTACCCACGTGGGTCATTTTACATAGGGACCACAACACTTAAGTACCTTTCAAAAGCAAACTGTACCTGGTTCATACCATTGGCAGGAACTTTCTTTATGCGGGTGGGGAGATTGTCTTGGTCTCTATTTATTCCCCGTGCAGGGATAGGTGTTGAGTAAATGGTTGACCTGGATGCTTTGAGGTGACGAGTGAGAAGGGATTCTTCTCTCTTCCTCAGAGATGATGAAGTCAGTGTGATACTTGAGGCTTGTGAGGGGGTGGCCTGTGAGGTTCTAAGCCTGGTGGCCTGTCTCTGTAGTGTAACTGGGCTACCTCATGGGAGGGGCAGAGTGTAGTCTAGATGCCCAACTCTGTTCTGAACACAAGTGCCAAACCCATTTGCAGGTGAAGGGAGTGCCCCTTTAAAGGCCAAACTGGTAATTAAATTCAAGCATAGGGATGGTGAAGGTGGAGCTAACTCATTTATTAGCATACAATATGATCAGCCTAACTCACATAAATGTAGATTGCTGTGGTTTGTCCTTTTTTAACTGCCAAAAAAGCTTTGGAGAGAGGTTCTTGTCCATGAGCTTGATGATCTCAACATGCCAGAATATGTCATATCTGTAGGCTTTAACGTTTAGTTAATTACAGACTCTTATCTCTGTAGATGTGAAGTTAATGATTATCTTGGTTTGGGCTCTGAATGCTCTGCCCAGACCCCTGTTCCATGGGGTTCGTCACTGCCTATTATTGGTGTGAAGCCTCTGTTTTTTCAGAGGCCTGTTTCCACCAGAAGCATCGCACCGTAAGTGTTTCCACAGGAACTGCCCTCTGCCGGTGTCATTGTTGTGGCTGTATGGCAGAGCCCACAGGGCGGAGGTGTGTTAGCCCTCATTGAACATGCGACAGATCTTTCCATCTCTCACTGCAAACTTTCCAGTGTGTTCTGGTCCACTGTGGAGTCTTCAAACCAGTTTCACTGATTACCAGATGAGAACTGGTAATTAGATATCTTATATAGTCCGTTGAAGACGGGCATCGAGGAGGGTAATTTAGTGTTTAACATGAGACAATGCCATGTAGAAGGCATTGACATAGAACTGAGTGTAGCATCGCTGCTAAGACAGCCAGAGAAGCATACCTATGAGGAAGGCAATTTTGCTCCTCTTACCTTCTCCATGGACTAACAGATATTGTTCCAAATGAATTTCTTGGTTCCTTGATTCTTCTCACACAGATTTCTTGCTTTTACTTTTTCCCGAGTTTTTGCAGGATGGCCTGGCATAGTCACCTGTAAACTAGACTTCATGTCACTGCCTGGTTGTCATTGCAGTGGAACAGTTGCCAAAGTGATCTTGTTATCTGGGTCGTTAAGTCAGAGGAATGGCTTGGAGGCTAGTGTCCTGTATAGAGAAAGGTTTACTATAATTCCTAGTAAGAAATGAATGAATCTCAAATGATTATACCCCAAGTGAGAGAGTTTCCCAAAGAATGGTCCTGAAGAAAAAGCTTGTTGAAAAAGAAGACACTAGATTGGATAGAGAAGACTTAGGTGTTCAGACCCATTGCTTCCTCTTATAAAACTGTGAAAAGACTAAACTATAAGGAAAAGAAGGTCTTACATTTTATTGGTGAGATATTTATTTGTTCTGGAGCTGGGATAGAACAAGGACTAGACAATCTAGGGCAGAAGGACAGATTCTTTAGACTTTTATCTTAAACATAGAAGTGTATATCTAACTAGAGGCCTGATGCATGAAATTTGTGCAAGGGGCTCAGCTCTCACTGCTGCAGCAGCTTACCTTGGCCCTTGCCACCGAGGCTTCGTCTGGAGGGTCATCCAGAAGGACGTCTGGAAGGACATCTGGAAGGTCATTCAGCTGTCTGGTCTACTTAGCATATTACGCTTTTATTATTATAGATGGGCCAACATAAGACCTGGCCTCTTTTTGTAGTCAAGCAGTATTTTGAGTAGTATTCATTGTGTAACAGTATATGACACACACTGTTAAAGTATAAAACTTTGTTTATGAGTGTGAAGACGTTTAAAAAGAGTTTTGTCCAGGCAGGCCGGCGTGGCTCAGTAGTTGTGCGGTGACTTATGAACCAAGTGGTCACGATTCAATTCCCGGTCAGCGCACATGCCCAGGTTGCGGGCTCGATCCTCAGTGGGAGGTGTGCAGGAGGCAGCTGATCAATGGTTCTCTCTCATCATTGGTGTTTCTATTTCTTTCTCCCTCTCCCTTCCTTTCTGAAATCAATAAAAATATATTTTTTTCCAAAGAGTTTTGTCCATAACCATGTTAGGCTGAGATAGGGGATTATCTTTGGTACCAGGAGACTGATCTGGATTCCTTTGAACAGGTATTTTCTAAGTTCCTATCTTCTGTGAGAAAGCACAGCCTAACTTCTTGGCTTTCTCCCAGGTCCAGGATGCCAGCAGTCAGGTCTTAAATGTGAGTCTTCTATCCCCAGAACCCATCACCTTTATGCTGCACTGGGCCTGCATTTTGTAATGGTGACTTCACTTTTGGATAGTGACTTCTACTTCTCATAATCTCCGCTCATCATCCATGAAGTTTGTATTTTGAGGCACATGGCTGGCTTGCAGGCCTAGGAAGGAAGAGGTATGGCCTTGGTTCAGGCTGCCAATGAACCTGGTGATCTCTGGAAGTTCCCCCACCTCTGAGAATTCTGATGTCATCCACACCTGTTGCCACAGTTGCAGCTTTCATGAGCCTGGATGCGGAAGAGAAAGGGAAATAAACCTGAGAGATGCAGCGCCACTGAGCCTGTGGGAAATGGGGCAGGAGTCAGGTGAGAGGATGCCTGGCATTTCCTGGCCACATGGGGACAGACCATCTTCTGCGATGCAAATGGAGGCAGGCGACCGACCTGCCCGTTTCAGGTGCTCCATGAAAATTAGCTGCTGTGTGATAGGTCCAACATGCTGCAAGCTGGGATTCTTGTAACAACATTAATCTTTTCTTTTTATTGATCTGTTAAATGATGTGCTTCATGTTTGTAATTTAACTTGCGAGAAAAGGTGGTGGAGAGTGTGGGATGGCTGCTGGGTGACCAGACCTGTTCTTTCTCAGACCTGCAGGGCCAGCTGTGGGCAACCAAACAGCTACAGCTGCAGCTGGGCAGCCTTGGGCCTGTAATCAGCAGGTTTGCTAATGAATGAGATGGGCGGAGTGGTCACTTGCAGGTCTGCTCTGATGAAAGTACTGACCCTGCTGGTCTTTGCTTGGACGACTCTGTGTGTGAGGTCTGGAAGTTCCTCTCATGGCCTGCCTGTCACCTTCTGTTTCACCAGATCCATATCGCTGGCTCCCTAACGCTTAAGGAATCTTAGAGATCATCTAGGACAGTGGTCGGCAAACTGCGAATGTTGCTTGCAAGCCACAGTTTGCCGACCACTGATCTAGGACAAAGGGTGGTTTTTTTTTCAAATCTCAGTGACCGCTTCAAACTCCCAGTTGAGTGGTTAGAGGCCAGACTTGAACTGCTTCGACATGTCCTACTTCATATGGTGGTATTTCAGTTTCAGTTTGGAGAGAATGACCTCAGGCCTGCTCAGGGCTTATTTCTCTTTCTGTCACAATACTGGGCTGCATACTCATTCCCCCTCAGTTCTCCTTTCTAGTATGTTTCCTCACAAATCATTTTCCTCTTTCCACTAATTTTAGGGTAGCAGGCCCTAAAATATTCACATGTAGATGACCTCTCCTCTCAGCCTCTTCTAGTGAGCACAGTGATGGAGGCCGGTTTCTCTCCAGGGTCTCCTGTCACTTCTGGTCTCTTCTAGGCTGCATGAGCAGGGTGTTTTCAAATCTTTTGTAAGAGATTCCACTTAATACTTACCTATCCTCAGACTAAGTAGGTTTTATCTCTTTTATTTTTTAAAAAAATTATTGATATTTTTAAGGAGAGAGGTAATGGGATGGGGGAGAGGGAGAGAAGGGGAGAGGGGGAGAAGGGAAGAAGGGAAGAAGGGGAGAGGGGGAGAGCGGGAGAGAGGGAGAGACAGAGAGGGAGAGAGAGGGGAAGGGAAAGAGAGAGGAACATAAATTTGTTGGCCCACTTATTTATGCTTTCATTGGTTGATTATCATATGTGCCCTAACCTGGGATTGAACCTACAACCTTGTACTGAGATATGCTCTAAACCAGTGGTTGGCAAATTGCAGCTCTCAAGCCACATGCGGCTCACGAGTCACCGTTTGCCGCTCTGTTGACTAATGAGTTTGCTGACCACTGCTCTGAACAACTGAACTACCTGGCCAGGGCCAGACTAGATAGGTTTTAGACCTTATGTAAAAAGAGAGGGGCCAGCATTAAGTGTCTTATCTCCCATGGCCTCTAATTAACAGTGACCACTATGCAGGCATATTATGACTCTTGTATTCTTTCTGCATCCAAAGACTAAAACTTTCAATATTTGTACATGGAGACGAGATTGACAGAGCCTCAAGCAATAATTTGACGGTGGTGGAAATTAAGCGTGTTCTGTGCATGTTGAAGGGAACGAATGATACTCCAGCTGTTCCTTCTGTCTTAGGCTCTGCTGCCGTGTCCAGGGGCAGCAAAGCAGTGCTCAATGAAGCAGGGTCAATGCATAATAGCAGCAGGTTACTCAGTAAGGGCTACTTAGATGTCAGGTTGAGTGCTTTTCAGGCATTAACACATTCAATGCTCAGAATACCATTGAGATAGTAGATAGATTCTCCTCTTACCTCCTCTTTAGGAGGTGACTGTGGTCCAGAGAGGGTAAGATATTTGCCCCAGGTAATGGTGGAATGGAGAGCCCCTCGGCTACATTATACCTGCTTTAGGAGATGAATAGGCAAGATGAAAAACTTTGAGAAGAACTCCTATGTATTTGCTCTTTTAAAAATATGTATTTTATTGATTTCAGAGAAGGAGGGAGAGGGAGAGAGAGATAGAAACATTAATGATGAGAGAGTATCATTGATCGGATGCCTCCTGCATGCCCCTACTAGGGATCGAGTCTGCAACCTGAGCATGTGCCCTGACCAAAAATCCAACTGTGACCTCCTGGTTCATGGGTTGATTCTTAACCACTGAGCCAAACCAGCCAGGCCATTAAAGGTATGGATCTCTGAATTCTGATGAAGTGGGAGAGAAATGACTGATTGTTGAAGAGTTTATAGAGAGCCCTGGTTTAGGGCTATGTAAGCTTCTGCAGCAGATGACAGACAGGTCCCTGGAGATCACAGTGCTTCCCTGGATGACATGCCTGTACTGGCAGTATAAGGAGTGAAGTATCAAATTATCACACAGCACCAATTTGATTGGCCTTCTCTGGGATTTATCTCCCTTCAAACATGGTGCTTACTACCCTACACATTTCTGCTACCTTTAATTTTATGCTCTATTAATAGAACCCTGAATTACAAAGGTCATAATTCAGTTTATCACTACATGAGCAGTGTGTAAAGTGTTGGGTACACTCTACAAAGAGTAATTTGAGGTAGTCAGTGGAATTTCCAGTGCTGAATTCTGTAGTCTACAAAGTGGCCTCCCCCCACTCATCCTTTTAAGATATTTAAAAATTAACTGTTACTTTGCCAATAGGGTCACCACTTTATTGGAGCAATTATTAGGTGTCTGGGGTTGAGTTAGACATGGGACATGCAGAAATAAAAAGATAGGTTCTCTGCCCTCAAGTCCATTATCCTGTAAGGAGTAAAGTATACATAAATACTTTTAGGGACCACAGGTTATATTTTGTGTGTCTGGTATGGCCTTGATGCATAACTCTGTATAAAACATTCATGAGCAAAGCAAGCACAACCAAATATTTCTCTCACTTTCTTTTCGACCTTCTCTTATTTTTACCAGCCCCTTTGAAGCTAGAGGGTGAGAGGTGAGGGCTGGTGGGGGAGAGGAACCAATGACAGGTAGTATTTCTAAAACTCTGAAGGTATTTTAGTGAAAGCTCAGGATGCACTGCCATATGCTTGCTTATCAAGGCAGTTTGGTTTGTGCCAAGTTAAAGGAGGGAATACTGATTTAATTACTTTAAAAATGCAATTACATTTTGCTTAATTGTTTTCTTAGGAGTCATGGGGATGGGGTGCTATGATTAAAAGTGATTTCCTGGTGCTGGTAGCAGTTTTCTGATTCTCTTCAAAGCTGCATGGAAAGTGACAGCCAGGCCCATCCCTGCCCTCCTCCCTCTCCAGCGGCCTCTATTGGCTCTCTTTCAGGCCCTGGTCCCACACCCAGTGGTTGTCAGAGTACCTTCTCCCTCCTGATGGGCTTAACCATGGTGTTTCTGGGCCTAATGCAATTGAACCATCTATAATTTATTTCAAAATCCTATTTTTGTGGAGGTTTGTGCTCTTAGCATAGATTTAATCACCCCTGAGTGGTGGTCAGTGTTAACCAGAAGCCCTGGGGAGGTAAGACACCTAATGTAGGCCCTTCAGAGAGAGGTACTTTGTCCTTTTTCATCAGAATCTGTTTAATAATCTTTCCCTGTTTTATATACCAGAAGCCTAATATAAGTAGTAATGAACCTCGTCAGGAATTTATATGGGCAGATCTGAGGTGTTAGATATTAAAACTTTTTTACACCAGGAGTGTTAACATCAGTCAGTCAATGAAGTGTCCTGGGGTAAGGAGGATGCAAAATAAAAAGAGAGGATCCCAGTTTTTCAGGGAGCTGGAGCAAATGCACTGTAATGAGCATGGCTGGGCTCTGGGGTAAGAGAGGGAGTTACAGGCCTTGGGGAAGCAGAGGATCTCACTGGTTTCCCAAGGCTGATTCATTCAGGTTTCAAGAAAGCTGTCGAAACCCCAGGGGAATTCCCCAGCTCCTTCTATTCCTCTTTCTGACATGATCTTAGACCAGTGGTGGGCAAACTCATTAGGCAACAGAGCCAAATATCAACAGTACGATTGAAATTTCTTTTGAGAGCCGAAAACTGACTTCTGCACATGGGCCATGAAGTTTCAATCACACTGTACATGCACTCCCGCACGTGGTATTTTGTAGAAGAGCCACAGTCAAGGGGCCAAAGAACCGCCTATGGCTCGAGAGCCGCAGTTTGCCAACCACTGAGTTAGACAAATTTATTTGCTGGCCAGCCTTCCAGTTTTGTTAGTATTGATCTGTTTTTATGTCCTGAATGCAGACTGTCCAGCTGATGATTGGGGGAGGGAGTCACAGCTATAGCAGGGTGCCATAGAGAGGACTGACTGATTGTCGCTATGTTTTGGGCAAGTCGTCAAGGCTCACTCTGCTTATTTCTTTATTTAAGATGGTTATTGATTTTTAGAAAGAGAAAGAGAGAGGGAGAGAGAGAAATAACACTGTGAGAGCAGAATATTAATCAGCTGCCTCCTGCATGTCCCCTACTGAGAATCATGATAGCAACGTGGGTATGTGCCCTGACCCGGAATTGAACCACAACTCTTTGGTGCATGGGTTGACACCCAACAAACTGAGTCACACTGGCCAGGGCTCACCCTGCTTTAGCAAGCTCTGGAGCTGTGTGGCCAGAAAATGTATTTGAATGAAGAGGAGGAAAGGCCTGAGTGGATAAAAACACGAAGCTACCTAAACCATGTGTGGCGTCGGTAGAGGTGGAAGGTGTAGGACAAGTTTATTGGCAGATGGAGGGCAACAAAAGCTTTGCCTCTTCTTCTAATGTGTGGGCTTTGGTATATAATTTACGTGGCTGACCTATTTTTCCTCTCCTCTACTGTCAGTCACCAAAAGCTACTTTCATTAGACTTTGGTTAATATCTTTCCTGGGAATCCCCCAGGCTCAGTTAGGGTTAACCCCCGACCCCCATTTTATGCTTCCATTGCAACTGTCGCCTCTGCCTTGCATGTAAGTATAGTTGACCCCTTAACAATGTAGGGGTTGGGGCACTAACCATGTTTTGCCATTGAAAATCTGCATATAACTTTTGACTTCCCCCAAATTTAACTGCTAATAGCCCGCTGTTGACTAGAAGCCTTACCAATAACATAAACAATTAATATATGTATTTTATACTGTATTCCTACAATAAAGTAAACTAGAGAAAAGAATAAGTTATTAATATCATTGTAGGTTAACACATTTATAGTATTCATTGAAAAAAATCTGTGTATAAGTGGACTTATGCAGTTCAAACCCATGCTGTACAGTGTATTTATAATTGGCTATTCATCCCCACTGGACTGTAAGCTTCATGAAGGCAAGAACCACCATCCATCAGCATCGTCAGCTCCTAGCACATGTGTGGCACACAGTAAGTGACCAGGTAGTGTTGGTTGTCTGACTGACTGACACAGAGACAGCCTTCGGAAGTCTTATTAAATGGAATCACTCTAATAATCTGATCATATGATGATATCAGTTTACACTCTTAAAAGTCTGCACTTGAGACTTCTGAGTGGCAGTCTGCTTCGCCCTGTGTGGGCTCCAGGCTTTGCCTGTTTTTTTTTTGTTTGTTTGTTTTTCCATTTCATTTTCTACTTCAACTGTCAGGGTGATTTCAGCTGAGGAAACATAGGAGATTCCACAGCCTGGAACTTAGGGGCACAGCTGGCACTTGATGACAGATCTTTTGAATCTAAATCTGGTGCTTTCTGCTCTCTCCTGCTGCCCTCCCCATGTTCATTGAGCACCTGCTGTATGTACCAGTCCTTAATATTTTTTAAATCTTATTAAATCCCCCATCAGTCCTATTGAGGTAGGTTGTTGTGATCTCCATTTTTTAGATGAGGAAATGGAGATTCTGAAAGGTTAAATAATTTATGTGGAAACACACAACCCAGTTCTCCAGTGGTGTGGTAGGGAGGGTGGGGGGTGGGTGGGTATAGCTGTTGCCTGCGGTGAGAGCCAACTGGAACCTTTTTGATTCTCTGGTAGGAAATGGAAAGCAATGCTTGTCATTTCAGAAATTCTGGTTGATGCCAAAGTATGTGTTCATTTGTATGTTCAGGGCTGTGTCGCAAATGTTGCATTTAGTTAGTGTCATTGATATGCCAGGGCTGTGCTTGGGATACAAAGGTAATCATGTACAGAACTATGTCAAAATATGTTATAGATGTCCTCAAAAGTTCTATGGAAAGTACTGTGGGAATGTAGAGCTGGGAAGATAACCAACATTTGCATCATGCTTTAAATGTGGGCTCTTGTTTTCATGCTCACTCTGTTTGTATAGTGTTCCCAGCCCTCCAACCCCCACCACTTTTTCTCCCTCACCATCTCTGGCCAGTCGCGCTGAGGTGGAGACAGTGGCTGTCTAAAGGCTACCTATCAGCCACTGGGCACCAGAAGACAGTCAACACAGCATTTGCCTGGCCTGTTTTGTAGACAAATGGCATATAAACAGAGAGAAGAGAACTGACAGGTATCTAGATCTATGGCTTTTACAGAAAATAAGAATTACTTTCTTATCGGTCAGGGTTGTTGCCTTTGTCTGCCAACTCCACATTCCTCTAGAGCAGTGGTTTTCAATCTTTTTTAATGCTGTGACCTTTTAATACAGTTCCTCATGTTGTGGTGACCTCCAATCATAAAATTATTTTTGTTGCTACTTCATAACTAATTTTGCTACTGTTAATGAATCATAATGTAAATATCTGTTTTCTGATGGTCTTAGGCAACTTTGCTAGCAGTTTTCAACCTGTGGGTCGAGACCCACAAGTTGAGAACCTCTGCTGTAGAGCCTAAGACCATCAGAAAACACAGATATTTATATTATGATTCATAACAGTAGCAAAATTACAGTTATGAAGTAGCAACGAAAATAATTTTATGATTGGGGGTCACCACCACATGAGGAACTGTATGCAAAGGTCCCGGCCTTAGGAAGGTTGAGAACCGCTGCTCTAGAGACTGAGAACAGCTCATTGTCTCTCAGGATCACCTTTGAAACGGAGACTAGAAACTGCAGCGGAGTCTCTCTCCTCCCCTCTTCACCAGAAGCCCATGCCTCGTGAAGACACTGAAAGGATGTCCCCTCTCCCCCACATCTGTCTCCACCTGGGAGCCAGAGCACTTTGCACCTACACTTTCCCCGGCATCCTGGGGAGGGAGTGAAGGGAATATTGTCAACTGTGTCAACCCTTTAAAAAGCTTTTCTGTGTTAGCTTAGACCCTTATGTAATTCACAAGTAACCTCCCTGACTTTGATCTTACAGTCCTCAGAGACCAGTCCTTTAGTGTGCGGGGGTGGCAGACATTTCTATTAAGGGATGGTAGATTATTTTTCTACTCTCCTATAAAAGTCAGACTGTCTCTGTCACCTCAGCCAAGGAAAAGGATAGGTTCTGGTGCATCCTTGTCACATGATGTCTCTAAAGGAGCATCACTTCACTTTATATGTTAGAAATCTAGGGGCCACAGGTCCACCACATGTGTTTTCAATCTGTCTATCAATTCCCACAGTTTAAGCAGTGTTCATTTAAGATCTGCAGAGCTTTCATGAAATGACTCGTGCACATTGAAAGGAAATTAATTAGAAGGTGGCCAGTGGGGCGGGACTTGGCGAGACAGGCCAGGCATAACCTGGAGCCAAACTCTGACCCTGGAGCCCTCTCTGACCTGCTGCACCTGGAGTGGCACTGTGGTTCAAAGGGCATCTTTGAGTGAGTGGGGTACCTCTGGCAGGTGGCCTGCAGGAATTGGGGCAAAACCATCTCTCCAACAAGAGGCCCCTCGAGGAATTGGGCTCCCTCCTCTCTGGTTTTGGGTGCATCACCTGAAAACTGCTGCTGCCAACTCACTGCAGCTCCTGAATTGAGCGATTGCCCCCCTGGTGGTCAGTGTGCATCATAGACCGGTCAAACTGACACTTAGCATATTAGCCTTTTATATATACAGATACTCTATTTAAAGGCTTTAAGATAGCTGCAGATTCTCCCAATAATTGATTGGGCTGTAGCGCCAGGTGTGTTGTATTACTGTGGCCACCCGCTGCCTTTGTGGGGGGGGGAATAGGGCAGGCCATGGGATTCTGGAAAAATGTGTTTATAAGTCTCCATTCTTGCTGGTCTCTAACTAAGGTCCTGCAGAGGTGCATTCTGCCACCCTTTCTGCATGAAAGGCTGGGAATGGGGTGTGGAAGTGGTGGTGGGTGGTGATGGAGACTGAGTTGGAGGAGGAGAAGGAAAGGCAGACCAACATTTGGTAGCTTTAGTTTTTTTTCTTGTCTCGTCTGCTTTTCTATATTCTGAATTTTACATTTGGATGCACGTGGACTTTTAAGATTTGCTCTACATAAATGAAAGCAAACTTGCTTGTTGGAGGGGCATATCTGAGTGAGCCAGGTGGTTGGAGGCACTGTGAGGGGTGGGGAGATTTGGGGGGAGACCCATTCAGTGTGGGTGTTTTCCAGTTAGTAGAATAGTGTCATCATCTCATCTCTGATACAGGTTTAGCTCTTTGGGGCTCCGAAAGAGAAATCAAGATTAGTAATGAAAAATGTTTTTAGCATGCTGTGGCTTGTGCTGGAGGAAACAGTGACCCAAATTTGTACATCCAACTTGAATTCTTAGATGGCTTCTCCTCTCTTTCTCTGTTTAGCTGTAAAACTATATAAATTCTTGCTGTGAAGTTTGGCAGGCCACGCCCAGTGTCAGGAGCCAGACTTGAACATAATAAACAGCTTGGGCCAACCCTGGGAGCAGTCTGCGCTCCTTCACAAGGGCAGATGCTGTCACAGTTTTCACAGTCACCACGTGGCCTCGCTGCTGGGGCAGAGACTCAGAGCGCCGCACTGGAGGTAAAAAGAGTGGGAATCAGGACTCGCCAGTTCCAGGCCCAGGTTAGCTGCTCACTCACTGTGTGAACTCAAGAAAATCATCACATGGTATACACAGAGATGATCTTATCGCCAGAGGATTCAGGCCATTACCTCTAACGTTATTTTCTAGCTCTGAAGTCTGTGAAATCTACCCTTCAAGTGTAGGCTCCGTCATGAATCACTTTTGTCGGCCTGCTTGTTCAATTATTTACCCTGTCCTTAAAATCAGGGTTCTCCACATTTTTCTCGTCCTTTTACCTCTTCACCCATGACCCATGGCTCTTAAAGAATGCAGCAAATTGATGTGGGATGATGGCCCTGATTAAGAAAATCTACCTGCAGCAAAGTATGCATGGTATGGTCGACTTCTGAAATAATAGCAATTTATGACAGCAACCTTAGTACAAGTTCACAGCTTCTATTTGGGATTTTGAGTTCAGGATTTTTTGAATTTTAAATAAGGCCGTGTATCATCTATTAAGTGGTACCTCTACTAGGCACTGGGATGGTACCCTGTAATCAGAAACATTAATGCTTCCGTAGTGAAATATGAATATCCAGGCTAAGTGGGATAAAGGTTACAAATTGCTTGAAGTCAGTTTAGGACAGATTTTGACAACAAATGTTATAAAAATTTGGGGAGACTTTGGAGTGTTTTGAATATCAGGGTCATGAAGGATTGTGGACCTGCAGAGCCAAAGCGGGGCGGGGGGGGCGAGGGGGGGAGGAATGTTATGCACCAAATTCTTAGCAATGGTTTTCTTGGGTAGAGAGTGGAATGGGATTATGAGATATTTTATTTTCCAAATTATGTATTTTTTTCTAGTAAACATGTATAATTAATAATCAGAAAAAAGATTTATAATAGGTATGAAATAGCTAGTGGCACATTTAAGAAATCTGTAGCAGTGTTTATGCTAGGACATTGAGACTTGAATGACTTCTTTTCTTGATTTTACAAACTTTGGTAATGTGATCATATTTCACATATACTTAAGATTTTTACTAGATAATATTATTAGAAAAAATATATGTGATAGTAATTAAGAATTCAGTGGTGGAAATAGTCCCATGGATCCCAGGTGGGCAATCAGGAGCCAATCTTTCTTACGGCTTTGTAAAGCACTTTACCTGACTATTATATAGCAATGGTCACATGGAGGAAGTAAATGATGATAGCCAAAATATAATGTATGGGAAAGCACTGTATGAAAACAAAAGGCTTATAGAAATATGAGGTGTTATTAAAGTAACATTGTAATTGTTAGGGACCCCAGAATGAATGGAGTTGCTGGGAATGGGTTTTATCTATAAATTGGCTGGAAGGTTTTCTTCAAAATAGAAAGAACTTGCATTGCAATGTATCCAATGAAATGGAATGATTGATAGGTGATTGTTTAATTTTATCAGCCAATACATAAGGGCCTATATTATTTTCATAGTTTTCCATATTTATGATAAAATATATTTATTATCTTTTCACACTTAATTATATAATTAGTTTGTATGTTGATGCATAATAGCTTCATCTTATTTCAGTCACTGTTTTACATAATTTGCTGTTTTCCTATTACCATTGCTAATTTTGCTTTGTTACATATACAGTAATACCTCTATGTGCTTGTAGCTCTTCCCCCCTGCACCCCAATCCCCCATATCGAGGGGTGGTTTTCTGAGGAAAGATTTTTGGAATGCAGTTAGGACAAACTTTTTTCCATACGCATTTATTGAATACCTACTATGTATGAGGCTCTGAAGATACACAGATAAATTTTTAGGACTTAGGCATGAACTGTGTTCATTGCCTGGTGGTCTCTCCCTATCTCTGGTTAATTCTTCATTTAAATTCCACTTTACTAGGAGCCTTCTATAAGTCTCCCAAAGGAGTTTAAACTTCTGTACTTTTCCCTCTCCTTTAATCACAGTTATTCAGGGATTGTTTCATTTATGTTTTTCTCATAAACTCTCAGGGCAGTTCTCATGTCTGATGTATTTTCTATACCCAGTACATTATACTGGCATGTGCTAGATGCTCAAATATCTTTAATAAATAAATGCTTGAATAAATGAAGTCAATGAATATATATTTGAATTTATTCCCTACTGTGAGAAACTTAGAACATTAGACGTGAACAATGATTAGATCGATAATTTCAATGGTATGTGTTTTATAGAAAATAAACATTTTCCTGTTTGCAAAGAACTTGGAGAAGAATTCAATGCCAACAACGTATTCTGTGTCTTATATGGTGACATTTGCCTATATTCTGCAGTAGGAGTGGGTTCATCTTAAATTCTTTTCTGCTAATGCTATTGTTTTCTTTTATCTGTCATTATCTGTAATTGCATTGTAATTAGCATGTACTTTTTAGATTTATTTTGATATTTTATTTTCTTGTTTTTAAAAAAATATCTTTCTTTGGATCTCACTTTATTGGTCTTATGTGACAGCTATACCTATTTTGGTCTTTATGCCCTTTTAAAAACTGTTAGTTCCAATGGTGTCTTGTACAGATTCATGTGGAAGAGGCTTATTAATGAAACTTTGGTAGGCGTCTTTAACAGGGGTGGGAATGTCCAGCCAGTAGGCCCCATAAGGTGTGTGAAATCATTTGGTATGGCCCTGCCAAGGCATTAGGGGTGAGTTAATTAAATGTTTGGCCAAATATAGCAGGCTGATTTTTAAGTTGATGATTTTGTATGGCCCTCGAATGATGTTATAAATATCCAAATGGCCCTTGTCAGAAAAAAGGTCTCTCCCCGCCCCTGCTTTAGAAGATCCCTTTTCTTATGTATGCTTTAATGTATCCCTTAGGTCAAATGGAGGATTCTTATCAAATGTATAATTATCAAATAAGTATCAAAGGCCAATATTTATCTTCTTACCTTTTTTAAAAAAGTATACATAATTTTCAAGGAAGATTTTGTATTCTCTCATTCAGGATTGAAATCTCTTGAAAACGATCGCTTTGACTTATTGTTTGCTTCATGGGTGGCTTCTGAATTTATTTCTTGGAAGGTTACTACTCAGGGCTGATGCTGTTAGCAAAGCTATGTCATGACTTTGTTGCCACTTTCACATTCTAGCTGCCCTGGAACCTGGAAGATCTCCACCAAATCACCTGTGTAATCCAGTCTGAATTTATAAGTGTCACTTGCAAGAGAGGCAGTCTCAGGCCCAGGAGACTCAGACGAAGTGTCCTTTAATCATAGATCTCCTTGTACATGATAGAAACCGGCAGGTGACTCACCAGGGGTGGAAGCCTGGAGAACAGCTTGCTAAGGAGGGTAGTCTTTCCGGTAACACATCGCCACCCTTTTGAAGCATCCAGAGAACCTGAAGAGCAGGAACTGCCAGTCAGACTGACTGAACGCTTGGCATTCTTTCATGGAAAGATGATAACTCATCCAGGGTGAAAGAGGAAGTGGAGGGGGGAGAGCGGGGACAGGCAAGGAACAGGAGGGTGACCTGACATTTCCATTGTTTTGTAGGCTGCAGGCTCTAGCCCAGAGGTTGTTAGGGGAGGGGAGGAGCTGGAATCATGTACTTCTATTGTTGCTGTCCCAAGAGGAGGTGCTGTGCCATTTTGTAGAGGAGAAGAACTAGTATTTATCTTATTCTTGTGTTGCTCCAGAATCTAGATTGCTTCCGACCCCTACTAGTCCCCTCACTTGGAACCCTGGACTCTACTGATTATAATTCTAGTAGCATTTTGAGAGCTGGGATTCTCCTGTGCCAAATTTCTGAGAAATTTGAGAGCTGAAGACTTATTAAAGGTTATTTCTGACATTGCCACAGACATATTTTGAAGGTAGTTGATTTTTGTCGCATTTTATAAGCTTACATAGTAAGAGTTAAATGATTTAACTGCAGCAGGTGTGTTATTTTGGTAATTTATTAAGTGTTATCTTGGGAGATATTTTGGGGAAAAGGTTATCTTCTTTAGTTCGTTGTTACTATGGGTAGAACCCACTTGGAAGTAGAATGAAGACTTCAGTGGACAACCAGTGGTAAGGAGGTTTTCTAGAGAATGATGGGGCCATCTGAAGACTGGTCAGCACCCCCAGTTCTATAGTATATCTGTACTTCTGCCATCCTTGGCTGGCAGCACTCTCGGCCCAAGCTGAAGTCTGGACAGCCTTCTCCACACCTGCACCTGGGCCTCCAAGTCATGCAGGGGAGATTCACAGCTGGGCAGGGTGGTCCTGCTCATGTCTCCCCATTCTACCAATTACTCCAAGCAGTTACTGTTCTCCAGAGGGCCTCTCCACTCTCTTGACTCAGATGACGTTGCACTTGAGTTCGTTAAAAACTCGAAACTCCCTAGAATGATCTCTACCAATTTCCTGTCCTGATGTCTACAAACATATGTGTAGTCACAGCTCCCCTTCCCTGTTTGTCACCAGGTTTCTACCATCCCCTCCTGCTGCCTTCTAGGCCTTACTCAATCAGTCATTGTGCCTCCCTCTCTCTATAATTTTCCATCTTTGCATGTTTACTGTCTCTTTGCCCTGAGCTGTGAAATGTTTTTAGTGTTTCCCATTTTTGCATCCCTCATTTTTACTAATCATCAGTTCATCAAATCTGGTACAAGTGCTATAGTCCTTATTGTTCTCATCCTCCTTATAAGCGTTCAAGGCATCTGCTTCACTCCCTTCTCCGAGTCTTGGGCTTCTAGTTTTCCTACTGCTTCTCTTTCTTTACTCATCCCTTGCAGTTGGAATTCAGTTCTGGGAGTTTTTCTCCTCTTTTCTTAAATACTCTGGCTTCAAGCTTCATCTGCTCACTGGGTTTTCATAATGTGCCATGACGCCCTAGGTTTCTGCCTTGTACTGTAGCATGGTGTCCAGCATCTGCTGGTTATACCTGTATCTGAACGGCTCCTTGAATGTACAGGGGCTGAATGCACAACTTTCACTCCTAAACCTTCCCTGGCTCCTATCTTCAGAGGCTATACAGTATTTGCAATAGTGGTGAAGATTTGAGCTCTGGAATCAGACAGACTTGGATTTGAATCATGGCTCTGACACTTGCTGATGTTTGATCCTAAACTTAATTTCCAAGCCTCAATGTCTTTCTTTTTTTAAAAGGGGGGATAAAGTAGGTTCTTATGAGATAGACCCTAACACATCCATACAGTCCTTGGCTCAGAATAAGAATGCAGTAAATATTAGCGGCGACTGGTGGTGTGGTCCCTTTTAGTTACCCTTATCCACGGAGTCATCCTTATGCCTGTTTCCTGTAGCTCTTCTATCCAAAGGACTATGGCTGAGCTCTAATTACTGTTTATTTGCTAGTTCTGGAAATTTCTGAGTTTCCTCTTATCTTGTTCTCATGACCACTACCTGCATGCAGATCCTCATTGTTGCTCTCCAAGATAAAGCCACCATCTCCTGTCTTCTTTTGTTCTTGTAAATCTAGTATGGTCTAATATGACCTCTCCTCTAGTTGAAGTCCCCTGGTGATTCCCATTATATATAAATCAATGATTAAGCTTCTTAACATGGTCTGTCTGGCTCTCTCCTTAGTGGAATTTTAGCTTCTTTCCTCACTTTGACTCCAACTTTATACTTGAAGAACACTTTTCTTGCTATGTTCTCGGTGCAAGCCATGCTATTTAGACTGTATGTCACATTTATTATCTACACTTTTTGGAAGGATTTCTTCCCTGCTTTTGCCTTACTAACTCCTCCTCGTTCTGAGGACTCAGCTCAGGTGTCAATTCCTCCAGGAAGCCTTCCCTGACTCTCCAAGGATAGTTTATGTAACTTTTCATAGAATGCTGTAATTCACCGTGTTTGTAATGCACTTACCATATGGGACCAGTATCTATTTGTGTGTCTTTCACAATGTAAGTCCTGCAAGACAGAAACTATGTCAGTCAACTTCATATTCTTTTATGCTTAACCTGATGCTTGATATGTAGTAGGTGCTTATGAAATGTTTGTTAAATGAATGACTGAATTAAAAAAAAAAAGAGCAAACCTCCAGATGACCTTGGTTTCTTCTTTGTGTACATCTGGGGCAGGGCTGAGTACCAACAGTTCAACTGAAGTAGACATCCTAATGTCCTTTCTTCTGAGTCACTAGTCTTAGATGACAGCCCTGAAGTGAAACTGTCAACTCAGGATTATCAGAGCCTGAAAATTATTTCAATGAAGGATAAAATAAAATATTTCACATGATTGGCTTAATTTTGGGGGGGGTCCCTCTCTCCCTCCCCAGCAGAGGACACTTTAATATTTTAAAACCTATGGTAAGGTAAACACTTTCTATTTGCAACTTCCCTGATGGGAGATGCTGCAGGTATAAAGTTTTCTGAGTAAGGTTACACCACAGTGGAACTTCTTTCCACTGAAACGGAGAGAACATGTATGCTCTGAGACAGAACTTCTTTAGAGATGTCACCAGACTGACCTATTTTAGAGACTGTCTATATCCCAGTTTTCTATTTTAAAAAGATCATGGCTGAACACTAAGAAGCTTAAGACATTTTAGAACTCTGCTGCCACTAGCCACATGTGGCTACTTAAGTTTCAATTGAATTAAAATTAAATGAAATTAAAAATGCAGATCCTCAGTCACATTAGCCACATTTCAAGATCTCAGTAGTTGCCACATATGGGTAGTGGCTACCATATTGGGCATCTCAGATATGGAACATTTCTATCATTGTAGAATTTTCCATTGGAGAGTGCTTTATCTGAAGGCGAGTCTTTTTTAAACATGTATTTTTATTTTTTCATCTTTTAAAATTTTTATTAAATATTGGGGTAACTTTGGTTTGATAATATTACATAATTTTAGGTGTACAGCATTATAATATGATATCTGTATACTCTGTTGTGTGCTCACCACTTGAATTCTAGTTTCCTTCAATTACCTTATATTTATTTGACCCCCTTTACCCTCTTTGTCCTCTCCCTACCCCCTTCCCATCTGGTTACCATTATTCTGTTGTCTGTATCTATAAGTTTGTTTTGTTTGTTCATTTGTTGCTTTTTGTTTTATATCACACATATGAATGAACTATGGTTCTTATCCTTTTTTGGCTGACTTGTTTCACTTAACGCAGTGGTTGGCAAACTTATTAGTCAACAGAGCCAAATATCAACAGTACAATGATTGAAATTTCTCTTGAGAGCCAAAAACTAACTTCTGCATATGGGCCATGAAGTTTCATTTGCACTGTATGTGTGTGCCCGCACATGGTATTTTGTGGAAGGGCCATCCATATTCAAGGGACCAAAGAGCCACATGTGGCTCGCGAGCCATAGTTTGCTGACCAATGACTTAACGTAATACTCTCAAGGTCCATTAATATTGTTGCAACTGACAATATTTCATCTTTTTTTTATGACTGAGTATTCCATTGTATATATATGACTAATATTTTTAAATCCTTTATTGTTATATGTCTCCTTTTCCCCCCACAGCCATCCCCAACCTAGCACATACCTTCACACTCCTAGGGTCTGTGTCCATTGGTTATGCTTATATGCAGGCATACAAGTCCTATGGTTGATCTCTTAGCCCCACACCCTCCCCTGCCTTCCCTCTGAAGTTTGACGGTCTGTTCAATGATTCTCTCTCTCTGGGTCTATTTTTGTTCATCAGTTTATGTTATTCATTATGTTACATAAATGAGTGAGATCATGTGATATTTATCGTTCTCTGACTGGCTTATTTCTCTTAGCATTATGCTCTCCAGGTCCATCCATGTTGTTGTGAATGGTAAGAGTTCTTTCTTTTTTACAGCAATCGTCGTATTCCATTGTGTAGATGTACCACAGTTTTTTAATCCACTCATTTGCTGATGGGCACTTAGGCTGTTTCTAAATCTTAGCTATTGTAAATTGTGCTGCTCTGAACATAGGGGTGCATATGTTCTTCCTCATTGGTAGTTCTGATTTCTTGGGATTACTGGGTCAAATGGGAGTTCCATTTTTAATTTTTTGATGAAACGCCATACTGTTTTCCACAGTCTGCATTCCCACCAGCAGTGCAAGAGGGTTCCTTTTCTCCATAATCCTCGCCAGCACTTGATCTTTGTGGATTTGTTGATGATAACTATTCTGGCAGGTGTGAGATGGTATCTCATTGTCGTTTTGATTTGCATCTTTTGGATGATTAGTGACTTTGAGCATGTTTTCATATGTTTATTGGCCTTTTGTATGTCCACTTTCAAAAAGTTTCTAAGTCTTTTGCCCATTCTTTGATTAGATTGTTTATCTTCCTTTGTTAAGATGTATGAGTTCCCTATAAATTTTGGAGATTAGGTACTTATCAGATATAACAGTGGCAAATATGTTCTCCCTTACTGTGGGCTTTCTTGTTATTTTGTTGATAGTTTCTTCTTTTCTTCTGTGCAGAAGCTTTTTATTTTAATGTAATCCCATTTGTTTATTTTCTCCTTAGTAAGTTTTCATTGCCTTAGGAGCTGTACTGATAAAGATACTGTCTGTTATTTTTGCTGCCTATAGATTATTCTAAGATTTTTATAGTTTTTCATCTTATGTTTAAGTCCTGTATCCATTTTGAGTTTATTTTTGTGAATGGTGTAAGTTGGTGATCTAGTTTCATTTTTTTGCATGTATCTGTCCAATTTTCCCAGCACCATTTATTGAAGAGACTCCATTGTATGCTCTTGCCTCCTTTGTCAAATATTAATTGAGCATAATGGTTTGGTTCTGTTCCATTGGTCTATATGCCTGTTCTTTTGCCAGTAGCAGGCAGTTTTGAGAACAGTGACTTTGTAATACAGCTTGATGTCTGGTACTGTGATTCCTCTAACTTTGTTCTTTTTCAAGATTGCTGCAGCTATTCAAGGTCTTTTTTTATAATTTCATAGGAATTTTTGGAGAGTTTACTCTAGGTCTGTGAAATATGTTGTTGGTATTTTAATGGGGATTGCATTAAATCTATAAATTGCTTTGGGTAGTATGGACATTTTGATGATGTTAATTTTATCAGTCATGAATATGGTATATTCTTTTATTTGTTTATGTCTTCCTCTCTCTCTTTTTTCAATGTCCTGTATATTTCCAAGTACAGGTCTTTTATCTCCTTAGTTAAGTTTATTCCTAAGTATATTATTATTATTATTATTATTATTATTATTATTATTATTAGTGCAATGGTAAATGGGATTGTTTTTTTCCTTCTCTTTCTGTGAGCTTATTACTGGTGTATAAAAATAGTCATATATTTCTGGGTGTCAATTTTGTATCCTGCTACATTGCCAAATTCATTTACTAAATCTAATAATTTTTTATGGAGTCTTTAGAGTTCTCTATGTCTAATATCATGTCATCTGCGAATAATGACAGTTTTACTTCTTCTTTTCCAATGTGGATGCCTTTTATTTTTCTTTTTGTCTGATTACTCTGGCTAGCACTTTCAGGACTATTTCAAACAGAAATGGTGAGAATGAGCATCCCTGTCTTATTCCTGTTCTTAGGGGAAATGGTTTTAGTTTTTGCCCATTGAGTATGATGTTGGCTGTAGGTTTGTCATATAAGGCTTTTATTATGTTGAGGTATGATCCATCTATTCCCACTTTGCTGAGTTTTTATCAAGAAAGGGTGTTGGGTTTTGCCAAATGCTTTTTCTGTGTCAATTGATATGATTATGTGATTTTTTTATCTCTCAATTTATTTATGTGATGTGTCACGTTTATTGATTTGCGGATATTGTACCATCCTTGCATCCCTGGAATAAATCCCACTTGGTTATGGTGTATGATCTTTTTAATGTAATGCTGAATCCTATGTTCATCAGAGATGTTGGCCTGTAATTCTCTTTCTTTGTAGTGTATTTATCTAATTTGGGGATTAGGGTAATGCTGGCTTCACATAAAAAGCTTGGAAGTGTTCTTCCTCTTGAACTTTTTGGAATAGTCTGAGAAGGACAGGTTTTAGTTCTTCTTTGAATTTTTTGGTAAAACTCTCCTATGAAGCCACCTGGCCCAGGGCTTTTGTTTGCTATATGTTTTTTATTATTGCTTCAATTTCCTCCATAGTTATTGGCCTATTCAGATTTTTTTTATTCTTCCTGATTGAGTTTTGGAAGGTCGTGTTTCTCTAGGACTATGTCCATTTCTTCTAGGTTGACCAGTTTGTTGAAATAGAGTTGTTCATAGTATTTTTTTTTTTTTACAATCTTTTGTACTTTTGTGGGGTCTGTTGTTATATATCCTCTTTCATTTCTGATTTTATTTGGGTTCTCTGTCTTTGCTTCTTGGTGATCCTGGCTAGAGGTTCATCAATTTTGTTTATCCTTTCAAAGAACCAGATCTTGGTTTTATTGGTTTTTTTTGTCTGCTCACTCTGGGCTTTTCTGGTTGCTCTCTTTCTAATTATTTAAGTAGTAGAGTTAGATAATTTATTATGAGTTTTTCTTATTTTTGAATAAGGTCTGTAATGCTATGAACTTCCCTCTCAGGACTGCTTTCACTGTGTCCCATAGATTTTGGATTGTTGTGTTTTCATTGTCATTTGTTTCCAGCATGTTTTTTTATTAATTCTTTTATCTCTCTGATAATATAATCATTCTTTAATAACATGCTATTTAGCCTTCAAGTATTTGAATTATTTATTGTAGTTTATTTCTAATATTATGCCATTGTGATCTGAGAAGATGTTTGATATGATTTCAGTCTTCTTGAAGAGATGTTTCCTGTCTTCAATATGTGGTCTATCTTTGAAAATGTCCTATGTGCACTTGAGAAGAATGTATATTATGTAGCTTTAGGGTGAAATGTTCTAAAGGTGTCAATTAAGTCCGTCTGATCTAGTGAGTCATTTAGGATGGCTGATTATTTTTTTTCTAGAGGATTTATCCAGTGATGTCATTGGGTATTAAAATTTCCGACTAGGATTTTATTGCTGTCTATCTCTTCCCTAGATATGTTCCAGAAATTTTTTTTATGTAGTTGGGTACTCCTGCATTGGATGCATCTTTTTTTATCAGAGTTATATACTGTTATTGTATTGATCCCTTTAGTATTATGAAGTGGCCTTCCTTATCTTTCATTATGGCCTTCACATTGCTTCTCAGCCTTTTGGCTAAGATCAAGTGTAGTATCATTATGGCCTTCACTTTGAGGTCTATTTGGTCAGATGTAAATATTGCTATCCTATCTTTTTTTTTCATTTCTATTTGCCTGAAAAATATTTTTCCATCTCTTCACTTTCTTTTTTTTTTTAACCCATGTCTAACATTTATTTATTATTTTATTATTTTTATTTTATTTATTTTTTTTATTAATTTTTATTAATTTTTTATACATATCTCCCCATTGCCCCCCCTCCCTCCCAGGCATACCCCGACCCCCCAGTGTCTGTGATCATTGGTTATGTTTATAAGCATGCATACAAGTCCTTTGATTGATCACTTATTTACCTCACCTAACTTTAATCTTTCTGCTATAATTTTACAGTCTGTTTGATGCTTTATGATTTTTGTCCTCCTGAGAATTATCAGTCTACTCCCTTTCTGTGCTCCTGATTCTATTATATTCACCAGTTTATTCTGTTGATCAGATTTTTAATTCACTTAATTTTTAGATTCACTTGTTGACAGATGTGTATTTGTTGTTCATAATTTTTTGTCTTTTACCTTTTTCTTCTTCCTCTTCTAAAAGGGTACCTTTCAGCATTTCATATAATACTGGTTTGGAGTTGATGAACTCCTTTAGCTTTTTCTTCTCTGTGAAGGTCTTTATCTGCCCTTCAATTCTGAATGATAGCTTTGCTGGATAGATTATTCTTGGTTGTAGGTTCTTGTTGTTCATCACGTTGAATATTTCTTGCCACTCCCGTCTGGCCTGCATCGTTTCTGTTGAGAAATCAGCTGACAGTCGTATGGGTGCTCCCTTGTAGGTAATAAACTGTTTTTCTCTTGCTGCTTTTAATATTCTCTCTTTGTCTTTTGCTCTTGGCATTTTAATTATGATGTGTCTTGGTGTAGTCCTCTTTGGGTTCCTTTTCTTTGGGGTTCTGTGTGCTTCCTCGACTTGTAAGTCTATTTCTTTTACCAGATGTGGGAAGTTTTCAGTCATTATTTCTTTAAACAGGTTTTCAGTATCTTGCTCTCTCTCTTCTTCTGGCACCCCCACAATTCTGATGTTGGTACGCTTGAAGCTGTCCCAGAGGCTCCTTACATTATCTTCACATTTTTGGATTCTTTTCTCTTCTTGTTTTTCCAGTTGAATGTTTTCTGCTTCTTTATATTTCAAATTTTTGACTTGATCCTTGCCTTTCTCTAGTCTGCTGTTAGTACTCTGCGTAATAGTATTCATTTCAGTCAGTGTATTTATTATCTTCTCTTGGGTCTCACTAAATTTATCCATCTTTTCTAGTATATTCTTGCAAAACCTTATAAGCGTGGTTTTGAACTCTATATCCAGTCGTTTTTTTTCCTCCATTTCTTTTGCTTGTAATCCCTTCCCTTGTCTCGGCATTTTCACTGTGCCGGGGAAACTTCTGTGCTGGATTCAGCCGCAGAAGCCTCTGCTGAGCTTGGGAGGGGTGGAGTCTCAGGGCTTAAGGAACCGCCTTGCCTTCCAGTCGGCCCGCCCTCCACGGCCCCTGAGTCTCACGTGACTGGGTAATGGCTGGAGCGGTCCTTGTGCGCGCGCACCCGCAGCGCCTCCAACCGCTGCCTTTCCGGCTCCCCTGCGAACCAGGACCACACGAGTCTAGGTCCCCAGGGTTTCGCCCAAAACAGGGGCCCAGTGGACTCAGAAGTGGCACAGTTGGGAGGGTCTGTCTCCCGCCCACTCGCGAAAGCCAGCGGCACAATCAGCAATCCGTCCTCCGCGTGGTGCCGTGCGCGACCAGACCTCCGATCCTTTGCAACTCCCCTAAATTTCTGTGCACTTCTCCCTTTTCACAGTCCAAACTCCCCCCGTATGAGTTTCGGCTGGATCTGGGGTTTAGTGTCATAAGAGAAGGGGTTCAATGCCGTTGGGAGTCTCCGTTTCCCTCCCGCCAGAGAAAGCCAGCCAGGTACTCCGGCACCCGCTCTCTCAGCGCGCGTCTCCGTACCTCAGCTTTTGCAGCTCCTCTGGGTCTCTGTGAGCCCCTCTCTTTCCCTCTAGCTGTAGAACTTCCACTCAGCCAGCTTTCCTGTGGTTCTGGATGATGTCCGTTCTGTCTTTTAGTTGTAGTTTTGAAATTGTTGTGCGAGGCAGCAGTATAGGTGTTTACCTATGCCGCCATCTTGGATTCTCTCCATCCATCTCTTCACTTTCAATGAATCCTTCATTCTGAGGTGGGTTTCTTGTAGACAGCATATATATAGGTCATATTTTCTTATCCATTCAGCACTCTGTATTTTGATTGGAGCATTTAGTCCATTTACATTTAAGGTTATTGATAGGTACTTGTTTGTAGCCATTTTTATTATTTATGCCTGTGTTCTTTTTCCCTTTCTACTTCTTTTTATAACCATCCCTTTAGCATTTCTTGCTTTGCTTGGTAGTGATAAACTCCTTTAGCCTTTTTTTTTGTCTTTGTCTGTGAAGCTCCTGATTTTCCCTTTAATTTTGAATGATACCTTCATTGGATAGAGTATTCTTGGGTTCAGTCCTTGCTTTACATCACTTTGTATACTTCATTCCATTCCCTTCTGGCCTGATGTGTTTTTGTTGAGAAATCATTTGATAATCTAATGGGAGATCCTTTGTAGGTAACTCTGTCTCTTTCTTTAAGATTCTCTCTTTGTTGTTAATGTTTGCCACATTGTAATTACCACATGTCTTGATGTGGGTCTTTTTGGGTTCATCTTGTTTTGGGATTCTCTGTGCTTGTGTGACCTTTTTCTTCCCCCAAACAGGGAAGGTTTCTATCATAATTTCTTCAAGTAGGTTTTCTAATCCTTGCTCCTCTTCTTGTCCTTCTGGTACCCCTATTGTATTATGTTACCTCATTTCATGCTGTCTCAAAGCTCTCTTAGGCTTTCCTGCTTTCTAATTTTTTTCTCCAATTGCTATTCAGATTGGGTGTGTTTTTCTATTCTATCTCCTAACTCACTAATTCAATTCTCTACTTCCTCTAGTCTACTGTTGAAACCTTCTATTGTGTTTTTTATTGTACCTATATCACTTTTTATTTCCTCTTGATTCTTGCATAAGTTGATTTTCTCATCCATCCAGTTTATGAACTGTCTGACCCTTACTCTGAATTCTTTTTTTCTGACATATTGCATGCCTCTGTTTTATTTAGTTCCTTTTCTGGCCATGCCTTCTTTTCTTTCCATGGGTTTTTTTTCTTTGTCTCCCATTTTTGCTGTCTCTTTCTGGCCTGGGTACTCTGCTTGGGGTTGGGAGATTGAAGACTCTATCAGGACAATGGTCTGGAAATCATTAGTCTAGAGGCTGGGTCTACTTTGAGTCTTACGCCTTTATTGTCTCTGCTCTGAGTTGTATCCCCTTCTCCCAGGGATCTGGTCCCTCAGTTGTCTGCTGCAGATGCTAGGGGTGGTGGTGATGTGTGCACAGTTCCTCTGGGTTGCGACTCCCTGTGAAGACTCAGAGCCCTCTGGCATACAGTTTGCTGTCCAGCCCTCTGGCAGCGCACTTTAAAAGTAGTCCTGTGGTCCCTGACTGGGCATACTGCCTTGCTCTGGGTCATCCCGACAGTGTTATCTCCTGTGGCCCAGAGTGAGACATGTGCAGGGTTGCTCCAGGTAGTCCCTGCAGGATTTTCCTAGGGTTAGTTCAACTGGAACCTGCATGTGCAGGTTGGTCTGAGGTCACACAATCCTTGCTTTCTTGTAGCCTGGAGTGAAATGCATGCTGTGTTGCTCCAGTTTGTCCCTCCTCAGTGTGGAGCAGGGGCAGCTTGCCCTCGGTCACTTAGTCCATGCTCTCCTGTTGCCTGGAGTAAGGTGCGTGTTGGGTTGCTCCGGATGACCCTGGCAGGATTGTCCCTGGAGCTGGGGTAGAGCAGGTGCAGGTGGCTCTGGGTTGCACAGTTAGAGTTCCCCTGTGGCCCCGAGTGACGTGTGCATTGAGTTTCTCTGGGTCACCCCTCCTGGGCTGGGGTGAAGCAGGCATGGGTGCTCTGAGTCACCCTCACAGGGCTATTCAGGGGGCCGGGTTGGAGCAGGCACTGGTTGTTTTGGGTTGCTCTATGTCTCACAGTCCATGCTCCCCTGTGGCCTGGAGTGGAGTATGCTCTGGGTTGCTCCAAGTTGCCCAGAGCATGGGGTGAAGCAGGTGCCAGGTGGCTCCAGGTCAGGCTAGCAGCACAGTTCTAGTCTGGGTGGGGAATGGGCACAGGGTTTCTCTTGGCTGGCATTCAATGCAGGGTCTTGGTAGCCAGATCTTAGGATGTTGGGTTCCAGTGGGCTGGTGAGGAGGCCTGGTGTGGGAGCTCACTCTGGTGGCATGCACTTCCTGCTGATCTGTAGGAGCCTGCTGGGAGGTACTATGCCATTCACTGCCATGGCACAGTGGTGGTCCCACTTGGGTTATGGCTGGCAAGTGGCATTCTCTAGGCATCCTTTGCCCTTCCTTACTGAAAATTTTCTCCTCAGCTGCATCTAATTTATTAATTCAGGGTGAATGTTCTCTGATTTAGTTGCTTTTCTGGCCTGACCCTAGAAGGAGCTACATGACACTATTTGGCCACCATTTTCTATTCCCCATGACTCATCTTCCAATTATCCAATTATCATCAAAGAACACATAGATTGTTTCCATATCTTGTTTATTATAAATAATGCAAGAGTCTTGGATAATATGAAAACCACCTTACTACAGAGGAGATTTTACAAAACTATGAAATAAGAATTCTTACTGAAAAGACATATAATTGTTCTATCATTTTATATATGGTGAATATTACATTATATCACCTTACTATTTGGGGACAACAATATTTACACATCAAATAATGTTATATTGTTTGTCTGGCAATGTTTTTTTTTTACAATTCAAAAGGGAACAGGAAAAATGTGGGTTGAGTAAATTATTATTTTTCTTTGCTTCACATTATCAGAAAAACTCAGAGGCTAAAATGTATCCTGGAACTAAATATTGACATTTCTTAAAGTGTGTGTTGGATTTGTTTATTTTTTGATGAAAGGGAAATAAGAATTTGTATTGTTGAAAAATACTTTTTAATTTAAAGGAAAATAAAGGGAAGATTTTCCACTGTCTTTTATTTTTAATTAAGAAATACATTTTTATTTATTTCAGAGAGAGGAAGGGAAAGGGAGAAAGAGATGGAAACATCAATAATGAAAGAGAATCACTGATAGGCTGCCTCCTGCATGCCCCCTATTCGGGATCAAGCCTGCAACTTGGCCATATATCCAGACCAGGAGTCGAACCATGACCTCCTGTTTCATAGGTCTATGCTCAACTACTGAGCCATACCAGCTGGTCCTTCCACTTTCTTTTATCTTTCTCTTCAGTTGCCGAATCTTCTTGGCTCCAGTGGCCTGAGGAATTTAAGAACTAAGCATATGGGTTAGTTCAACTAGGTATTTTTTAATATCACAGAACTCACTCGAATATTTATTGTGGAGCAGCATGTGTTATACTCAATAACTTAAGATACCAGAACTATAGAGGGAAGGAACAGATTGAACAGCCATTCAGAAAAAATAAAAATGACAGATGTATGCAGTCCATCTCACACATACACAGTTGGTTTACCCACAGTTGCCATGCATGGGAAAGTATGAGTCATTCCATGATTAAATACTCCAGGAGACTACAGGTGATTCCTACCTGGATGGCTTCTGAAATCCAGGTCAGAATTTTGCCGCAGGTGAGATTTTTTGTTTTTTGTTTTGAATGCTGTTTGGTTTCATATCAGCAGCATTTCCCCAGCCTGTCCAAAACAGTGTCTGGGGAAGTTCTTAGGTTTAACTTTTTTTGAATAGAGGGATGTGAGTTTGAGGGTAAAGGGAATTGAATTCCTACTTTTACTGGTACCTTCCTTTACCTTTTCCTCTTAGGGTTTCCTCTTTATTAAGTAACAAAATAGAAGACCAGTAAGTTGGAGTGTAATGCAGAAAAGTTTGAAAGGGGGGCATGGGTATGGTGGAGGAGATCATTGGGAGGGAATGGAGGACATTTTTAATACTTTCAACAATAAAGAAAAAAATTTTATAAAGAGAGTAAAGAACAAAGGGTATGTATTTTATAATTGCAATATTTGTTATAGTGTAGGTAAAATGGATTCCTGATGAACACTAAAGTTTATTTTACCAATGAAACTTTTAGTTTTCATTGAAACATCAAAATTTCAGAAAGTGAGGGATTTATTCATAGTCTTTCAAAAATTTTAACTAACTTCTTTAATCATAATGAAACTAATTTTATACTCTTTTTGCCCTCTTTTGAGAAGAGGCAATACAGCCTGGTGTTATGAATTCAGACTTTGGACTAAAGAGACTGGCCATTGCTTAGACAAGTCATTTAAATTTCTGAACCTTAATTTTATAACCTATAAAATGGGAATGATAATGCTTACCTCAGAGACAAGAGGAGGACATTTCCATATGTGGGTAAAAAAACTAAATCAATTGATTCATTTTCAGAAAGACCTTTAAAACTAATAAACATGCTATATTTCTTGATCACTTTTATGATTATATTTGGGCATATATTTTAGTTTTATCACTCATAGTCACTTAATGTTATCCTATCTAATAAAAGAGTAATATGCAAATTGACCATCAGTCCAACACACAAGATGGCTGCCCCCATGTGGTCAAAGATGGCTGTCCCCATGTGGACACAAGATGGCCACCACAAGATGGCCAGCAGGGGGAGGGCAGTTAGGAGCAAACAGGCTGACATGGGAGCAGTTAGGCATCAGTCAGACTTGCAGGGGAGTGGTTAGGGGATGATCAGGCTGGCAGGCCGAAGCAGTTAGGGGCAATCAGGAAGGCAGGCAGGTGAGCAGTTGGGAGCTAGCAGTCCTTGATTGTGAGAGGGATGTCCGACTGTCTGTTTAGGCCCAATCCTACCTACCAGGACTGGGCCTGTCCCAGATTGGAGAGGGTGCAGGCTGGGCTAAGGAACACCCTCCTCCCCCTCACACCCCCGTACATGAATTTGGTGTATCATGCCTCTAGTAAAACTATAAAGAGAAAGGGCTCTTGGTGAAATCTGTGAGACAGTCACAGAGTGTGCTACTGTTAGGGAATTAAGCAAACAAAGTTGAATATGATCAAAAGAATCTGTCTTAATAGCAAATTCCTTTTTGGAACAAATCACTGTATTTAAAACAAAACAAAGGGGTTGAGGGAAGTGAGGAAACTATGAAATTAAAAAAAATATTCATTAAAAAATCCTTGATTATTTGAACTTCTTGCTGTTTTGAGTAGTATCATTGTTCACTGACTTCAATCTAGCCTAGGAGAAATAACTAATACAACTTATCTTTCAGTGAGTTTTTGAGGACAGACTACTTAGTTTTGGCTGATCACATACATTATTTCAGGTTTGTAAAAGTTAAGTTTCATGTGACTCTGACACAGAGGAGATGGAATAATCGAATGTTCCTTCTGGAACACTGTACAGTGATCATCACAGAAGGAAATGGAGTTCCCTTTTCTTTAATGCTTGGGCCAGCATTACTGAAGATGTGTGTTCTGTTAAAATCACATGTGTTGATGACCCTTTTTGCATCTGATACTGTGTTAATCTCCAGAAGTACAAGTATAATCTCAGCCTTTGAGATGGATGTCATTTTCAAGGGGATATGGATATGAGCAGAGGCGATGTCCTTATCAGATGATGACTGCCACGACAGGGAGATAATAGAAAATAGTTTCTTGCCAAAACCGGTTTGGCTCAGTGGATAGAGCATTGGCTTGCGGACTGAAGGGTCCCAGGTTCGATTCTGATCAGGGGCATGTACCTTGGTTTCGGGCACATCCCCAGTGGGGGGCATGTGGAAGGCAGCTGATCAATGTTTCTCTCTCATTGATGTTTCTAGCTCTCTATCCCTCTCCCTTCCTCTGTAAAAAATCAATAAAATATATTTAAAAACAGTTTATTAGGGCATAAGAATGACTCCTATAGTTCTGGTATCATTATGGATCTAGGAAACGCAGGAGGAAGAATTTAGCATGGGGGCCAAGGTGGTATATTGATTTTAAAGAGCCCATCAGCCAATTGACTTTGAGTCTGAAGCTCTGGGAAGATGAGTGGCTGGCGATATGCATCTGGGAGTCATCCACATTGAGGTGATGGTTAGAACCATGAGTAGTCTGATACCTCAGGTAAACATGGAGTGAAGAAAGCAGTGGACAGAGTCCTAAGGTGGGGGAAAAATCTGAGTTTGTGTCTCTTGAAGGAGGAAAATAGAAAGCTTTGACAATGAATATAGTTTATGATACTTCTTATATATTATATTTTTCAAAGTTATTTCACTGTTTGCTATCAGTTTAGTTTGGTGGTTCTGGGTGCCCTACTAAAAATCAATTTTAATATGTTACTTTGTGCAGAGAGGATAGAAGAGAATACATAACCTATGTGTTTCACAGTAGGAGAATGTGTTGTTAACAAAGAAAACATTAAAGTTCTAAAGTAAGTTTAAGTGTTTGTTTTCTCAGGCTAAGGAAGGCAATAGATTGATTCCAAATTATATGCACTTCCACCTTAGGTTTCATTTTCAACTTATTATATATTTATGTATTTGATTTAAAAAAGCCTTGCAGGCATCTATATCTTCTGAGATGAGAAAAAATCCAAAAAAGTCACAGGAGCATTATGTATTTTCTGGTCTCCTCTGTGCTGGGTGGTGTGAGGACACAAAGATGCGGAAGACTTGATTTTTGTCTCCAAAGAGCTTCAGATTCAGTAGAAGAAACAAGACATAAACAGAGGAAATGTTAGATAATTATGCAGCATTTGACTGGCAAGGCATTCCATGACTAATGGGCAAATGCATTGTTCGGGCAGCAGTTCCACAGGAGTTCAGAGGAAAGGTCATTTCAGGCTGTGGCGGGAAGAGAAGGAAGCAGTGACTTAAAAATGGAGAGAAAGAAGGAAAGGGACTGAAACTTGGGAGTTACTGAAACCTCGTTCTTCAACTTCTGCCTGACTCTTGCCTCGATTTCCCAATCTGTAAAAGGGAATGATCATGTGTTGCCTCTCAGATTGTCAGGCCAGATAGTGATTGCAAAGCTCCTTGCAAATAAGGTCTGGTCTAAGGCCTGGCCCTGGTCCTGTGCATAGGAGGTGCAAATTGCATCCTTTGTAAGGTATGTCAGGGTGTAGATGAGGGTGTTGATTTCTGTTGTTTTAAATTTACCAAGTAAGGTGAAAAGAATTAGCATTTTGCCAAAAATTTGCCCTCCCCTCATTCCCAGTAAAGAATGACTCATAAAACTTCGAAGACATTTAAATCAAACTACTAGACAAATTACTACTTTGGAAAGAAAGTTGTTTCCATGGCCATACATTCTTTTTTATTTCTTTATTTCATTTGAAACAAGATAATGATTAATAAGCAAAAAAGGAGAGGGACCAGATCCCAAGTTAGGAGCAAAATTTTTCCTCATTCACCTATTCACCTGGTATCCTTAAAGAAAGTTCTGTTCCCTGGAGGTTGAGGCCACTTTGGGTGAACCCAGCCTGACTCCTAGCATTTTGGAGACCGTGGCCTCAGGGTTCATGGGTTTCCTGAATATAAGGACATGGCAGTCATGTCAACCTTATTGTTCATTGGTTTGGGCTTATGAAGGGCATGCATTAGGCAAGAAATCTCTACCCTGACTGTAACTAATGTGGACTCTTCCTGATACAACCAGCCATCCTTCAACATCTCTACATTCTATGTTTATGTGTGTGTTTGTACTTGTCTCAGTTGCCAGAGACTTGGAGGTACTCAGGGCTCCTGGGGCTCCTGTAATAATGATGAAAACAAGAAGCCCAATGCATGAAGATCCGTGCTAAATGGGTCTTCCTTTCCTTGGCTGCTGGCACTGCTTTTCCACTCTGGCCCAGCCCAGGAACTGCCTCTTTCCGCTCTGGAACCGCCTTCTCACGTTGCCCAAAGGCCCTGAGAGACCCGTGGTGGGGTGGAATGCCTGTGTTATCACCATGGCAATGATGCAAGCATCCTGCCAGTTGGGGTCTCTCAGCACCTATGTATGCAAATTAACCTCCATCTTTGTTGGATTAATTTGCATATCACTTCTGATTGGCTAGTGAGTGTAGCAGAGGTACAGTCAGTTTACATGTTTGTCTATTATTAGGTAATATTGGACCCTACAACCTTAGCCTTAAATCCACTGAGAGTGCCTGTCTGTCTAGGGAGGTGTCTCCTCCTGCTGTGGTCTTCCCTTCTCCAAGATAACAGCAGCAAGATGCACTAACCTTGAAATTTCTGAAGCTGATATTTTAAATAGGGAACTCTATTTTCCTGACCACACCCACTTCCCAACACATCCTATTGTCCCCCCCCTCCCCCAACACCACCCTTCACTGCTCCTGGAATTGGTGACTCCAGGGTCATAAGCAGGACTTTTCCTTCTTTGGCAGAGTGGGGGACCTAGAGCTAGGAGAAGGCAGAAGATGTGACAGAAAGATGTGACAAAGAGCAACAGGAGAAGAGGAGAGAGATAGGAAGAGGAAGAAAGCATGCATTGCAAGCACAGAGACGGTAGAGTCAGCTAGTAATTCTCAAAAGTCATGCCTAACTGTGACTCAATGTCCTCAGAGGACACACATCCAGGACAACCTATATGCAAGAGTGTGTGTGTGTATGTATCAGTCAGTGTGTCAGAGGTCAGCCCTGATGTAATCACCACCTAGGTCATGGGGGGTGAGGCCAGTGGGTGAGGTCATGTGCAAGAGGCACAACACATCTGAGCTGCCCCTTAGTGCTTCTCCCCTCCTGTGATTCTCTATTTCCAGCACCCAGTTTGGTACCTGACACATAGTAGGTGCTCAATAAATGTTTACTGAATGACTAACTGGATGAATGGGTGCTGGTTGTGTTCCCTTTCAGAGGTTCTGTGGCTTGAATCATTCTAGAATAAATGAGATAGTTCAGCAGATTTGTGTTCTTCTTTAGAATTTCTTGTGCCAGCAGGCTTTTACTGGGGCCCGTGGAGGAGCCTCCAGATGTCATGAAATGGGATCCTAACTTAGGACTTTCTAGGGAGAGAGTCCGAGGAGTCTATGACCCAAATAGGCTGAGCAGCAGTGCTTTTACCCAGCTCATCCTCCTTGGGCACTGCCCTCTAATTCCAACATCTGCTATGCCCACCCTTCTGACATGCCCACCCTTCACTCCTCCCTGGCTATTACCCCTCATTATGGAAAAAGGAGACGTCAGAGTTCCAAGATGATCTTGGCTTTGAGCCTTGTGTGTCCTGATGGGGAGAAGGTCAGCACTCTGCTCCCCTCCCGCTTCTGACCCCTACCTAATGCCCAAGATGAGAAGGCTCCTCCAGACTGATTAGCAAAGAGAGCCCTTAAAGACAGAGCCAGCTGGCACTATGGAGTCTGCTCAGCAGACACATGGATGTTTATGAAATAACAAAGGATGACCAATTAGGCCAGAGGCCAGAGAACTTAACACTGAAGTGCCCTTTGGCAAACCATGTAACTCTCCTGTAGGTTCTTTGCCGTCTGTAAAACTAGGGCTAATTATCTCCTGGCTGCGGAGTGAACATGGGCTGATAGCTGGAGTGTGCTGTGCAGGTGTGAATGTTTTTGCACTTAAATTTTTTTTAATAGAAAGATATTTGATGATTAATGGTAATTGCTCCCCCTAAAATAAACTCATTAAAATTTTTGTAGCCTTTGGAAATGATATATTTGACGTAGACATCCGAAGCACAGTTGATAATAATTGGTACTTAGGCAGAATTATTTGAAGGACATTTAACAGTGCAGGCATTCATGCATTTATTCATGATTCATTTATTCATAAAATGTGTAGATGTTTCTATGTGCTAGATTCTGGGAAACATACTTCAGCCCATGCTTCCTTTTGACACCCACTTCCCAACACATCCTATTGCTACCCTCCTTTACCTGGCCACATGGTTTCCAGTTTTGTGGATGTGTTTTTACTCTTCATGAAGAACACTACAGGAATTCGCTCTGTGAAATACACCACTAACTGACCATTGGGGTATATCTGAGCAGAGGAGCAGGCCTAAGCCATCAGTCAGACATCCTTAGCATTGCTGCAGAGGCAGAAGAGGCTCCTGCCTCCACAGCTGCACTCCCTAGCTATGAGCCTGGCTTCTGGCTGAGCAGCTCTCCCTCTGTGGGGGCACACTGGCCACTAGGGGGCAGCTCCTGCATTGAGCGTCTGCACCCTGGTGGTCAGTATGCATCATAGTGACCGGTTGTTCCATCGTACAGTCAATTTGCATATTAGCCTTTTATTATATAGGATTTTATTAAGAACACTACTCTAGTCATGTGCCACATAGGGACAGTTTGGTCAACATATATATGACAGTGGTCCTGTAACTTTATAATGGAGCTTAACAATTTCCATTGTCTAGTGATGTCATAACCATCTTAAAGCTGTAGTACAATGCATGACTCATGTGTTTGTGGTGATGCTGGTGTAAACAAACCTATTGGGCGGCCAGTCTTATAAAAGTATAGCATGTACAATTATGTACAGTGCATAATACTTAATAATAATAAACTATGTTACTGGTTTATGTATTCACTGTGCTTTTTATCATTATTTTAGTGTGTAGTCTTCTCATTAAAAACATGTTTGCTGTAAAACAGTACGTGTATTACACTGGCAGGGGCTTTATACACCCGTGTTTACCTAGTCTCTTGATTACATCATTTTCTCTTGCTCTTGACTTAATCTCACATTGTTTTGTACAGTCATGTGTTGTGCAGACTTGTAGCCTAGGAGCAATAGGTTATACAATATAGCCTCAGTGTGCAGTAGGCTATACCATCCAGGTTTGTGTAAGTACACTCTATGATGTTCGCACATCTGCGAAATCATCTAACGATGCATTTCTCCCAACATAGCGCCCTTGTTAAGCAGTGCATGACTGTATATAAAAGCAAGCTGTACAGTTTCTTAGGTTGTTTGACAAACAGAGGATGGAGTGGTGAGAACAGTGAAGGAAAAATTAATTATAGTGGTTGCCCACTTTAGTGGACATCAGAGTCAGTTACCTAGAAATTTGTTAAGTTGGATGCTGATGGGCTTGGGGCCTGCTTTTGTGTGCATCTGGAGATCCCTGATGGGGCGGGAGAGGGGGTGCTGGGAGAAGTTCTTGAAGCTTTTAGCAACTGGGGAGGAAAATGAAACGCTGGGCTGTCTCTTGAAAACCTGCTCCAAACCTATCCATTTTTAGGATGGGGAGTTCCTGTTCAGATTTTCTGCAACTCTGTGAAATCAGATAGTGTAATAAGCATGATGTCATTCGCGTTACACAGCCTTAGTGCCAAAAAATACTCATTATGGTGGATGGTATTTGGAAGTGCTTTGTAGCTGATTTCTCTCCTCCTCTCTCTCTGTTCTCTTCTCTCCCTCTGTTCTTTCTCTCTTCCCAATCTTAGCCTATCTCTTTCGTTTCTTTCACTTTTAGCTTAAGGAAAGACTTCAACCGCTTGTCTGAAAGCAATTTGGAAAAAGGGAATGGGAATACTTAAAAAAAAATTATTGGAGTTCTCCCCACGGCCTTCTGCAGGGGTGTGGAGTAACACTGAATGCTGCAGTAGGAACTTTGGCTCAGCCTGGCATGTGCTAACTTTGCACCAGATGGGGAAACTTGGGAACTGGATAACTTAACATTAATACGCTAATGTTACATACACAATCTTAAAAGGTCAAGTTTTTTTTTTTTTCACTGATGCGTCTCCCTTCCCCCACATCCATTTAGTGAAAGAATCAAATTTATCCCCTGTCATACTGTTACTAATTCAGATTTTAATTTCTTGATTACCCGGATTTAGGGCTCAGAGGAGGCAGTTTTTATCTAAAAGGCATTTTTCTTAAAGAGATGTTTAATTTTAGAAGAGTTTCAGATTTAATGACAAATTGGGAAGGTAGTATCGAGTTCCCATACACCTCACACCCAGTTTCCTCTATTATTAATATCGCACATTCATAAGGTATGTTTGCCACAACTAATGAAGCAATGACGATACATTATTACTAACTCAGTGCCATCGTTTTTCACTCTTTAGTGTTTACCCACTGTCCCTTCTCTGTCTCAGGATCCCACCAGAAGCCTGCATTATATTTAGTTGTCACGTCTCCTGAGGCTCCTTGAGGTGGTGGCAGTTTCTCAGACTCTCCTTGTTTTGGGTGAGCTTACAAGCATGGGGAGTACTTGTCAGGTGTTGTGGGAATTTAACTTCAATTTGGGATTGTCTGGTGTTTCTCTTGTGGTTACACATGGGTTATGGGGTTTTGGTAAAGTGCCACATTTCATCCCATCCCATCAATGACATACTTACACAGTGCATACACACATGCTATCAACCCGATTTAGGACTGGTGATGTGAACCTCCATCATGTGGCTGAGCAAGTATCAAGTTTCTCTGTAAAGTTACTCTTTCCCCCTTTTCCATGCTGTGAGGAAGGCAGTTACTATGCATAGCCCACCTTCCAGAGAGGGGCAATATACACTCATGACTTGGTATTCCTCTGCTTGAGAGATTAGTCCCTTCCCCACTTATTCATTCACTCCGTTATTTATTTAGATTAGTATGGAATTATGGATATATCCATTATTTTATTGCTTAAACTCTTGCAGTCGCAACTCCTTCAGTCGGCTCCCATGTCTCATTGGGACGGACCGCATCATTGCATTTCTGTTCGCTTGCCCTTTCTTGTTCACTCTGGCACCATAAGATGCTACAGTTTCATTATATATATTATTTGCTCCACTCCTAGAATTAGCCATTTTCTCAAGGAGCCCTAGGCCTTTTCCTGAGGGAACGGTATTAGAAACCAAGTTTAGATAATGGGGTGTCATTGCTTCTGGGTCCTCTTAGCTTACAGACAAGGGAATAGATATATGTATACTAACCCATATATATATATATAT